>CM021105.1:499082682-499381845 GCA_007115665.2 Sequoiadendron giganteum
GTAGTAGCTTGTTGAAATGACAGCTTAGGAGAATGAGATTACTTGAAAATGCATGCTCATGATTATATGATTTAAGCTATGAAAAACCTGAAATACTATGATGCTAGAATGTTGTTATGCTAGTTCAAATGCAACTATAATAACAATGCATGAAATCTACATACAAAGAGGTTGTATTTATAGACTTTTCGAAGAAAAGAATCCAGTTGAGGGAGATTGACGGTTGAAATTCAAACTTGTGAGGATGAACGCTGAGAGATGGAGAGGTTGAGAGAAAAGTGGAAGGTTGAGAGGAAAGTGGAAGAATTTTTTCAACCCACAAGACCATCTTCATTCAAAAATGGAGACAAACATGGCATTTATCTTCATTTATGAAATTTGGTTGAAGGTTGGGGATAATTGCTCAATTAAATAAATAAATTTATTTAATTTCATGTGACATGTGCAAATAAAATTTTCCATAATTTAAATAATGAATATTTAATTATGTGCGTAAGAAGTGAAAAAGATAAGTAAATAAGTGGGGTGAAAAAGATATTTAAATATATAATATTTAAATATGGGATGAAATCAGGATATTGTTTGAATTAAATATCCAAACTTTAGAAACGAAATGATAATTAAATAAATAAATTATGAAATTTATTTATTTTAATTAAGAGGAAAACAACAATAATTAAATAAACTTATTTATTTAATTAAACCAGAATAATTGGAAAGTGAACAATATAAATAATTAAATTTATTTATATGTAGATGAGTTAAGAATATTAATTAAATAATTCATATTTAATTAACAGGTTGAATAACCATGATCATTTTTAGATGTGTACAACTAGTAACAACAGAGTTTAATCTTTCATTCCCCCCCAACAATACTCAAAGAAAAATATCTATTGTGCATAACAACACTTAGGGAAAACTTAGATTCAACTAATATACGTGTAGAGGCACTTATTAAACATCTAGAATCTACTTAAATATGTATAGATTAGATCCTACCTCAAAAGCAATGCTTGAGGTGAATCCCATTCATTGGGATTGGTTCGACTCCACCATCCAATTTTGACAGTTGGAAGGCATTATGTTGTTTCTTCTCAGTAATAATGAAAGGTCCACTCCAGAATGAATCAAATTTGGAATGTTTTCTAGGCCTTCTTTGCAGTTCATCCAATTTCAGAACTATGTAACCTTCTCGGAACACTCTTGGAGATGCCTTTTTATCGAATGTTATTTTCATTTGAGTCTGATATTGCTCAATATTTTTCATTGCTCCAGCTTTGACCTCTTCAAGCTCAATCAACTGAGCTAATCTTGTTGTCATTGGTTCCTCCTCAATAATATACAACTGATTCACTAGGTCAAGGACTGGGAGCTCAAGTGAAATGAGAAGTCTTACCTCTTTTCCATACGCTAACATGTATGGAGAAAGTCATGTTGACTTTTTTGATTTAATCATATCAACCCACAAGGATGATTTCAGCTTGGTGTGCCAAGCTCTTTGATTACATTCCATAGTTTTCTTAATGATCCTCAAGAGATTCTTCTTATTGGACTCAGCTTGTCCATTCCCTTGAAGATAGTAATTTGAAGATGTATTCAGGTAGATCCCATTCTTGAAATCCCAATCAAAAATCTTGACACTCACAAAAGCAAGGGCATTGTGAGAAACAATAGCTCTGGAACTCCAAACTTGGTTATCATCTCTTCATAAAAGTTAATTATAGTTGTCTCATTGGCTTCTTTGGGTGCCACAACTTCATTCCACTTTGAAAAATAATTAGTGGTTGTAAGCACCCACTTATGTCTTGAACTTGATGGTGGATTTATAACCCCAATAAAATCTAATTCCCATTTCATAAAGGGTTTCTCAACTTGAACTAGGTGCAAAGGAAGAGCAACCAACTTCTCTTTTCCTGCAAATATATCACATTATTTGCACTTCCTTGCCCATACATGGGAATCCTTGAATAAGGTAGGCCAGTAATAGCCTCCTTTCATGATTTAAAGAGTTGTAGCTCTTGGAGAAAAGTGTCCACTAGCTTACCATTGATGAAATTCATGCAATACTCTATCAACCTGACAAAATTCAATACATCTCAACAGGACACCATGAAAAACCCTTCTAAATAGTAAACCATTTAAAAGAACATAAGGTATGGATTGCAATCAATAATTTCTTCTCGATTTAGTTAGATCAGGAGGGCACTCACTAGCCATTAAAAAGTGTGTCATTTATGCAATCCAACTTGTAGGAGTAGGTACAAAAACTTGTTCTCCATCTTGAAGTGCTAAAACAACACTTTCTTCCTCTTTTGTATTGTTGTTGTTGTCTTCTATTAGCTATTCAAAGAGGCCTCTTCCTCTTATAAGTTTAGTAAATTTTATCTCATGGTAAATTCCATCACCTTGGTTACCCAACCAACTCTTCTATCACTCAGATCTTTATTTAGTAAAAACTCTTTCACACTTGGATGAGCAACCATCAACATAATCTTGTTATTGGAAAGCATGTGCCTGAATTTTTTTAGGCTTCTTCTAACAACAAGAACATGTTTCTCTACAAAAGTATACCTGAGCTCATAATATTTGAGTCCTTGAATGAAGAATGCCATAGGCTGTTCAGATCCTTCATCATTTCGTTGTACAAGCATAGCTAAAAGTGAATCAATATTTCCATAAACATATAAAATGAAATCTTTAGAAAAATCAGGATTTAGAAGTGTAGGTGCAGCTACTAACGCTTCCTTTATAAGCTCAAAACTTATTTTCCCATCTTTGGTCTAGCTGAAAGGTATGTTCTTTCTTAATATATGAGTTAGTGGACTTAAAAAATTAGAAATGTTAGGGATAAAGCTCCTAACAAAGTTAATCCTACCAATAAAACTCTACAAACCTTTCTTATGTGCTGGAAACGGAAGAGCTAAGATAACACTTACTCTTTCAAGATCAATAGTAATGCCCTAATTAGACACCACATAATCAAGCAATCTTCCCTAATGAACAAAAAATATACACTTTTTGGGATTAAGTGATATCTTAAACTCCTTTCATTTCTCAAAATTTTGCCTCAAATGATTCAGATGATCCTTAGCCTCTTTAGAAAAAATAGTGATATCATCAAGATATACCAAGACAATTTTGTAAATTAAACCTTGAAAGGCCATATCCATGGCTTTCTGAAATGATGTCCCAACATTAGACAAACCGAAGGGCATTTTCTAGTAGTCCATAGTTCCCCATTTTGTGGTGAAGGTTGTTTTGTATTGATCTTCCTTCTTCACTAGAATCTGATTGTAACAAGAATAGCCATCTAATAAGGAAAAAAATTATGATCCTGAGACTACCTAAAGTATTTACTCCATAGAGGGTAGAGGATGAAGGTCTTTTAAAGAAGCCCTATTTAATTCATGAAAATCTACACAGTCTTATCTCACTATTTTTATTCCTTACTGGAACGAGGTTTGAAACCCATGAAATATGCTTAATGGGGAAGATAATACTACTTTCAATCAATTTATCCAATTATTTTTTCATCAAAGGATCTAACTTAGGATTCAAAGGCCTCTATTTCTACCTAACAAGTTTAACGTTGGGTTCTAGTTCAATAGTATGTTGAGCAAGTTGGGGATTGAATTCCTTCAAATCAATATATTTTCAGGAAAATATATCATTAAATTCTTGACAGAGCTGAATAAACACATGCTTCTCTCTAGCTATACATACCTTGCCTAATTTAAGAAGATTTCCTTTGAAGACTTCAACCTCTTTGTAGTGATCTTGTTGAACTTGAATACTACCTTTGGGTTTTCTAGCTTCATCATCAGTATTAAAAACATATTCTAGAGTGACCAATCCTTTTGGAAACTTATTTTTTTTTAACTGAATAATCTGGTCACTGTACTAGTGTTGTAGCGTTTCCTAATTGGCATGTGAGAACTCAGGTTCTTCTCTCAAGAAGCTTACAATCTATTGGTCACTTTCAAAATCTTTCCAATGTATTTTATTATCAAGAATAGCAGGTCTAACCACAATCTTAATATGTTGCTTAGCTCTACCATTACTATTTTTTTTTGGAATATCATATTAAACTCCTAGAGTAGCTAGTCTATCAACATGTTTATTCTAAGCTCTATGTATGGAATTCAGATTAAATGCATCAAATCCATTTAAAAGGTCCCATACTCTATTCCTATAAGACTTGAGTGCATTATTCTTCACAAAATTTAGCTTTCTTACCTAATTAAAAACCAAATCGTTGTCCCCATAAACCTTTAGGCAGCTAATACCTCTTTGTCTTGCCCATTCCAAGCCTTGGATTAGAGCTTCATATTGAACATAATTTTTAGTACAACTAAAATAGAATATGAAAGATAAATAGTACTTCTCACCTTCCAAAGATACCAACATACAACCACCACCACCACCAACCTTACTCCTTGAGCCATCAAAAAATAGCTCCCACACTTCATTTCCTTGATGTTTAGCTAGCTATTTTTTGTCTTTCTCAATATTAGGAATGAAAGAGTTAGTCTCATGCATCATATAAAGACCAATTTCAACCTCTTCCATCTACTCACCTGTATCAATTTCATGATTTTGAGATGCCCACTCTTTAGGAAGAATATTTGACATTGCTTATGTTTGAACTTCACATTCTTGAACAACAGGTTGCTCCTCTTGTTCACTGGTAAACAAATTAGCATTAATGGGAGGACGATGGTAAGGTTCAATATGATCCTTGGCTATTGATTCAGATTTTATAGTCACCCTAGTACCATACCTAGTTCTAAATAGCATACCATACCAATCAACAGATAGGTAACCACCTATCTTAGCTGTGAAATCCTTGGATAAACAAAGGGGAAAGTATGGGGGTAACTCTATAACATATATATCTTGTGGTATTGAAAAATTTGGATAGGAATGTAGAGTGAAACTCATATTTTTAATGACCCCTACTATGTTAACAATAGTGCCATCCAATTGCACAACTCCTTTCTCAAGCGACTCATACTCAATACCCAATTTATCAATAATTTGTTTGGGCATTACTGAACTACTTGCCCCAGAATCTATCATGCAATTGTGAACTAGATGATCTCCTATAATCAAAGAAACATAAAAAGGATTTGGTTCAGCCTTAACAGTTTGTTGTTCTTTATTTTAAAGAGGGGCATTAGTGAGAACAACTCTAGCAAGTTGTTGGTTTATTACTTCCTCTGATAAAGTAAACTTTGATAAAGCTTCATGTAAGAGATCTTTTTGGCCAGGCAAAGCCAATGAATCCCACATTGAGACACTAACACTAGTCTTCTTCATATGCTCCAAAATATTAAAACTACCAGTACTAACCTTTTGTTGTCCTTTGGGAACAAAATCCTTGTGTATTTGTGTTGGTTTCACTGGTACTCTAGGTTGATCTTTGCTAGCCAAAGATTGTGTCCTTGGCTGAAATTTCTTACTCTATGTAGCAGGTGGCTTAACTTGACTCTATGAACTTGTAGACGACTAATTATCATTACCATCAACCTATTTCCCCAAATCTACAACTCTTTTATTCGATCTCATATTGGATTATAAAGGATCACTTAACAGACCTGGTGGGTCGTTAAGCCCACATAAATCCTCACCTTTCCAACTCAAAAAAGATACATTAGAATTACCTTGATTTGTATGAGATGTTTGTTGTTCTGATTTCTTCTGAGCTGAATTGTGTGGAACAACAACATTGCTTTGCACCATTAGTGCCTAGTTTAGAATCCCATTTGAACAAGTTGACTAATTATGCAGTTGATTACATGGGAAACACCATTCATAATTTTTTGCTAGGTTATTTTGAACCAGAACAACCTCTTTGGAGGTACTAGGAGTACTGGGATTATAAGGATGGAATGGCCTCTGATTAAAATTCCTTCTCTGAAATTGAGAATTGGCCTAAAAAGGGGCTTGATAGGAAGGTTGGCTTTAATGTTTTTTAATATTGACCAGTTCATTGCCAAAAGTCTGTAGGGTCTTTTGGATGTTGTCATTCTAATTGACTAAATCCTAAAACTAATTAGGAACAACATACTCTTGAGTTGTTGTTTGTACATTACAATTTGGAAAAGAAGAGAAAACAACTATTGTAGGTGGTAAAGCAAAAGTAGTTGGTTGCAAGTCAGAAAAATAAGGCATAGGAGGCCTAGGGGCTATTTTACCCGCCTGTATCAAGCTATTTTCAGCTCTGACAACAACATCAAATGTTGTTGGTAGTGTGTTAATTTCCTAAAGACTAATCATGAGTGCAATGTCACTATTTAAAGACTTGAAATAGTACAAGTAAGCATAATCATTGGAAGGTTTTACTGTGGCAGGAATCCAATTCTAGGTTCTTTTGAAATGGTAGTTAAAGTCCATCAAATGCTCATGTGGAGCTCTTTTAATGTTGGTCAGCTACTCCACCAACAAAAGGTGATCAGACTTGTCTTCAAACAAATTATTGAGCTGCTCACCTAGCTCATCCCATGTAGCAATTAAATTTATAGGAAGGCCTCTGAACCATTGAAGGGTTTTACCCTTGAAAGAAGCGGCCAAGAGCCTCACTGCAACATCTTGCTGAGTAATGTGATGCACCCCACACAATGAAGCCACATCTCTAATGTGTTCAATAGTGGTTGTGTGTTATTCTACAGTATAGAATGGAAAGCTCTTTAGGGTTGCAACCAACATGTCATTATGCTGAGAAAGATTCAAGGGGTTGCCTTGATCAAATGAAACAAAAGGTTGATTTTTGGGTGGTAGTCAAGTCATTAGGATTGTTACAAAAGGAACAACTTGGGCAGTGGTACGACTGTCCTCAGTAGGAGTATTTGAAATGGGTCTTCATGAATAAACAACAGTTTTTTGAACCTTTTGGACTTCTCTCCCCTTTCTTCTAGGTGGTGATAACTGAAAATAATAAAAAATAGTTGAGTTACTCCTAGTTTGCACTCTTCTGATGGGCTGCAATGCACTGTTTTTGCTAAAACAAAGCTCTGAGTCACCAAGTATGTTAAAAAATGGTTTATTAAAGACTCCAATTTTTGTTGCACACACCAAAAAATAGTATGATAATTTTGGTTTAAGACTGAAAAATAGTTCTCTATCCCATCGGGCATGCCAAAAAATGGTGTCAAATAAGGTTTGCAACCTTGCTAAGCTATGAACTATAGCAACCTATTGACACATGGGAACACTTTGAGGTTGTGGGTGACTAGGGAAAGAATTGGACCTCCAGATTATGGGTTGGTTCCCTTTGAATTTTCCTGAAAATACTGAAAATACGATCAGGAAAAGAGTAGAAGGATATGCTTGAAACTTAAAACCTATTACTAACAGGTGGTACACCAAAGGTAACAACTTTGACAAAAGTTGTTAAAACTCACAAAAAACTCAATAAAACTACACAATTTGACAACATAGAGATATATGACTGCAAAAATGATTCTATGTAAGGCTATGACTGTTCTAATGCTTAAATACAAGGAAAACAATGATGTTTTCACAAATATAAAAGCAAGAAAAAGAGATCACTAACATAAAACTGCACTATGACATAATACTTTGTGCATCCAACATGAAAGGAATCTGATAAAATAAAGGGCAACACAAGACTTTATCATGCAATTCACAACCAACACTAAACAACAAAGACAAACATGTGAAGTAAAAATGACTTTCTATTGATGAAAAATGAGTATCTGTATTACAAGAGAAAAATATCATGAGCTACAAAGTGAGAAGCATATGCCTCAACAATCTCCAAACCAAGAACTAACTCCAACAATGAATGAAGAGAAGGACTTATAGAAAGTGTCTACAAAATTCGAAATTGAATATTGGCTCCAAAATCACATGTGTAGTCAATATTTTCCTCCAAACAAGGCATGCAATGCCAACCAACTCCAACAAGATTTATCAAAGTTTCACCAACTTGGTGAGCCTTATGCAAATCGAAATCCCTCCAAATCAGGCTCAAAACTGAAAGATAACTCCATATTTGTGGCTCATATCACTCCTTGACTCAAGTCAAGTCAAAAGGAATTCAAAACTGAATGCAAACTCCTAATTTTGTGCTCCAAACACTCTATCCTTACTCCACATGTTGGCAAAAATTTCTCAATCATCTCCAAGATCTATGCAAGTCCTCAAAAATTTATTTGATTAAGTCTTTAAAATAACCCCTCCATTTTTGCATTCAAATAAATATCTTACTAAAGATTTATTTTATCATTTTAATAGTGATTTATAATTCTAAATCAAATGCAAAAATAATAAAACATATATTTATTTTGCATTTTATAAAAATAACCTTTATTAAAATGATTTATAATTATCATTTTAAACAAACATTTCACAATTCTGAATCAAATGCAAATAATAGCTAAGTCTAATACAAAATATTAAAAGAATAAATCATAAATCCTTTATTTTAATTGAAAATATATCAAAATAAAATAGATGGCTAAGAAGCCATGGCTTAGGCAAATAATGAAAGAAGTTTTTTTTTTAAACTTTAAGGCATAAATGCCTTTCTCCATCCATCGAACATTCTAGGTTTTTTAACCCTAAAAGGCAAAGGCTTACTTTCACTTTATCATACATTGAAACTTCTCAAGGAAGCTTGGCCGCCACCATGGAGAAACCCTAGCCAACCTGTGTTGGAAATTTTATGTGCTTTCAGCATTTTGAAGGTTCTATTGAAGGGTGCGACCTCTGAACATTCTCTTGATGTTTCCTTTGATATTTTCTCTTTTATTTTTGCCTCTGATTCTTGTTTTGGTCACCATGAATAAACTTTAAGTCGAGCTTTCTGGAAACTCTATTGTGGTCGTCATTGAAACTCTTTTTGAAAGATTTGTATCAGAAACAAAAGATAAGTTTGATTTTTATTTCAAATCTAGAATTTCTCTTCACTATTTTGAAAGCTTATTAGCCTTCAAGGTCGTGTCCTTTGAGAAATTTCTGATAATTTTTTTAAAATTTTGCTACTAGGTTATCCTTTGGCCACCATGAATACACTAGGTGAGCTTTTTGATCTTTCTGTAAAAAGAATTGTTCTATGTAGACTTCTTGACACTATTATGAATATTGAACCTTTACTCGGTAAGGGTATCCACTCATTATATTTGATGGATTTTCTCCGCTCCTTGAAACCTCCTTAAAAGCTCCTAGGTAGTGGCCTTATTGCATATTTGAGCTCTTCGTTTTTGTTGCTTTTTTTTTTTGTGTGGTTTATTCTTAAAATCTGATATAGGGTCAAGCAACTTCATTTTACTCACAACCATGGCTGCATCCATACACATTATGGGTAACATCTTGAACTCCTCTGCAATCTTTGTGACCATTATGGATTTTCTGCCCATTGTTTATGATTTAAGGTGACATAGTCTAGCTTGCTTTTCTCAAGGCTTAAGACTTCTCTTTGATGGATAAATGTTCTGAATAGTATCTTTGTTAGTCTCTGAAGTACAAATCAAGAATATTCAATGAATTATTTATTTGTTGCAAACAATGACCTATTCTTTTATAGTGAAAGATAAGAAAATATATATTTCTTGTAGCATGATTCTATTTTCTTAACCCTCCTTGATCTTTATCATTCTTTCCTTGCAGCACTTGATGGTATTTTTTGAAGATATTCTCAGTCATAAATTTGTTGTTCTTATGAATTGATATCACTACACAACATATTTATGCAACTACCCTATTGAATAGATAAATGCAAAGCATACACACCTTCAATTTTACTATTTCTCCATTATCATATTGTTGATGCTTTTCTCAAACTTGGTGCTTTTAGAAAATGTCTTTCCAAACCTGATACTTATAATTAGGACCTGTGTGGGTCTTTTTAGTCATTCTTTGAAACTCCTCCATGTTGAAAGCATGCCACTATTTATAATTTGATATGAACAAAACACTGCCTTCTACCTTTGAGGATTGGACACCATACTGCAAAAGATTGCATAGAAGATCATGTAAACAAAGAAAACACTTTTCATAGAAAAGAGACACAGTTATTGCATATTATTTTGTGTAAGCAATGCTTATTGTATGTTCTAATGATGTCCTCATAGCATTGATCTCCTTTGATGACTGCTTTGTGAACTCAATATCTATGTTTGTTCACTATCTTTGAAAAGCTTATAGATGGCTCTGATTATTTTCCTTTCATACCGTACTTGTGTCACTACTATGAGCCAAGCTCAACCCTTGAGGGAGCCACATTTTCCCCACTCATATTATAATCTGATGAATAAAACAACAACAAAACATTTCCTATATCTTCACGTGACACAAACAATGTTAGAAACAAATGCATACCCTAGATGCCTTAGATGATTGGTAACTTCTCTGGTATATCTAAGGCATGCATGAATAATTTTATGCATTTTGAAGAACGATTTATACATGTATAATATGAATGTGCATATGATGAATGTAATCAACCATTTCTTAGAGCATTTCTCTAACCCATTTTCTCATCTCTTGCAGGGAATGGGAGCAAAAGATAAATAAGAATCAAAACAACCTACAACAAACCAAAATAGACCGGTCATTCAGGCAATGATTCATTACCCTTATCCTATGTTCCTTCATTTATTTCCATTACTATTCCATGTATATAATTTTTTTTCAATATGTATTGAATAAGAAAAAGTTAATCTCACGGCTTGTGTGGGATCACAAAAACATGTTTCTCAATAAACGATTTGTTCGTGATATACAATGTCTTTCATAATTCTTCTGAATTTATTTTGATTGCACAATGAAACAATGCAATTGCAAATTTTTGAGACACCTATTCTATAATCATAATGAATTATTTCTTACATTCTTGTTCTTATATCTACAATGCCTTATACATAAACAATTTCTATAGATGAATGGTTCAGCCTGAACATTGTTTCCTTGAATGAAATTTGTTTGATTTTTGCTTTGTTGAAATTTTCAACCAGTTTAGCCTAACTGTTGAATGATTTTGATAAATCATTCCTAAACATATTTTTATTCTGAGAACAAAATTTCATTTGATAACTTGTCATAAAACATTTTGTTTCCCTACAGGTAACTGCTCATATGAATACTAATTTTAAGCAAGATGCTAAAAATTGGTAAACATATAGAAAAGCTAAGTCCCATGCATTGTTAAGGCTACAAATATGCCATATCTATAGTCATGTTAAGGCATTGACTAGAAATAAAATGCAATCTTGACTCGTTAAGCATTGCCTACAGTATTGACTGCTAACATAAAGGTATGCTTCAATCGAGGTATCGATGCCTCACATTGATAGAACATTAAAAATGATGAAAGAAAAATAATTGTAAAGCATGAAATGGATCCATTGACATAAGGATAAAATCCTTCAATCTAGGCTAGAAGATGCAAGGTTCAAATTGTAGTATGCAAGGTAAATTCACCATGTAGAAATCGGTTGGTAAGAATAAGGTAGTTTGTAGGGAAATTTTAGTCATCTCAAAAAAGAATCCAAGATCCATAGTGCCTTCAATAAATTTAGTTTTAATTAGATTGCCTAAAAAAAATGTACAACTAAGTCATAAAGTGGAATCAAACATAGTTCATTTCCACATTAAACCTTCTAAGAGAAGCTCATACAAACTCAGTTTCAACAACTTGCATAAATAGATTGAACAAACCAAACCAATAAACATGAAAGATGGAACAAAACAATAAACACACAGATTTACGTGGGGAAAACCCTTTCAGGTAAAAAACCCCACACTCCAAAGAACTAGCCATTGTATTATTCAGCAATAGATCATAGTTACAAATACAATTCAGGCTTACAACCTTTACAAGAGTTACATCTTGTTTGTTCTTGGAGACAAACTGGAAGCAACCCTATGAAAAGAGTTTCCCTCTCTCATTTTTTAAATTTGTCTTTTCAACCTCTCAGTCTATTACAACCTTTCCACTATTACAATACTCTCACATAGTATACAGTCTAGATTAAAAACAAAAGATTGATCCAATCATTCTATCAAGAGAGATTTCAGCAGCATAAACTTGCCTTGATCTTCCCCTATCTCCTATTGCAGAACATTCAATATTTATACCATTTATTCTCAACTCATAGGAGACAGTTCAACTTCCTCTATAGATCAACTCATTTACCTTCATAGACTTCCCTACTGTTGTTGTTCCAACTCCCAACCAAATTGAACGGTTATGAGAAAACTATGTAGTTACCAGAATATCGAAGAGACAACTACTCCATTCGCTTCACAACACTAATGTGAAGAAAGAAACATACCACCATATAATTCATCACTCCATCATAAAAATCATCAGTCCAACCAAGTCAACACCCATTCAACCATGGTCCACCTTCAAGTCCCTCGACATGACCAACAAAATCATTGAATGGATGGGATGTGATAATGATAGCCTAAGTCTCCCCGATGTCCCAAGAATTCAACATGTTGATGTCTCGAAAAGGCCTATCGACAAGAAAATTTTCACCGAAAAGAGTTCATAATGTCATATTGAAGCCTCAAGTCACCCTGATGTCATTAAGCTCAAACACTTTTTGAAAAAAAAAATCGGCCTAAGTCACACCAATAAACAACATGAATAGGTCTATCAACATGACCACCACCATCGGTGAACATATAAGATATCACCTCGATAGCCAAGGTCTCTCTGATGTCCCAAATGAACATCAAGACCACGTGTTGCCAAGATTCACACTGAAGTTGAATAGAACAGATCCATCGGCTAGAAAAAAACCATCGAACAAGGATCATAAAGTCTCATCAAAGTTTGATGTCACCCTGATGACCTTAATCCTAGCTTTAGTTTGAAACATCTCATCGAAAAGATTCACACCAAGCATAGCCCGTCAGCTAGACCAACAGTGTCGGTTCAACAACAATAAGTCCCATCGAAGACCAAAGTCACCGTGATATAGATCATCGGCCAGAGTCACCCTGACAGTACTACCATCGGTCGGATTCCTACCTTTCACTTCAACATTCTCAGGTCTAATCGAAGACCAATGTTACCCTGATAATTTTTTCATCGAAAATAGTTTAAATGCATCACACTAATCTTGGCCAGATACACTCTACCATTAAGAATATTTCCAAACCTCCATGTCATCCTAAAAAGGTCCCATTGGCTAGAATTCTATCGTCGATGAGAGTTAGAAAACTCACACCGATAGTTCAGGTCAAATCGACAACCTTCATCGCTAGGACACACCAAAGGTCTCATCTATATTTTCAGAAAAGGAACTTAACAAGGAGAATTCATATCGGGCTGAGTCATGTCAATTTCACCGACAGTTCAAGATCACTATGCAGATCGGCTAGACATATCAACAGTCACACCAAAATTTCTCTCTCAGAGGTTTAGGCTAGTGGAATTAAGGCACACAATTGCAACAATCTCCCACTTGATGAAGATCACACTACCACCTCCGGAGCACTCAAGAACTATTGAGATCACACTGAAACCACTAGTTCAAATCCTCCTTTGTTCAAGTCTCTATTCAATAGCATTTAGGATACCCAATCAACAAGTTTCCACATATAACAGTCTACCAAACAATCTACAACAAAATCAAGTATCCAACTGTAACTAACTGTCCAACACAACAAATGATCACAACCTTCCATGAAACCACATAGATCTCAAACATGCTCTCATGCTCCATCAAGACTTCTGCAACAACATCTAAGATGTCCACCATTCAAGAAACAATCCATGTCATACTCCAACATGCCACCTATGGAAGAAAGGTACAAGCCAAGGTGAATATGCACTAGTCCAACAAACACAAGAAAATAATTCCAGTGATGTCAACAACAAGATATTACCATCACTCTAGAAAATAAGATTAAAACATTGGCTAGAATAACAATTAGAATGACTGCTTCTATCCAACTGATAAACCCAGGTGATTGAAAATAGCACCCACAACAAGTGCTAGATCATCCAATAATCTATACCTTAAAGGTATCAAACATTAGTAAACTTATGCCACCAACATAACCAACCCATGTACATGTAGCTACAAGCTCCACATGTAAGCAATTTGATGAAGAACAAACACTTTCATGAACTCACACTACAAGATTCATGCCAAAAGAAATTGAAACAATTTCAAAGGGAACAACAAGTCTACCAATTTGCAACACATAGAAAGTGTAACCATGTAGTACCAAGGAACCAACTCCACACTGATATACAAAACCTATAAATAAGTTTATGCAAGAAAAAAATCTCTTCTAACTAGTCTGCACAACTCTTCATTGTACTCCACATTCAACAAAGAAAGAAATGTTATGTGAAATCACACATTCAAGAAGATCAATAAGACCAAAGAGAATCTAAAAATCATAACATGTAGCACATTCTTCTACAAAAAACCTTCAAGTATCAACTATGCCAAATAGTATCTTCTTTGCATCCCCAATAGAAAATCCTTAACAACATCCAACTGATTAAACCACATGAATGTAAGCTTCTCAAAGAAGATCAAACTACTCTATTTCATATTTCAGGAAATCAGTCCACTACCATCCCCTATGACATCATAAATGAAAAATTTATACCAAGGAAATAACCATCCATATCTCATAGTGAATCCTCTAGAACCATCTAACCATAGTTCAATATCCACCAATGAAAGAAATGCATAACACACTTGAGAGAAACAATAACACTACCTCTCAAGTTATAAACTATCGAGAAAACCAAGAGTGGGAATGAAACAGTTCCTCCAAGATATCCAAGTCACTATGGCTCATCCAAAAACTATCTCCTCATAGGTCTCTATTGAACTCATGTTCAATCAAGGTGTAGGCTCCTCATAAGTTATTATTATCCATGAATCCATGAGCACTTGCAACTAATCACCTCATGCCAAAATCCAAATGTAACACAACAATATCCTGAAGTATCAGGCAAATGATCAAAGCACCCAATACACAAAGAATTTACAAAGATAAATGTCAAATCTCCAACTGTAGAATCAAGAACTTAACATGACATCATGATCTTTCCATCCCCTCTTAGGAGATACCAGGCTCCAAGTGAAGAAACCAGTATCTCATGAGCAAATCACAATGTCAAAACTCCAATGCATAAGAGAGAGGTTACCATGACATAAAAAAACAAGATTTGAACCTACATCACCTATCAAGCACCAACAACACCTCAACCCAAAGAACACACAACTCCTCCATGGTTTCAAAATGCTAACCATCTTCACATAGTGGCCTTGCAAATGTGAAAGAACCCTTCTACAACAATAGGATCAAAGAGTTCCTCCTAGAAACATTAGCAAACTAATGAAGACAAATTATTAATAGCGACTGCTAAAGCTCCCACTAAACAGTGATACCGAGCTTTCCAAGCATCATGACCAACCATATTTAAAAATAAAATAAAAATCTTCCATGCCCACAAACATATAACACTACTACTAATTATCCCAAGTGAAACCAAGATCTCATAAGTAAGGAGATTCACCATGCTACAAGACTCCATAATCGAATTTTCAAAAACTCACTAATTATTTATCCTCTTACCTCAAAAAAACCACACAAATGCACAAGTGACCATAGACAAGGCCAAATTACAAGTCTACATAAACACTGAATCAAATAGCGTGCTTATAGGCATCCCACATCTGAGTTTTGTTAACAATCAAGTAGGTAAAGACAGTCCACAACATTGCACAACTCATAGATTCAATTATTGAAACATGAAGACTCACAACCACATCAATTTCTTGCACAATATGAGGTCTCACAAGAGAACACACATGTAGAAACCTTGACTCAAACAGAAAATGAAGTACAAATCTAATTTTCCAATTATGTCCACACCAAGTACCTTAGTCTAGGAATCCATCAAGCATTACCATAGAAACAATGAGTGAATAATCACATACCAAAAATTTTTATACAGAGAAAGAATCAACACCTTCTCTCACGATGCACATGCATCTAACAGAGACGGGCTATTTCATAAGCTTTCAAAACATCTAAAGATTAATTTCATAGCCTTTAGGTAATTGAGGCTAATAGGAAACAAATTCCTTCCAACACCAACAATCACCACCCAGCATATGCACTCTCTTCCATGACTGAACAACAATGCACACCTCTCTATATTACCAAGGAGCCTCTCACACAGACACCCAATATGAAAGCTTTACTAATATACAACCATGAAGAAAATAAATCCACCTCATACATCAAGGTTATACCATTGCCAACTAGGAGACACAAATCACAACAATTCAACATGACCAACTCCTTTTTCTCCATCTTCACCACCCTTCATGTTGTGTGTTGTCTCTGAATACCACAAGACTTCCACTCATCAAAGGATCAATATACTATACGATTCCTCTATATTTCTTCAAGCCTGACAGACTAATAAGTATTCACAAGAGAAATACCCAAAACCAACAACCAAAAGAAGGATCTGATAACACTTGTAGGGAAATTTTAGTCATCTCAGGAAAGTATCCAAGATCTATAGTGCCTTCGATAACTTTAATTTCAATTATATTTCCTCAAAAACACGTACAACTATGTCACAAAGTGGAATCAGACATAGTTAATTTCCACATTAAACCTTCCAAGAGAAGCTTATGCAAATTCAATTTCAACAACTTGCATAAATAGATTCAACAAACATAACCAATAAACATGAAAGATGGAACAAAATAATGAACACACAAATTTACGTGGGGAAAGGTAAAAACCCACACACTGCAAGGAACTGACCATTGTATTATTCAACAATAGATCACTATTACAAATACAATTCAAGCTTACACCCTTTCTAGGAGTTAAATATTGTTTCATCTTGGAGACAAACTAGCAGCAACCTTGTAACAAGAGTTTCCCTCTCTCCTTTTTTAAATTTCTCTGATCAACCTCTCAGTCCATTACAACCTTCACACTGTTACAATACTCTCACACAATATATAGTGCAAATTAACAATGAAAGATCAATCTAGACATTCTATCAAGAAAGATTTTGGTAGCATAACCTTTCTTTGATCTTCCCCTGTCTCCTATTGTAGAACATTCAATGTTTATACCATTTTTTATCAACTCACATGAGACAATTCAACTTCCTTTGTAGATCAGTTCATTTTCCTTCCCAAACTTCCCAACCAAAGTGAACGGTTATGAGAAAACTATACAGTTAATAGAAAATCGAAGAGACAACTACTCCATTCATTTCAAAAAAATGATGTGAAGTGAGAAACATACCACCATACAATTCATCACTCCATTGTACAACTCATTAGTCCAACCAAGTCAGCACCCATTCAACCATGGTTCACCTTCAAGTCCATCGGCATGACCAACACAATCGATGAATGACTAAAATGTGACAATGATAGACCAAGTCTCCTAGATGTCCCGATAGTTCAATGTGTTCAAGTATCAACAAGACAATGCCCACTAACAAGAGTTCATAATGTCACATCGAATCCTCAAATCACTTTGATGTCATTAAGCTCAAACACTTTTTAAACCATCTTGTCAGCCTGAGTCACACCGATGAACAACATGAACAGGTCTATCAGAATGACCAACACTATGGATGAATATCTAAGATGTCAACTCAATATGCTAGGTCTCTCTGATTTCCCAAATGAACATCAAGACCACACATCACAAAAATTCACACCGAAGTTCAATAGAATAGATCCATTGGCTAGAACAACACCATCAAACAAGGATTAGAAAGTCTCGCCAAATTTTGATGTCACCCTAATGACCTTAATCCCAGTTGTAGTTCAAAACAACTCATCTGTAAGAGTCACACTGAACATAGCATATTAGCTAGAACAACATTTTTGGTTCAACAACCACAAGTCCCACCGAAGACTAGAGTCACCTAGATACAAATCATCGGCCAAAATCACTTTGACAGTACTACCATCGATCAGATTCCTACTGTTGGTTCAACATTCTCAGGTCTAACTGAAGACAAATGTTACCCCAACAATATGTTCATCGGCAAGAGTTTCCATGCATTACTTTGATCTCGGCTAAATACACTCTATTGTTAAGACTTTTTATGAACCTCCATGTCAGCCCGACAAAGTACCATTGGCCAGACTTCTATCATCAACGAGATTTAGAAAACTTGCACCGATAGTTTAGGTCACGCCGACAACCTTCATCGCCAAGACACACCAAAGGTCTCATCGATATGTTGAATAAAGGAACTTCACAAGGAGAACTCATATTAGGCCAAGTCACAACGATCTCACAAAAAATTCAAGATCACTATGCAGATCGACCAGACATATCAAAGTTCACATGAAAATTTATCTCTTAGAGCTTTAGGCCAGTGGGATTGAGGCACACAATTCCAACATAGCTCCATCGATTTTCACTCTCAAATTAGTAAGGAAACATAATAATTGATGGAGTAAGTCACCAAACAAAAGAGGCGCAATGTTTCCAATAAGGCAGCATAGCAAAATCTCACTGAAACCAAGTATAGTATGGTTTTTTTTTCAACAACAATTGCAAGGCATAAAATATATGTTGTTCAAGGAAATAAAATCAGTTTATAGAGAAATCTGATTTCATAAAAGCAATATGTTTATAATCTAGTTCATTTGATAGCACAATATAAGGCATATAGATCTTCTAGATTCAAGAGGAAAATTTGAAGGAACTTATGGAAGAGAAAACAAAATAGGATGAAGATTGAAGGCACAGGTCTATCTATCATTTATACTTGGAAACGTAAAAGCATAAAAAAGGAAATTGAAAAAATTCCAAATCATGGAATGTGAATACTATCAAGTACCACAATTTTTTTCTTAAAATATTTCATGCAGGGAAGTTACAGAGTAAAAATTGGAATCAACTAGAGCATTCGATTACAAGGGTATCCAACCTAGTTTCTAGATCCTTGATGATGGCTACAAGATGATAGTTATTCATATGCCACACTCAATACTCCTTTTTCCAAAGCTTGAACACCTTCATAAATTAACCACTTCAAAAACAATTTCCATCCAAATTAAATTATTTTTCAAATATTGTTGTAGAGAAAAATTTGCTTCTTCCCCAAAACAAAATTAATTGATAAGCATTTTTTTTAAAATGAGCCCTATTAAAACAAGGAGAATTTTTAGTTCTTCAAAATAAAAAAATCAATCAATTATCAATCAAAAAGACCAGTTTCTATTTCAAAACCAATTCAGAGCTATGCATGTGCTCGAACTCATCTTTTTCCATTTTGAACTTGCTTTTCGATTTTGTTCAAAAATCTTATCTTATTTAAAATCATATTAATTTTCCACATTTAAATAATTATCCTCTTAATGATAATAATATTATCAATTATCATTAAATATAATTTAAAACAAAAATTTGAAAAAAAAAAATTTAATTTAATTATTTAATCAATAAACCATATACTTGCTATTTCACAATATTGTTTTATTTAATTACTTATTTTAATTCCAAATTAATTTAATTTAATTAAACTGATTAAATAAGGAAATTTATAATATTAAGTTTACCACACATTTTCAATAACACATTAAATAACATAACAACGAACAACAACGAGACATCACCAATCATCCAAACAAGCTTACACAAATGTCAAGAAAGGCCAAATACAGAGGGGCACTACATCCTCCCCCCTAAGATTTGACTTACTCTTGGAAGTCACAAGGTAAAGTAAAACATATGCAATTATAAGAAACGACATAAAAAACAACCAGATGACATCACAATTTAATCAAATAATGGTAGACACGAAGCAAGACAACTGACAAATAATACAAACTAGACGAATGGTGTAACAAGGTAGGTACTCATCCTCGTCGAGGATGATGCCAAGGGTTGGGGACCTTTTTTCAACTCCTTTTTCCACATCATTTCCATTTGGATTTTAAGGCATGCTCACACCTGACTGTGTAGATGGAGTTGATGCCTAGTACCTACAACCTGCATCAAACAAGATGTTAAGCAACATGTATATACATATCAAACAACAAACACACTATGAGATGAATTCACAATGTAGAAGGGCACTCACAAATGAGTGATGCTACACCATCCCTCTCACCAAGACCTCAAACGATGATCCATATCAATGTATAACAACAACTGCATCATAAACCATCCTCTACATATCTATCATCAAAGTTGATTCATTGCATCAAAATGATACACTACCTCAAAAAACATCAAAATTATATACACAAAGCACACACTTTTCATTACATATTCATCATTTACATGCACAAAATTCTACTTATTTTATGATTCAACACAAAATACCACAACATATTCAGCAAAAGACTATGATTTTACAACTTTCCAAAAGCCAGAAACACAGTTTATCACTTCGTAAGCACAAAATTCAGGATTTGACACATTCTTCACATACACACACAAATCCACATCACTAAGAAACACATCATAGGGCTACCCTAGGGTCCATAATGCATCCCTAGTAGAAATAATATTAGTGCATTGTGCACTACATTGAGGGTCCTATCCTTTCCACCGGTTTTCCACACCATTGGACAAACACCACCAAGAGAGAAAACTCGAGTTGCTAAACGAGGATGACAGAAGGGAGAAAACATCATCTCTAGAGCACACACATCTAGGACAACATAATGGGATCATGTATATCTAGAGTTCCCAATGTATGAACCTAGGCTCTAATACCATGTTGTAACACCCCGCCACATAAACCCCAAAGGACAACTTAACTAAAAATTATAGCACAAATATTTTTTTCAAAGTAAAACTAATATGAAATGTAAATTAACTTACAATACTAACAATGAAACTATATATACACATTATCTATCTATGCCTTTGGAGTAACATGACAACATTACTTGTGATTACTTTTGATGTAACCTAGTTCCATAAGGATGGAAACCTACTCACAAGTATACATTTTAAAACCATAATACAAAATCAATAAACAATGTACATACATCCATAAAATTACATAACATCCATCAGTTGTCATAAGATAATACCGAGAATACATTCATTACATTTATTATATGAATATGCATCATTCAAGGATTACAATAATACAACTTTGCTTCTTGACATGAAACAAGAATGATACATCAATTACATAAAGTGATACAATTAAATAAAGATAATACATAGCATCAATGCCATCTCCAAATCTGGTGAAGCTCTGGAATCACTACAACGATAAAACTCCACAAATCAACAAATTTGACTAAGAACCCAAAGGAGTGCATAGCATGTTCCACCCAACCATGTGGACCCTAAGGCCCACCCCTGTGCTAGGAGAAGACAAGAAGAACCACAACATAAAAAAATACAAATAAATAATTCTAACAAGACTCCAACAGACAAGACTAACCAAGACAAAACATAAAGAAACAACCGCTTCCAAAGGTGCATGAACAACAAGGGAAAAATAAGCAAGGAATACAAGGTTGCTAAAGGGAGGAGTTTCATCACATAAGTTTGATATAGGTTACCCAATAAAAATCTTCTTAGGTTACCAACCCCCTTTCTATTTAAATCCAAGCAACCTCAACCGATCCCTTGCCCCTATTCTCACTCATGCGGGACCAACATACCTTTCAAGAGGACAAGGCAATTGATCTTTTTCATTCTTGGCCTTCCCACTCATCTCAAGCCTAAACGAGCACTTGAGATATGAGTGAGGCATACTATTATCTTTTATTAATGTGAGAACTACCCAAAACCTTCTAATTATTAATGTTTTCACTGAATTAAGAAACTCTCATGGGTTACCCTAGCCCTTCCACTTTGGGTGCCAAACCCTCATTAAAAGCCACGCCCCCTACAAGCAACAAAATAACTCATTAATCCACTAACTAGGTAAGACAACTTGCACAACATAAAAATCCACAAGAAATATCACATAATGCAAGACATGAATCTACTCGTACAAAGTCTCCACAAATAACAATTCCCAGAGTGAAAGGCTAAAACCCACATAACAAAATCAGGTATAAGATCAACAGTTCAAAAAGAACCAACATGAAAAGCCAATCATAAGGAAGCTCTTTTCCCCCAACCCCTAGAAGTCTAACAACTCACTAACACAAGAGTTCCTCCATTGAAGTAACAACAACACATGATCTCAAAAGACTATTTTCAATCCACAATTTACAAATCAACAAGAGTAGAATGAGTGGTAACATCACAAAGAGATCTTCTAACTCAATTGAAAACTAACATAATCAACTCAATTATAATATAAACCACCAAAATTAGAATCTTCTCAAAATAAAACATCTGTGACAACAATCATAAATCCAACCAATTCACAACTCAACATTAGAATCAACCCAATAATTCAACATGAATAGACAATGACATCAACCATGAAATTCAATTTTCAAAGCAAACCCCCAATATCAAGCAATCATAAAGACATCACTTCCACATTTTATACTATTAAATCAAAATTATTTAAGTTAAACAACCTATCAATTACTTTAACATTTTACACAAATTTAAAGACTATATACTACAAATAATGATATTTCAAAGTAACTCTGTCATCAAATAAACAATCTTTTCTATCAAGCTAGATAATTTGAAACCCTATTATTACACATTTAACTTAATATAATGCTATAGTGATCATATCGTAATTACTTCTTTCTCAAAGAAAATTCTAGTAAATAAAGATAATGCAAATCATTTATTTAAACAAATCCTTTAATCATATAATTACAAGTAAACCAATTTCCTACCCAATTACTCACTTCATTGAGTTGCCTACATACTCAATTCCCATAAGAAAAATCAATCTATTACTATAATCATAACACCTTAATGAATATATATATATACTACTAAAAAAATGCAATTTCAAATTCAATACATCAAATCATGAAGTGGAAACATAAATATATACACATATATATTGTATACATCTAAATTTTACCACTTCTATTTGGTCAAATTTACCCTTTTCATCTAAATATCCTTTTATCCACATTAGTTAAATAATGTTACTATTATTTAATTAATACCCCTAAAGTCTTCTAAATCCCTAAAGTATTTAGTTAAATAATTAAATACCTTACCCCTTTATCCCTTTCTTCCAAATAATTAAATAAATAACCCACTTATTTAATTATATTTATGTCTCATTGACACTTAATCCTAACTCATCTCCTAATCCCATCATTAGGGATGTGCACATCCCTAATCCATGATTAGGATGTGTCACATCCTCCAAATTTTTCAAGTTGACTCCTAATCATCATTAGCCACCTAACCCTCTTCTAATCCTTCATCAACTAGTCTAATCAACCCCCTTTAGTCAACTCTTGTCACATCCCAATAGAATTTTTAATTCCATTTTATTTCTTCCAACACCCTTAATGGAATTTTTAATTCCATGCTGTCTTTCCCATGTGAATTTAAAATTCACATTTATTTATCCCATGCATTTATCTTCCCCATAGTCACTCATAGGTCACATCGGTCACATGGGACAAGGACCTCCTTTAAGAGGACCTTGTCTTATCCACAAGGTACTACCAATCATGTGAATTTAAAACTAACATTTATTTCTCCAACAACTTCTCCCATCCCTATGATGACAAGAGAGGACTTTCTAAAATTCATCACTTGTCATCATCAACCTCATATGGGGACAAGGAATTACTTTTTCAAGAAATCCTCTCCTAATCCCAAGATACTTGCAAGTACCTCCACCCCACATGCCCTTTTCCACATCATTTATCCTCTTCACACCTCACACTCCACATGGCAAGATGTCAGGACTTGTGAGTCCTAAACTCACCACAACACTCCATCTTGTCCATGATGGTTAAATCCTAGCCATCCATTCTTCTTAAAATTGGAAGAATTGGTTTTAAATTAGGAAGGTTAGACAAGAATTAGAACATTTGCATTCACTTTCATTCGAAAATTCAAGCACTTATCACTTATCACTTAGCACTTGCATCCTCCATTATTGCAACCATATTAGCTTTCATTGCATCCAACTACCATCCTTATCACAAAACTCATTTCCATTATTATCATCCTTATCATTTCCTCTCCATTTTGTATCCATTATTGCATTCACTTGCCATCAAAGGAGCACACAATCAAGCATCATCAAAGGGCCAACCAACTCATCAATAAAAGCAAGGTTAAACGTTTCATTTCTTTGTTGTTTTTGTTTGGATTCAACTAAGGCTAATCTTGAGTGTTTGTTTGTGTTTTTCTCTTTTGAATTTCATTCTATTTTACATTTTAGGTAGATAAAACACTTGCACAAATTTATGGCACGCTCGATGGGACCCAAAAAAGGGTCTTTTCTACTTTATGTTTGTTATTTTTTGATATTTTGCAGGTTCAGTTTCATAGAGGCAACCCCGCCCACAAAGGAGCGACTCCACCCACAAAGGGGTGGCCTCGCCCACAAAGGGGTGACCCCTCTCTAATAGAGTCAACTCCACCCACAAAGGGGAAAACCCACCCAAAGAGCCGACTCCACCCACAAACAAGCAACTCCGCCCACAAAGGGGCGGCCCCGCCCTAATAGAGTCAACTCTACCCACAAAGGGGTGACCCCACCCTAACAGAGTCAACTCCGCCCACAAAGGGGTGAACCCACCCAAAGATCCGACTCTTCCCACAAAGGGGTGACCCCGCCCACATAGCCAACTCTACCCAAAATACAAAAGCGCCCTTGCCCTAGACAGAGAAAACTGAGGTAAAAATAAAGCCTTAAATTTTATTTCTAGAGTGCAGTTGTTGTTGTTTTCCTTAGTACTAACGCTCTAAATTTTTTTGTTTGTGAGTGTGTTGGTTTTTTCTAATGTTTGTGCAACTGTTTCAAAATTGTTGAAGACCAAAAGAAAAAAATTCTAACATATTTGTTGCAGGGGGAGAAAAATCACCTTCTTTAGTTTGGTTATTGCTTATTGTTTTCAGTTTAACTACGCACATAGGTCTAACTAGGGGGAGTCAAAGAACTTGTTTGTCATTTTTGAAAGGTGGAATATCGATGTATCCAATCCCCTTGCACCATTTGGTGATCCTGGGTGAAGAAAAAATGTAGTCCACTTAGTCCTTTGTGTACCTTTTCCTTTTCTTAGCGGGACCTGCTTGGAGATTTCATCACCCCAAGGGACGATTCCAACCACGTGTTACTGATGGGGTATATAAATGGGGGATATTGAAAGTTGTACCTCAATCCCATGATGTCATGTCTAATAGATTGTCAAAGCTAGGGTGATACCTAGATAAGACATGAAGATTTGGTCTGAGCTTTTAGTATCTCGCTGGAAGTTCCCGACTCACACCTGTAGATGGGTTGGTGTTCATGGTTGTTCCCCATGTACCATGCGTATATTGAGGACTCCCTTAGGTGCCTTGTTTAGCCTAATTAGAGGACTGTGTTGACCATACCTTCATACTAATTTTATGATTGTGTTGCTTAAACTATCTTCTTTGTGCAAAACTAGTGCATTTTGACCTTTTGCTTGATGTATTCTCTATTTTTGTCATTTTCCATAGTTATTTTTGCCTAAGTCATGTCCAAATCAACTAATAGAGGTGACCCTGCCCTAAAAGGGGTGACCCTACCCTCAACAAGGGAAACCTCACCCTTCTGTCTTAGTTGTTTTCCACCCTGTGCAAGTTAAATTTGATCATTTTTTACAGACTAGTCGACCCTGCCCACAAAGGGGTGACCCTGCCCACAAAGGGGTGGCCCTACCCTCAAAGGGATGAAATTTCCCTCTAAGGGGTGACACTGCCCTAAAAGGGGCAACCTTTCCCTCCAGACAGTCAATCTCATCTTCATTTTTTAAGTTGTTAGCCTATTCCGAGTGTCATTCTCCCATTTTGAGAATTTGTTTCCTTGTTCTATGCATTCGTTCACCTATTTCGTACATTCGTTCACCCATTCTGAGCGTCACTTTCTCATTGCAAGCATCTATTCTCCCATTTCGAGCATCCATTTTCTCATTTTATGCATCCATTTGCTCATTTCGTGCATCTATTTGCCTGTCTTGAAATTTCATCTGCCCGTCATCCTGTTTATCTACATCATTTGACTAATTTTTAGACTTAGTCAAATCCAAAAGCTGAACAGGTGACTGTGCCCTAAAACAGGAAACCCCACACTAGAACAGGTGACCCTACCCTATAATAGGCGACCCTGCCCAAGAATAGGTGACCCTACCCCAGAACAAGCAACCTTTTCCCCAGAACAAGCGACCTTGCCATGAGATAGGCGCCCTTTCCCCAAGACAGGCGACCTTACCCTAGGATAGGTGACCTTGACTGAGAGCAGGCAAATTTTCTCCCCATACAAAATACAGAGAGTCAATCCTACATACCACAATCAACCTACATCTTCTTTAGTCCAAAATCATCATCCAATCATTTCCCCTCTTCCTATTCATCCTCAAATCATCAAATTTTAGGAAAAAATTAGGAATTTGTTTATCCCAACTTGTTGGGGTCATAAACTTCTACTCAGTGCTTAGAATTCAAAACTATTTACACCATTGGAAAGGTATCCAAGAGTATTAATTCAGTCCCTAAAATAGTGCACCTTCAGTGTCCCAATTTTAGGAACCAACGAAATTTTCAACCCCGAATTCTACTTCAAAAATGCAATTTACTACAATATAAAAAAATTGAAAATTTTAATTTTTGGTTTTTCTCAATCGTGTCACCCCTAGGCTGTTCTAGACCATAATTTGAGCTTTAATATAGTCCTAATATAAGATCCAATCAATCTCTAATACGAGATTTAATCCCATCATCCTAATTTGAGCTTTCACCTAATCCTAATTTGAGCTTCAATCTAATCTTAATCTGAGCTTTTATCCAATCCCAATATGAGCTTAACCTAAATCCCAATCTGATCTTTCGTTCATCCACAGCCAAGATCCTTTGATATCAAAAAAAATCTTATGATCTCTTCCCCCATCTTCTTCCAATCTATCCTCTTCCATCATCCATTATTTCCTACTAATCATATATTCTTATCTTTCCCATTTGTATCCATTTTATCTAGCGTCATGAATCCTTATCCTCCTCCTACACAACCAATAATAGTATTCAAGAGGAATCGTAACAACGTTGATGATGATAATGAAATTCTTGTTGATCAAGAAGAGTGTAATATAGATACCCTTGATGTTATCATTACTAGCAAGCTTTTCCCAATCACCTCCCAAAATCCAACTACTCCTTTGAACTATCCCCCCATGCCTTCACCTACATCTAATAATAGTCCTTAAGATACCCTTGACAAGAGATATCCAATATCCTCACCATCCACATATGCATCATGTCCTCCCTCTCCACCTCTATCATATCCAGCATCCACATCCTCCTATAGTAATCCACCATCCCCATACTCCTATCCTTATCATCATCAACAATCCCAATATATCTACCTTAATCCATCATGCCAATATTCCCATCCTAATCCAACACTCGCTCCTTCCTATCATAATCCACTGTCCCAATATTCCTCTTATCCTAATCCACCTTCTCAATTTTCTTATCCTTATCCATCACCCATATCCTCCTATGCCAATCCACCATCCATGTCCTCCTATGGTAATCCACCACCTCAATCTTCCCATTCTAATCCAACATCCACACCTTCCTATCACAATCCACCACCCACATCCTCTTATCTTAATCCCATATCCACATCTTCTCATCCTAATCCAATGCCCACATTTTCCTACCCTCCTCCAACATCCCAATCTTCCCATCCTAATCCACATCCACATCTTCCTACTATTACCCACCATCCCAATCTTCCCAATCCAATCTAGCATCGTTATCTGCCTATCTTAATTCATCATCTTCATCCTCTTGCATCACTCCACCCTTCACTGCATTATATCTTAATCCTCCCTCCAATCCGAATCCACCAATCCCTAACCCTAGTCCTCCGACCATCCTTAATCCTCTAGCCAATCTCATCCACTCATCTAATCCTAATCCACCAATCCCTAATCATAGTCATCCAATCCCTCCTATTCCTACATCTACTTGCATCCACTCCTCTAATCCTAATCTACCAATCCCTAATCCTCCATCCATTCCCATCATGCCTCCTAAACCTACAATTCCCAAAGATCTCATTCCATCTGTCATCCAAGGACTCATGATAGAAGCGAAATCCCCAAATCCACATCTTGATGTTGTGGAACCATGCCCTCCCACTCTATCATGTAAAGTCACTAGTGATGAGGCCCTCCTCCATCCTACACCTATCACTCCCATTACCATTCCTAAGACTTTCCAAATGGTTGAGCCCATAGAATCCATTGAATCCCCATTTTCTACTACTAGATCCACCCAATCCATTGAAGACATCCAATTCACTCCTCCTAGTCATAATATTACCAAACTTCAATCCCATTACCTTAATTAATCCTCCATCCTCCTATCTACCCCACCTAAGGAGTCCCTCCAACAATCCTCCTTTATCATAACTCCCATAAACAATGAGCCATTTCGCGAGCTTAATCCAAAGAATACAAGCATATCCCCTCCTCCAAATCTAGATCCTACCATTCCATCCACTCCAACCCAAGATCATAGTCCCCCATCCATCCCATCTCATGATTCCTTTCCTCAATTAAATCCTAATCCTACCATCCTATCTACTCCATCTCAAGATCACACTATCTCATCCGCTCCATCCCATGATCCCCTTTGCACTCAAGATCCACTCGCTCCATCTCATGAGCCCTTATCACCCACTACCACAAATATAGATCCTGTCATACCACCTAATCCCTCTGCTATTCCCTTATCATTCACTCCTCTTGATCAAGATGTTGTTATCCCATCATCTCCATCTCATGATCCTTCATTTCCATCTAGTTCTACCATCCCAACGCCACTTTTTTATCACCTTGGTAACATTACACTCATCCATGGTGGTATTCTTGTAGAAGAAAACAAATCATATGCACCACCCATCCTCCTCCACCTAATAATGGACTTAGATCATACTTCCAAAAGAATATGCACCCTACCATAGATCAAATGCTCAAGCACATGAACTATCAAGGAAAAGGTTTATGCCTTCACGAGCAAGGTATTTTAGAGCTCATCCAGGTCAAAGAACAACCAGGTGCACAAGGTCTTGGATATATCTCCTAACAATCACAATCCAAAAAGTATTGGTACAACCTCCATACATCCTAAGTGAGTCTCTTCCAAAGGAATGAGAGGCACTTCCCATAACTCTACCAAACCATTCATTACAATCCCCCCTCCTCCATCATATTACCTCAAAACAACTCTCCATCTTCCTCCTTCATCCTCTAAATCCATTTTGGGTCCTTATATCCCTCCACCAAACTTCACACATCCTCGATATACATAGTCTATTTTGGGTCCTTATATCCCAAAATCACCCCCTCCATCCTATCCTATTTATCCTCTCATCCATCCATCACCTATCCCTAGTACGCATCACTAGAATCCTAAATTCATAACTCCTAATCAGGATCAACAAAGGCACCTATCCATGCATGCTATCTCGCATCCTCCATTCACACATCATCGTCAAAATCCTACCTCTATCACTCCATCCATATCCCCATACCCATCCCATTGCTACTAAAATCACTTTGGATGCCAAATAAAAAATGTATAAATCCAAACATCCACATGAATCTAAAGCTCCTCATGTCCCCTTCAAAAGACATGTTGATGAAAAGAAAAATCAAATCCAAAATCAAAATCAATCTAAAAGGCCACGAAGGCCCACCAAATAAAAAAGATGTAATGACATCCAAAGTTTCTAATCCACCAAAACATCATCCACCTCCTTCATCTCCTAAATCTATTTTGGGTCCCTATGTCCCAAAATTCACTATCCCAACTCCTCCATTATCCCCACACTCTCCACATACACCACCAAATGTGCCAATGTTGGTCCTAAACACCCATCACACATCGATTACATCATTCCATCCATATCATTTCCAGTATCCCATCCATTATCCCACACATCTACCCCAATAAAATCCATTTAATCCATCCTCTTGCATAATCCATCCATTCTAATAAGGTTGTACCAACATTTAATCATCACTTCAAACATGGGCTTGTATTACCTCATATAGAACTTGATGCTTGAGTCCTTCATCCTTCCCCTTTATCACATATATTCCAAATTCACATATTCATATCCCTATCTTTATCCATATTCACCCACATATTAGTCTAAAAAGTCAAAAAAATTAAAAAAGGAGAAAATTTCAAAAATCCAAAAAAATAGTAAAGAGAAAATAATTCGTTCAATGGTGAAAACTTGGAAAACAAATGCCTTGGATAATTACCATGATGAAAACTGGGCAAATAGGCATCATACGTAAATCCCCATCCAATCTGCTTCCACAATTGGGGGCAACTTCCACCCACACATTCCTTCCCTACATCTCCTACATCTGCCTATCTTCCACATCCTACCCATCATATCCCATTTGTATCTAGTCCTTCCATCTTCCTTGTGATCTTGACCTAGATAGGGACAAACATATATACATTCTTTGGATGCCTCTTGACATATATTCCCCTCACTCATACACTATCATATTCCTTATCCTCCCCATCTACTTTTCTGATCCATGCATATTATCTACATCCATCTACCTTCATCATCCATCTATCATGCCAACACCCATATCCCTTCCTTACCCATGTATCCTACCTATGTCCATCTCACTCCCTTAGCTACCCATCTTGCTATCCCTCGTCACACATGACACATTTTGAGTGGGGGCATCTCCTTATTTGCGAAAAAATCCTTAGAGACCTCATTCGTCCATCCCTCCAAGTAATAATTTCCATCTCCCCATCCATTTATCCATCTAGTAATTTATTCCATCCTTCCACATCCTTATCCCTCTATCCACCTATCCTACCATCTTCCTATATCCCCATCTTTATCAATCCATTCATTTATCTCTATTTTCCTTAGGCTATCTCATAATCCCTTGTCATTGGTATCTAACTATAGGCTACTCCCACATAGTCAAATTCCATTCTATATCACTATCATCACGCCTATCTATTACTCACATCTTCCTAATATTTTCTCATTTTTCATCACTCATCTATCTATCGTCTCATCCTTCCACTTCATCTTTTAATGATTTGGTTAACTATCCCATCTTTTAGCTTCACATGTGCCACCTCTTATGCATATCGACCATCCCATCCACATGGCCTATCCTGGCTCATCATATCATCTCCATCATTGAATATCCTTATCATGGTCATCCAATCATCCCTTATCCATTGTCTATCTTTGGCCTTATGTCAAACTGGATTGCCCTTGTGATTTCATGTAAGCAAGGACGATCATTTGATCCACCCCTGGGACTTTTCTTTTTGTATGTCTTGTTGTCTTTCATCATTTTTCTTTGGGCTTATGTCAAACTGCGTGGCATCTATGCTTTCACGTCGGCAAGGCTAAATCATTTGATCCACCCCTAGAGCATTTTTCTATCCAATCTACACCATCCATCAAAATCTCCATTTTCCTCTTTCTGATTTTATCCATCGTCTTATGTCAAACTACAAGGGTTCTACACTTTCATGTAGGAAAGGTTGATCTTCGATCAACCCCCAAGCCCCTAGGTCTTTAGAGTGTGTCTATTTTATCACCTTGTCATCTCATGTCCCATCGTCTTGTTGTGTCATCAAGTATGACTCTATCCTAGCTAGTTCTTCCAAAATAACCGTCACTAGTATCATGAGATCTAATCAGTTTCGAGTATCTTGAGTCATGTCGATCATTTAGTTTAGTATCCATCTTTGGTCTCAATAGGATGTATCCTTCCTAATAGACCTCATCAACCCCATCCATCCTCTTGGTCTTATAGAAAAGTATGTTTTGAAATTGATTGCAATATTTTGATACTTTTAGCTTATATTTATCATTTGAGCTCCCTATCATCACTTGTCAAGGCCGCCATGATCTATCATATTATGGAATTTTTTGACTGGTTCACATAGGGGCATATCTTGATCTTTTTTTTTGTTATCTGCTTGGTTGTCCCATGTAGTACCCACCAATACCCTTGAGGTCTTGTGTTATGTTGGGGTATCCTTTTGTGCTTGTGGTTATCCTAATGCCTGGCCCGACCAAAGTAATCACAACTTTGGGGTGTTGGGATAGCCTCCTTGTTTTCTATTTTTGTGTATGCATTAGACACTAATCCATCTTGGCTTCACATACCATGGTATCGGGTGTCTTATGCTATAACAAAAATTAGTGCTTTGAAACTGACAAATTGCATTAGGTTTTCATTTTTCTCTTCCATTTCATTGCATCTTTCCCTCCATCATCTTCATTCATTTTAACCATCTCACATCTCCATCCAATCCTAATCCATTAAATCTAGCAAAAATCATACAATCATATCACTGGTCTTGTTCCTAGCCCTACTACAAGCCTTGATCCCATCATCATCATCACCATCCTCATCACCATTGGGATGTATCCTTCTCTATCTTTTGTGTTGTTTGGGATGTATCCTTCCCTTATCAAAAAAAATCATCATTGGGATGTATGCTCCCGTATCCTTGTGGTGTTTTGGGATGTATTATTCCCTCATCAACAACACTCAATCGACCATCAATCCATCTTGTCTTGTAGCTTAACTAGGGAAACATCATATTTTTCCTTGACTTCATTTGTGCTTGCCTTTATCTCTTAATCTTACTATCCTCTATTCCATCCATCATTTTGCATCATCTTCTCCATCTACCCTTGCATCATTTCATCCATTTTGAGAGCACAATCGTGTTCTCTTAAACCTGCATGTCCTCTCGAGGGGGGTATCCTTAATCCCTAATCTTCATCTTCACTCCCAACATCTTTCCTCCTAGTCACTCCTCGAATGACTAGGGCATCTTCATTAATCTAACCATCTTCTTCTAGGTTCTATGTTTTAATTTTCTTTGAAATGATGCTACTTTGTAGCACCATCTCAAAAAGGGGAAAAATGTAGCAATCTAAATTTTACTACTTATATTTGGCCAAATTTGTCATTTTCGTCTAAGTATCCTTTTATCCACATTAGTTGAATAGTGTTACTATTATTTAATTAATACTACTAAAGTCTTTTAAATCTCTAAGGTATTTAGTTAAATAATTAAATACCTTACCCCTTTATCCCTTTCTTCCAAATAATTAAATAAATAACCCACTTATTTAATTCCCTTTATGTCTCATCCACACTTAATCCTAACTCATCTCCTAATCCCATCATTAGGGATGTGCACATCCCTAATCCGTGATTAGGATGTGTCACATCCTCCAAAATTTTCAAGTTGACTCCTAATCATCATTAGCCACCTAACCCTCTTCTAATCCTTCATCAACTAGTCTAACCAACCCCATTTAGTCAACTCTTGTCACATCCCAATGGAATTTTTAATTCAATTTTATTCTTCCAACACCCTTAATGGAATTTTTAATTCCATGTTCTCTTCCCCATGTGAATTTAAAATTCACATTTATTTATCCCATGCATTTATCTTCCCCATAATCACTCATAGGTCACATTAGTCACATGGGACAAGGACCTCCTTTAAGAGGACCTTGTCTTATCCACTAAGTACTTCCAATCATGTGAATTTAAAATTCACATTTATTTCTCCAACAACTTCTCTCATCCCTATGGTGACAAGAGAGGACTTTCTAAAATTCATCACTTGTCATCATCAACCTCATATGGGGACAAGGCCTTCATTTTTTAGGCAATCCTCTCCTAATTCCAAGGTTTTTTCAATTACCTCCACCTCACATGACCTTTTCCACATCATTTGTCCTCTTCACACCTCACACTCCACATGGAAAAATGTCAAGACTTGTGAGTCCTCAACTCACCACAACTCTCCATCTTGTCCATGATGGCTAAATCCTAGCTGTCTATTCTTGTTTAAATTGGAATACTTGGTCTCAAATTAGGAAGGTTATACAAGAATTAGGTCATTTTCATTCACTTTCATTCAAACATTCAAGCACTTAGCACTGAGCACTTGCATCCTCCATTATTTCAGCTATATTAGCTTTCATTGCATCCGACTACCATCTTTATCACAACACCCATCTCCATTATTGCCATCCTTATCATTTCCTCTTCATTTTGCATCCATTATTACATTCACTTGCCACCAAAGCAGCACACAATAAAGCATCATCAAAGAGCCAACCAACTCATCAATCCAAGCAAGGTATAAGATTTTATTTTCTTTATTGTTTTGTTTGGATTCAACTTACTCTAATATTGAGTTTTTGTTTGTGTTTTCCCTTTTGCATTTCATTTGGTTTTACAACTTATAGTAGAAAATAACTTGCACACATATATATACATAAATATATATATATGTTAAACCGAATGTCAAACATTAGAATAACCATTGAATTACCATTGAATTATATGCAATCAAATTACCAATGCAACAAAGAGAAATCAAATTCCAAACATGAAAGAGTTCCTATAATATGGTGAACACATAAAATTCATTCATTAAACATATACAGTAGAAAGCTAAACATATTCTTGTTGATATGGGAGGTAAGCAAGCTTAAATGACTCAACCATCCAATTAGAATTCACAACTCTTAATAACACCATATACTGTTTAGAATGCCCAGTGCAGGTAAAATGTGCACTTACACCATCAAATACCATTATAATGTCACCAACAATATAACACATAATTATTGCAATCAGCAAAGTGGCTACCAATACTAGCTTAAACATTGCCTTGGAGAAAATACACCTAATTTTGGATAAAAAGTTTGTGCTTGCAACAAACATTGCTAATAGGCCAAGGTAAAATTCAAAATAATTATTTGAGGTGATTGCTCCTAAGTCTTTACTCATATTTGCAATTTCAAGAAGAGCATCAAAATATGAGTGCAAACTATAATCTTAACTCGCCACATACAATGCTCGATGGTAGAAAAGCTAAGTCCCATGAATTGTTAAGGTTCAAAATCTTCCATATCTATATTCATGTAATCAGCGTGGAACTTGGACACAATACTATATAGCATCGACTAGAAATAAAATGCAGTCTTGACTCATTAAGTGTTGCCTACAGTATCGACTGCTAACATAAAGGTATGCTTCAATCAAGGTATTGATGCCACACATTGATAGAACATCAAAATTAATCACAAAACAAGCATTGTAAAGCATAAAATGGAACCATTGTCATAAGGATCGACTCCTTCAATATAGGTTAAAAGATGCAAGGTTGGAATCGCAGTATGAAAGGTAAATTCACCATGTAGAAATCGGCTAGCAAGAACAAGGAAATTCAACCAATTTTGACTCTCAAATCAACAAGGAAACATAATAACTGATGGATTAAGTCACCAAACAAATGAGGCGCAATTTTCCCAGTAAGGCAGCATAGAAAAATCTCACTAAAACAAAGTATAGTAGCTTTTTTTTCAACAACACCAATTGCAAGGCATAAAATTTATGTCGTTCAAGGAAATGAAAGCAGTTTATAGAGAAATATGATTTCATAAAAGCAACATGGTTATAATATAGTTCATTTGATAGAACAATATAAGGCGTATAGATCTTCTAGATTCAAGAGGAAAATTTGAAGGCACTTATGGAAGAGGAAACAAAATAGGATGAAGATTCAAGGCATGAGTCTATCTATCATTTATACTTGGAAATGCAGAAGCATAAACAAGGAAAGTGAATAGATTCTGAATCATGGAATGTGAATACTATCCAAATTTATTCTTAAAATATTTCATGCAGGGAAGTTACAGAGTAAAAATTGGAATCAACTAGAGCATTCGATTACAAGGGTATCCAACCTGGTTTCTAGATCCTTGATGATGGCTGCAAGATGAGAGTTATTCATATGCCACACTCACTACTCATTTTTCCAAAGATTGAACACCTTCATAAATTAACCACTTCAGAAACAATTTCCATCCAAACTAAATTCTTTTTCAAAATATTGTTGCAGAGCAAAATTTGCTTCTTCCCCAAAACAAAATTAATTGATAAGCATATTTTTTTTTAAATGAGCAATATTAAAAAAAGATAAATTTTAGTTCTCCAAAATAAAAATCAAGCAATTATCAATTAGAAAGACCAGTTTCTATTTCAAAACCAGTTCGGAGCTATGCATGTGCTTGAATTCGTCATTTTTCCATTTTTAACTTGCTTTTACATTTTATTTGAAAATCTTATCTTATTTATTTATTTAAAATCATATTAATTTTCCACATTTAAATATTTATGCTTCTTAATGATAATAATATTATCAATTATCATTAAATATAATTTAAAACAATACTTCAAACAAAACAATTTAATTTATTATTTAATTAAGAAACCATATACTTTCTATTTCACAATACTAGTTTATTTAATTATTTATTTTAATTCAAAATTAATTTAATTTACCTAATAATCAATTTAATTTAATTAAAGTGATTAAACAAGGAAATTTATAATATTAAGTTTAGCACACAATTTCAATAACACATTAAACAACATAACAACAAACAACAATGAGACATCACCAATCATCCAAACAAACTTTAAAAAAATTCAAGAAAGGCCAAATACGGAGGGGCACTACATCCATCATTGGTCAAACAAACAATGAGCTTACACTTAGGTTAGTCTCCTAGGTCTTGAAATCAAACCTTTGGCTATTAATCGCCCGTATCACTTGAGGTTTATCATCCTTGAGTTAAGGAATTACCATTATCTTGGAGTAGGGAAATATTTTTGGAGTTCATCATCTCCTACATACCTTTTCTTGATCACTTATCCTTTTGTTTATCCATCATAGCACAAGTAAAGCCTTACATCATAATTAGGTTCAAACCTAGAGGTGCCTTGAGCTCTTGCATTCTTATCATATCAAACTTGTCATATACTACCATTCAATTCCCATTTCTCATCTTAGAATCATATCGATTTTTATTGCATCCTAATCTTAGGTCTCATACATTATCTTGTCCTAGGTTGAAGATTAGAACAATCGCCTATGACCCCTAAAACAAGAGTAAAAATGTTTCAAGAAGAAGGGAACCCTCGGGGGAAATACTTTGATGGGTAATATCACATTAGTGTTGCAACTAGTAAAACAAATGAAACTGATAATGTAGAAATAACCCGATCCCATATAAATAAAGCACTTAATGATCATAGATTCACTAAAATTCTTACAGAGGTAGTCAAACTTAATCCACAATAATAATTCAAGGCCCTTGTTGATGATGGAATCAAACTACCTCCTAATTTTGACATATCCTTACTCACACTGAATGATAAACATGAATCTAGTGAACCTAAGCATACAAAATAAAAAATGAGGATAGAATCAAAAATCATAGACCCTTTTATTTACAACCTGGTTACAGGAGATGTTTAAATATGTCAAAACCTACACCTACAAACAATCCTATTTTGGATGAACTTAGAGCACTGAGACAAGAATTGGATACTCTCAAGAATAGTAAAAAATCATCCCACAAATTCTCCATTTAAAATATATGTCCTTATCCTTTCAATTTGAGCATACCAATGCCACCTTTTCCTAGTCACTGGGACATATCGAGACTTGATAAGTATAAGAAAAAAGGAGATTCTAAAGATTACTTAAGATAATTTTGTGTTGCTACCTTGGAATTTGCAATTGATGAGACATAGCTTATGAGATTATTCCCTCACAGTCTAGGAGGAGAAGCTATGGAATGGTTTTCACGATTACTCTCGAACATAAAATCTTTTCAAGAACTGGCTGATAAATTTTTCTCCAACTATAGTTTCAACTGTGAACTTAAAGTGACCATGCCATCCCTTTTTAACACCAAACAAAAACAAGGTGAATATTTTGTGTCATTTTTTCAAATATGGAGACATCTAACAAAATGTTTACCTTATACCATTCTAGACAAAGAATTGGTTAACCTCTTTTGTCAAAATTTGAAAGGAATTTAACCTCAAATGCTTGGATTCATTTGATGAATTCATAGAAATGGTATTTTGAATCAAACAAACTCTCATCAATGATGTAACTATTTAACTTATTAATGAAAAAGATCAAAAATCAGGTTCAAGCAACAAGAAACCTTTTGGGTTAAGAATAAGAATGTAGTCAATGACGAAGTTGATGCGAAAATAGCTAAAACATCATCACTTATCTACAACCTTAAAGGCTAATCTAAAGGATTAATTACCCTACCAATCAGGGATGGGCCTATGGTAAAAGATGAGGTTTTCCAATTTCTTGATCTCCCTCTAACCTATAACATCGTCCTTGGAAGACCTTGGATTCATGAAATGCAAGTAGTACCTTCTACATACCATCAGTTCATTAAATTTTCTACATACCATCAGTTCATTAAATTCCCACATGATGGTGTTGAAATTACAATACAAAGAGATCCAAACCCTTTTATTTATTGTCATAATCTAATCCCTAAGACTGAAATCATAAACCCTAGCAATCATGAAGCACTTCCTTCTCAAGCATATGTTGATCCAAAGTTGAGATTAAAATACATGTAAAAGAACAAGGAGTAGGAGAATATACCTTGAATCGTGCTCTTTGCATTGGAAAGCTACCTTTTTCTCCCTACACTTATGGCAAGCCACTGATGACTAAGTCATTCACTTCATTTACCACACCATCATGTACCAAAGTTAAGGTCCATGACATGGGATGTGGAGAATATCGTATGGACAACTTATCTGCACATGAAAATCATAATAAGGCTAAAGGTGTTCAAACTTCCAATGATGATGTCAAGATAGCTTCTAAAGGTACACAAAAAAATGGTCGTTCTTGGATTGAAACTTTTTGGGATCCCGATGATACATTTTCCTTTACTATTTCCATAATAATCCCATGTTTGATCATGATATCTATAATAATCCACTTTTTTATCATGACCTTACTAAAGATATCCAAGATTATCCTTCTCCATATTTTGAACCATCATTCCTCCATTCTAACCATCATGGGTTAGGGTATGCATCCCCTAGCATTTCCTCTATTGAGTCTTCTTGCCAACTTTTTAAGGATGTGCAAGTTTCATGTGATGTTAATAGTGCCAAAAAGGATAGTCCTAAAGAATCCATTAAATGCATTGCCAACCTTTTTCATGAACCACACATTCTTGCCACTTCATCTATATCATCCATCTCACTCACATCCATCCACCTCATAAACATGGATCAACAAGTATCACCCAAAGAAAATAAAAAGGATGTCATTCAAGAATCAAAGGTAAAATTTCCCTTTTCAAATGGACATCCAGAATCAAAAGAAAGAATACAAAGAAAGAAAGATCAAGAAAAGTCCTTTAGCCAAAATAAAAAGCTATTCGACAAGTCAAAAAAAAAATGAATGTAATCACAAAGTGGTCTCTAAGCATGCCCCTTTATCAAAAATAACTAGGAGCATCTATCAAAAGAATGAAAGTAAGAAAGAATTGATCTCCAGCTATGCCTCTCCATTTTAAAAAAATGGGGACATTTATCAAAGCAGAGTATCAAAAGAAGAGCTTGTTGATCCTAAGTCTCCATTTTTATCCTTTTCACCCAATTCATACATTCTTCCACATCCATCCATATCCACTCATTTATCCTATAATTCCATCTCCCTTGGTGATGCTCTTTGATGGACCTTTGATGATCACCCCTTCGCGTACTATAACTCATTGGTTGCCCAAAATCCTTTTTGTGTAAAGCCTGATGGCCCATATAGTGTGCATGTTAGGAATCATGCCCTAACTGCCTTCACCCACTACATCAGTCATCCTCTGCATTCATTATCCACACCTTTTATCCAAATCATATCTCGTCATCTGGCATGGTCATCCAGATATGAGCCTAGGTATTTGGGTCCATGTGTTATCACTGTTGTGTATGGATCTAGGGCATACCAGTTATCTTCTCTAGAAGGTGAATTGCTCAATGATCCCATTAATAGTATGCACATTTGAAATTTTTATACCTCAGTACTTTAGAGAGTACACTCTTTTAAAGTCCTGAAAAAAATACAAAAAAATGGAAAAAAGTCCTAAAAATATATTTAAAAAATGGAAAAAATTCCTCAAAAAATACAAAAAATGGAAAAAATTCCTAAAAACATAACAAAAAAAAATGATGATGAAAAAAAATCAAACAAAAATCAATTCATTTAATGGTGAAAACCACTTCAGTGGCACCTTGAGCAAGTACCATGGTGAAAACTGAGAAATTGACACCATGTGTAGAGGCTTTTCTCCTCTTTCCTTTAGAGCTCAACTTGATCTTTCCATCCCATTTCCATTCACCCTCCACTTCATAAAAGCCTTTTCACACTCACCATGCCTTGTGAATTGTTCGACATTCCCTTCACTTGCTCACTTCACCAAGCATACTAAGTTGGTCCTATCCCTCATTGGGGCATTTCCTCTATCTTAATCGTGGGTTGGGATATTGAGCGTCTCATAGTTAGAAAAAATATCCCCTCTGTCTATCTGCTCACTTGCAATTCATCTCATCCCATCGTAAAATTATAAAAATTCCAAAAAAATCAAATGTTCCAAAAAAGATTTGAAAAATCAAATATTCTAAAAATCCAAAAAAATCAAATATTCCAAAAATCCAAAAAATCAAATATTCCAAATATTCAAAAATAAAATTCCAAACATAAAAATACAAATCAAATATTCCAAAATCTAAAAGTCAAATATTCCTAAAATCGAAAAAAATATTTCAAAAATTAAAAAAATCCAAAATTTCCAAAAATTCCAAAAAAATCAAATATTCCAAAAATGCAAAAAAATAAATTTGAAAATAAAAAAAATGGTGATACTTTCATATCACCACATAGCTTTCAACTTCAACAAAATCAAAACGTGCCACGATTGACAATCAAACAAACATTACAACATACGTATCAATCCCCCTTTCAAATCCAACCAAACGCATGAACTATGACAAGAATTTGATCTACATGGAAGCATGATGTTTGTTTGTTTGTTTGTTTATTGGTATTTTTGTTGATTTATGATTTTATCTTTGGTGGCATGTCTTTTAGCTTCTCGAAATGTCTTAGACTAGAGAGGAGAGGATGGGGCATGTTCACTTGTTTGTTGTTTGTGGATTGTTTCTTATTCATAGGATGACTCGTCTTAAGACATGGTTGTCTAAAATCATTGAGGACATATGAGTCTAGTGTGGATGAGAGAATTCCTTGTCTAATACTAGCTTCCATGCAATAAGTATTCAAACCATCTAAGGTCCTTATACCTAGATGCTTATACTTCACTGCTAAATAAAAATGCAAACAATATTCAAGTCATCTAGATGTTCATGTTATCTAGATGCTTATAGTAATTTGTGACATAATAAGCTCTCTGATGATAATGCACTTTGTAAAGAACAAGATGCTTCATCACCTTCATTTCCTTCATATCTGTTTTTCATCTATCATTTCTTCCATCATCCATTTCCTTCATCATTTCATTTTCTTCATGCTCCTTATCTCAAAGGGTAATTAATCAATTTATCTAACTGATGCTTGTCTTTTAATCAAAATATCAAAACAATCAATTTTATTTTTAGCATGGGACTCGAATTCTCCCTGATCAATCAATTTATTAATCAATCATTGTTTTGCACTAGCATTAATCTCAATCAGCTTGATCAGCTTATCAACCAAGCTATATTGAGCATTTCCATCAATTGTTCAATTATGCCTATCAGTTGTGAATTTTCATCAAATGTACATCTCTGCTTAATCACTTGTGCAATATAAATTATCAAATTTTCTCCTCATGATCTATCAAGAGATTAATCTTCTCACAGCTTGTTCGATCAATCTCTCAAGGGGGCACATCATCCTTACCATCATCTTTTCTAGGATTTCATTAGGGCATGTTTCAGTTAATCAATTCTTTTTCTTTGAAACAACGTGACATGCTACATTGTCTCAAAGAGGGGAAAATGTAGACACTCAATTTTTTTCCTCACAATCGTCCTATTTTTTGTCTATTAATTAAATGGATATTATTATTTGTTTAATTAATTCATTTAATACTTTCTTCTAATCATTAACATATTATAAGTATTTATCCATTTGCATAACTATTTATTCATAAATAATTTATCCATTTCATACACACTTTATTCATGCATAATAATATCCATACATTAATTTACATTAATATTATATCCATTGCATATTTTAAATCATTTTTATTTTCATGTATAAATCTATTTATATTTATATCACTCATCCATTTCACAAATTCACTTTAATTATAAATTCCTAATCTTCCACCCTATCATAAAATCTCTTATTTATCTCTCTCATTCCCATCAATTTAATTTGATTAAGCAATATGGGATAATTATTAATGTCTCTATTTCATTCTTTTAATCCCACATCTCTCCCGTAACTCCAATATACCATGTGAGTAGATCTATGAAAAACCTCTCTTTTCACCAAAAAGAATATTTGTTTCAATAACATATTCGATCTTTACACATTTTGTTCAACATAAACTTCTTGTTGCATCTGTGCTTGTGAAAATCTGAGAGCACCAAATGCATAAATCAAGATCTTGATGATAGGAGAACAATGGAGTTTAATTTCCTTTAAATTTTTATGCTTTTGTTTTTCATAATTTAGTATTTTCATTTTTGCATTAGTTTTTATTTAGGAAAAAGCTTCTTTGGTGTTATGCTGAAACTTTGATTTTGGGTTTATAGCTTTAAATCAGTTTTTCATTTTCAGGACAAACAATAGACATGCTATCATCCTTGACAAAAATATTGTCGAGTTGTATAGAAAAAATTTATGCCTTGTTATGTTAGTTTCTGATGTCCAAAGGTTTTGAGTAATTTATATATTTCATTAAAATTCACACTCCTATCCCAATTCACTTGATCTATGTCAACTGAGGTAGAGGAAAGAAAGTTTGGTCCTTGAGATCTCATCATCTTGAGGGTGGGAAATTTCCTCTACACTTTGGTGAAACTAATGTGAAATCATCTTCTTACAAATTCTTGATCATTTTAAAAATCATAAAAATCTTCATCTTACCTTGAGTCCTTCTCTTGTTCCTTGGAGTTGATAGGACTGGACAATGTGAGTGCTCCTTTATGATCTTTACAACCCAATCTACTACATTTGGACACATACTAAGAAGAAGCTTGAGACCTACCATACTCCTAGATAAGTGTATTCCTACTAGACCTATTCCAATGTTTTCTAGAAATCTTGATCCTTCTGGATCTTAGCCATCGTTCGGTGATCTTTCTCCTTTGAATTCTCCTTTGGGGTCTCCATCCTCTAAAGATACGAAACTACTCGTAGGGTCCCCTTTGAGCAAGTTAAATATTTTGAAGAAAGCCTTAAATAATTTGAAGATTTCCTAAATTTTGGTAACCTATATACTCAAGTTGTTCTCATTGTCAGTAATATAAGAAAATTTCTTATCTCATAAGGGTCTAGTTGAGCCACTCCGTGCACTAACCAATATAGTTGAGACTCATGTACCTTTCTACATGTCAATCTTGAGTCAACCTCATGATACCCAATCATATGTCACTAGTACTTAGTTGAATATTTTGATGCATAAGGTATTTGTACATATGGTGGATACAAATCCCTCTATACATTCCATGACTCCTACTGATAATACAAATGTTGTGTTTGTGCCCCCATTTAATCCTAGAATTAACATATCTCACTCATTTGGGTGTCCTCCTCTACCTGGATCTACACCTCAAATTTTTGTTGTCATGGCTAATCAACCTCCACCACTCAACCCCATCTTGAACACCTTGATGCAAAATATGGATCAAATACAATCCCAACTTGCTAATTTAAATAATTCTACCATTCAATCGACTCGTATTTCATACTATCATCATAGTCCTCTCACCTCAAACATCTTAAACACTCCTATACCCAAAGTTATTGAGGAATTGAAATTCAAAATGTACAATGGTAAGGGAGACCCACAAATACATGCCAACTCCTTTACCACTCTATGTAGTGACTTTCTACATCAGGACTATTTCTAGTAAAATTATTCCCACAGTCCCTTAAGGAGACCGCATTGGAGTGGTTTTTATCACTACCTAAAAATTCAATTTTTTCCTTTGATCAACTTATAAAATAGTTTTTACAACATTTCCAAGAAAATGTTGGCTCTAAGGTCACCATTGTTGACCTCGTCCATTGTTAAAAACAATCAAATAAAAAGCTAAATGTTTTTTGCTAGATACATAGGACAACAAAGACAGGGTGAATTATATGTACACTTTAAATGTCAAAACCCTCATTAACATTTGGATCTATATTATCCCTTACACCTTTATCAACCATTATACCCTTATCATGCATTAGAAAAATGTAAACATATGAAATAGTAATGCAAACACATCCAAACACATAGGAACACTAGATTTATGTGGAAAAACCAAGAAGGGAAAAACTATGGTGAGGATTAGCCCACAATATAAAGTAATAGCAATATCATATATAATAGGCTCACTATCGAAGGTCTCACTGCCCAAAATAAATAAGGGCTCACTACGAAAGGATACATTATCTAGAAGAAAGAAGATAAAAGAAGAGGTGGCTCACTACCAATTTGAACTTCTAAAAATGCATCTCTCTTATCACTTATGCCTAAGGTACAATTCCACTAAAGAATAAACAACTCATTCAGTAGACTAAAATGTAGAAACCTTCTGCTCACTGCATATAGGAGTCATAGTAATTAAAGCTCTCACTCAAAACACCACACTTGATCACTTCCATGTCTCTCACACATCACACACCTCTTCTTCTTAAAATCCACACAACTCACCTTGTATTTGTACCATCTTCAAACTAAAACAATCTCAATTAGGCTGGCCTTAAAAAAATATATGCACCTCAATTGTGTAACATCAAATAGGTCAATATCAAAAATTTCCAAGGCATAAAGAAGTGAATGCAAACCATGCCACAACTTAACTAGGACCCAAATCTACATCGACATGCTTCTCAACACTTCCACAAAAAAAATCATCCACCACAATTAGTGCTACATGCCAATCAACCAAACCTACACCAACACTAACAAGCAACTCTAAGCACACCTCTTTGGGTATGGAAGGAACTCATGGACCATATATAAATGCTTCAAAACATCTCAGAATATTCCACATCATCATAATATTCACCACTACTATTTCAACCACCTGAAACTTAAGAACACCTTCATTCTATGCAACTAGACACATTGGCACAAACATCCAACACACCAAAAAACCTTGTGTAACACCACAACATCTAAAACTTCAAGGGAAGGTACATACATAATATATAAAAAATTCCTAGATTTGCAAGCCAAGAACCCTCACTGCAAAGAAATACGAAGCAGTCTTATTTCTTGTAGACACCCTATTTCACTTGACAAACATATTGTCAAATACATCTTCTATTGTAGTATGATACAAAAGTTGAAAATATAGATATAGAACCTTTGAACACCTATAATCATCATATCCAAACCACACATCCATATCCTCAACCATGAAGAAATGCAGAGTAGAACACTAAACACCACTCTATGACACTAAACTCTCTTTTATTCAAATTTTCTCAAAAGCATGTGGAAACCAAGTGAACCAACTACATCAACAATACTACTAAGATCTATACAAAATATCTCATCGAATATAGAAAATACAACTATCTCTCCAAACACTTCTTCAACTAAACTAAAGTAATAAATCAATGATAACACCAACATTGTGTTGACATCAATACCAACAACTCTAGGCTTCCAACAACTCCAATGCTAGGGTTTGACATCATCAAAACCAATAAAATTCTTATTCATAGAAGGGGTTGACATCAATGACAACACCCAAAAACCCCACAAACAACTCAAGCTTCCAACAACCTCTCCCTTTTTCATTTATGGTCATTGGTTCTGAAAAAATCAACAACAAAAGAATACCAACAAAAAATCTGCAACAAGAAATACTCCCCCTAACCAAGGCATCTCTCACTCTTCAAATGTTATCTTCATAAAATTATTCTCCTACAGCTCTAGCTCCCCCCCCCCCTTTGTTCAAACAATAATTCTTCATACATTGCACTAACTCTCTCCATATTTTTTAGATTCTCTCTCCCCCTTTGACATCAATGGCAAAGGGCCATAGACTCATCTTGTTGAGAAATCGTGCCTCAATTGTACTAGTGTTTAGGCCTCTACATTGTTCAACAAATAGTTTGATATCATAGGACAAAGTTACTAGTCTGATTGGGCATCAACATTTCGGTGGTCACGTGTTAAGTTGGTTAAGATTTAGACTTGTTACTTAGTCTACTTTGGAGTATTGGTGATCAAAATTTGGATGGATTGGTGATCGAAGTTCAGTCATTGAAATTTCTTAAATGTTGTGAAGTCTCTAACATCCCCGACCTCTGATAGCTCTGATGGTTCCTTGGTCTGATGGTTAGGTATCAACATATCGGAGATTTTGGGGATTTGAGTGAAAATTTTGGCAATGTATGCTCGGATCCCAATCTTTCGATGCTCTGATAGCTCCCACACTCTGATGAATTGATAAGACTAAAGATTCAAGGTAACTTGATGGAAATGTTAGCTCGAAGAAAAAAGGTCAACGTTTCGACACATAGTCATTTGTGGGTGGTTGTATTTAAACCTGAACCAGTTCATCTACTCGGTGCATGTGGGATAATGAATATCTTGTGAGTGTGAAAGGGAGACTGATTGAACTACCATTAACTAAATGGAAAGAGTTTGATGGAGATTTAAAAGATGTCTAAGAATTTTTTTGGGGGTTGAATGGTAATTTGTTACTATATTCTATTGTAGCATTGTAACACTATGATAGAGTTACTATTGTATAACTTTAATATGTGAGAGGGAAATATAATAGGATTATGCTACCAGATTCTCTCCAAAATGGAACAAGATGAAAACTTTGTAAAGGCTTCGAGCCTGAATTGTATTTGTAAACATTTTTTTTTTTAATAATACAATGGCGATCTAGGCTTTTGGAGTGTGGGGTTTTTTTACCCGAAAGGGTTTTCCCCAAATAAATCTATGTGTTCATATCTTTTGTTCCATCTTTCATGTTTAGTGGTTCTACTTGACTGATTCTATTTTATGGTGTTGTTTGGAACTAGTTTAATTAGCATTTACTTTTCTCTAAGGGTCGATGTGGGAAATGAACTATGTCTGATTTTGCTTCGTGGCATAGTAGTACATATCTTTGAGGCAATCTAAATTAAATTAAAGTTACTGAAGGCATTGCTATTCTTAGATGTTCATTTTGGGATGACCATAATTTCCTTACAAGTGGTATCAAAGCCTTCTTCTGGGATGTGTTTCTTCCTAGTGATTTGATAGTTCTAGGTATTCCTTATGTTAAGATTTCTTAGTCTATCAAGCTTGAGGAAATCTGGAGGAATTGACTGATGTATTGATCCTTTGATGAGTAGAAGTTATTTCTTTTCTATTTTAGTTTCATGAGACAACACACAACATGGAAGATGGTGAAGATGGAGAAACTGGAACTGGTCATACTGGAATGTTGTGATATGAAGTTCCTAGTTGGAACCAATACAATCCTATTGCAAGGGGTGGAATATTAGCTTCTCTATGGTTGTGTTCCAACAAAGCTTTCATATTGGGTCTCTATGTGAGAGGCTCCCTAGTGATATGGAGAAGTTTGGGTTGTTGTCTAGTCATGGAGTAATGTGCTTATGCTGGGCATTTTTCTTAGTATTAGAAGGTACATTCTTATGGTACCTTAATTGCATGTAGGCTATGGAGTTGATCATTGGATGATCTAGAAGCTTCTGAAATAGCATGTCTCTCTCAAATGCATGTGCATGTTGGTGGTTTTCGAGTTGGCTTGAAATGGGCTTGGAGTTCCTAAAATGGTTTGTACTTGCATGCCCCTATGTTTTTGCAAGTTTTACACATTCAAGCAAAACTTGTGGTTATGTGGAGCTATTGTTAAGCTATTTTCTAGACCCTAGATTTTGGGGCACGACTAGATGAGATAGTTACATTTAAAAATGGTTTGAGGAGGTGTGATGTCTTCTCTACATGGGAGTGTTGGTACACAATTTATCACTCAACATTCTTTTGGTGTAGCTTGTTGGGTTCCTAGACTATGGTGCTCAATCTATGGACATGATTGGAAAATTGGATTTGAACTTGATCTGGTGTTTGAGTCAAGTTATCTACATGGTTATTCTCTTTGAGATCTCATTTTTGTAGTTTTCAGTGCAATGATAGGTTTGCATGTTTCGGTGTTTGGATCTACAGGTTATATAGTTTGTTAGCTCTCAAAAACGCAAGTTTGAACCATGAAAGGTTGCCAAGCTTTCACAACACTTTAGGGTAGCAGAACAAGGTTTGAAACAATTAAACCTTCTACTCTTTAGGTGCTGCTAGACCTAGGTGGGTGTACCTAACTAAATTGAGTAGACTTGACTTTTGATCTTTCTCTATTGCCCTAATTTGTCCAAGATGGCAATTTGAAATGGACAAAATAAAACAAATTTGGTACAAATTGCACATCAAAATTCAAAACTAAACCCTAATACGCTCAATTAAAAAAGTGAGTGAAACTAAAGAATGAAAATGAAAATACCAGTGCCTTATAGGGTTCACGGAGTCAAGAGAAATCTGAAATGAGTTCATTTGTTCTGGCAAACATTCAAGTTATTTAGCATTTTATTTGGTTTATAGCTTGTATAAACATGCAAAGTTGTGATTATTGAGTTCTTCTTAATAATCCAATTGACATTCCCTAATTATTATGATCAATTCAGATAATTTAATCTTTACTGGAAAGAAACAATTAATTGACCATACAGATACAACAAATGTGCATTGACGAACTAGGTATAAACTTGTTTACACTAATTCGAACAACCAGAAAACACCATTACGGAGACAACTTCAATAATACTTTTCGACAAATATCATAAACAACCGATACTAGAAAATATTGCACCATCGTATTAGATTTTCATTGATATCTCCATCATTTTAAATATGCAACAAGTCTCATCTTTGCCCAAAAAATGTATATTGCCGTTTGTTCTCTATCTCCTATCTAATTCTCTCTCGCGCTATATTGTTATTCAAAATGAACATTCATACATCGAGAAGATGAAAGGACGCGTCCTTTCTGAAATAGGAAAAAACAAAATACAAAACAAAAGATAGAGAACAATTAGGCTCTAGTTAGCCATAAGTGAGTTTTAGCGAGGTGGTCCAAATAATCCTAGCGCTTATACATATCTGCATCTTCGACAGCATTCTAGATCGTGATTTCCATCTTGACCATTTCCTCATTTTGCTCGCTCACTTCCTCTAATGCTATATCCTCTACAAAAGATATCTTCATGATTTCCTTCAACACTGTGTCACATTCATTCTTCCATCTAGTGGCATCTTTCAACTTCCCTTTACTATCAGAAAATGTGATCATAGTTTTCACGGAAGCTTCAATTAATACCTTCTTATCCCCCTGCAATTCCTCATAAAACTTTTGATGGTGACTGATAATATGATTTGCAGCTTCAAGTGTAGTAATGTTAGCCTCATCACATGGGGAAAATTCATGAAACTTCTCCATAACCCGCTCGTCCATCCTTTCCTGCTCCTTCAATCCATCCAGAGTACAAGAATAATTTCCCCACAATTGATTTAACCAAGATGTCAAATTGTCCTGCCTCCTCTTAACAATTGCCACAATTGCATCATACTTTCCCTAATTACAAGAACTTGACCCTATCCAATGATCTTTTGCTCGAGAGATTTCTCCTTGAGTGAGCATTTTGGCTGTATCTATTGAAATACCAACCAAGTCTTTCAATCTATCATTTTCTCTTAACATTCTTTCATTACTTGCCTTATACATTTCTGTTTCTTTTATCAGTGCCTGGATTTGTGCTTTATTCAATTTTGCAATATCTATCCCAATCTCTGCAGTAACCATAGGATCAACCTCTCCAACCTTTAGGGTCATAACATGGCCAAATACCTTCTCTGTATCAATTACCACTAATTGCCTATGGGGGGGATACAAAGCCCACATCATCAATGATCCCTCATCAGTATTATACTTAGAGCCTGCATACACCTTTGTTACTCTTTCCTTATCAAGTTTGTGTGTAACATCACTATCTCTTAAGAAACTATCAAAAACCAATGCAGAGTTCAAATCAAGTCTAGGAAAAATCATAACATGAGCATTCTCCAACATTTTCCTCCCCTTTTTAGGAGTCATATTTGTCATTTCATCATCCACACATTTTCTCAATTGACCCAATAATTGCTCTTCATTCCTAGAAGTGACAACACCAACATTTTCTCTTATTTCCTTCCCCTTCTATTTGTACAAGAATGCTTTGAACTATGGAGAATTTATAAACTCATCATCTGAAGCAAAAGATCTATATTCCATGTGTCTTTCATCAATATCACTACTTTCAATACTCTATTCTCTAATTAGGAAAACATACCTCTGAGTCCTTAACCTAGATACTCTCTCTGTACTGCTCTATGGCGCTTTATCCATTGGGGTTTCCTCACCCCTAGAAGACAATATTCCCATATCCTATAACCCCTAGTTATAGCTCTCAACCACCACCTCTGCTTCCTCTTCATCCAGATTCCTGATCATATCATCAAAAGGATAAGGTACTTTCTGATACCTTCCAAAGTTAATCCTTTCTTTGGCTAAATTGATATATCCTTCAGGGTCAAAGTTTTTCCTGAGTGGTCCACTTTTCATATTATAATGCAACAATCTATCATGGATTGAATTATATCCCTCCTTGGCCAACACAGTGAAATCACCAAAGCATAATGTACTAGGCATAAAAGCTTGCTTCCCATAAGAACTGAAAAGCATCACACTGCTGTAATCCATTTGTCTGACAATTTCCAAATATGCAATTTTGTTTGGAACTGTCCTTGGTAAAATAAATGGGGTACCTTCAAATCCATACACTCTAATCATTGTAGCTCCTTCCAAACAATACCACTCACCCCAATTATGATCAATTGGCCCATTGAAATCTTTTGGCCAAAGAAATATTTTAATCTCATCAGTCAATGAATAGTTACAAGGATATTTATACAATTTTTTAAAAGTTTTCACAAAATATTCTTCAAAGTGGATAAAACTAGAACTAGCAAACCTGCTGTCCCAAATAGCAGTCCACAACTGAACAGGCAATGCTTCACCCTGCTTACCAATTTGAGAAACTCTCATCTCTAGAGGCCATACTCCCAACTCCTGTCCAAAATACAACACCAAGTGCATTAGCAATGAATAATGCCTGAGATGAACAATAGAAACTCCACCCTTTATAGCCACCAATCCTTAATCTAGCTCCCTAGAAATATATGAAGAATAGTCGAATGGCCTGCAATTGTGATACTGAATATCTGTTGTGATAATCATTGGCACAATTGACATGAATTCCGGGGCATCCATCCCCAATACTTGACACACTGAGAAATATGTGCACTTCACATAAGGCTCAAACAAATCTACATGATAAGGAATTCCCTCACTATCTTGTAGAGGTTCTGACTTGTTACCCTATTTAATTCTATGGATAGGAAACCTCCAACCCTTATAGATTGTATCCATTCTTGAAAATTCCTTTTCCAACTCTTCACAATTGATCTCCTCATTGCAAAACCCTTCCAATTTGAAAACCTCGCCTATTGCTTCTTTAGGCACATATATCTGTTGTTTTCCAGATGGGTCACATATAGCCTTACGTTTTGGGTCATAATTATCTGCCAGCAATTTTACTAATTCTGCATTTACAAAAATATTAGGGCACACCAGTTTCCCTACATTCAACCTCCATGGGTTATAGACTGGTTCAAAATGATTTCTTCTGTGGTAATAGAAACTGAATAATTCATATCCTCTTATGGCAGTCCAAACATCACCTATGAATTTGCAGTTGTCATCTAATTTATCAACCTCTGCCCTAAGCTATACCGACCTTCTAGCTTTAGGCCTCGAGCCAGGTAGTTGATCGATAAGGTCTTGGTTTAACCTCCTTTCAGTGCCCTCTTGCTCTGTATCAACTTTTTGTTTCTTTCCTTTCGACATACCACTCTAACCAGGCTTTCTACCCTTACCCTTTCCAAAACCAGAAGACTCCATTCTCAAGCTTACATAATCAAAATGAAAAAAACCAAGAAACAATCACTTACAGTATTCTGTTCGAGCTCCTTATACTAAAAAATTTCCCGGTTCTCTGTTCAGCATGCCAATTCACCTGCAATCAATTCAGAACTGATGAATTGATACAAACTTTACTGTTATACCCCGTCGCCCCATTAATGAAGCACAAATGAAAACCGATTTGAAACTGGCACTGTCACATCAAATGTCCTTTCAATGAGAGACTTTCAAATCTAGGGAAAAGCCTTTTGCAACGTCTATTACACCTCTCGCCAAGACATAATGTGGTCTTATCAACACTTGGGATCCAAAAAATGATGACTGTCACTCCCTTTTTTATGTCGCTATAACAATTCCGAGTCGGGGAGATGCTACATAGACTTCATTGTGTCATATCGATATGCATTCTTCAAGTCATAGTGGCTGAGAAAAAATCACCCTTTCACCGATGAACTCTCCTTTCGGTGTATCCACCAAGTTTTCTCATTGAAGAAATAAACCCCACCAATGAAATAATACCTTGGGTAAGACAGTAAACCTTCGGGAAGACTTATATCGAAAAGTTATTCTCTTGGCGATGCATATCTTTATCGGCATATATTTTAAATCGGCAAGACCCCAATACTCCCTCCAATAGTTTTTCGAATCCCTTTGTATTTAGTTCGGCAAGACAAGAGTCACTTCGCTAAGACCTTCCCCGACGCACATAAGTCTTACCGAGACATTTGCTCGCAAGCCAATCGGTAAGACGAAATGATTTCGTTATGACTTCATGCCAATACCCATCAGTTTAGCCGAAATGACCCTTCCACATGCTAGTCGACAAGACCAATTGAATTCGCCATGACACTACAACAATGCCGTAGCCTGTGCTGATATACCTTTTCTATATACTGGTTGGCAAGAAAGGATACTTCATTGTAATGTTACCCTGAAATACCTATTTTGCAGATGTAAATCTTTTCAGTCGCCGAAACAAAAGAAAATTCTTGTCGATTATTTGCAACAAATACATGTTAGTTTAAAATATAGGTCGGGGAGACTTTTACTATGTCTTGCCAATATGGGACTTTCAATGAAATACGAAGAGCTAGATGGATTCTAATGGGTCACATGACAAAAAAATAAGCAAGACAATGCAAAGAGGGGATTTTATGCTTATGATAAGGACTTAATATTGGAAACTCTTGAATGCAATAGAGTGTAAAAAATCCAAAATTTTACAGTTCTAATAGTGGCTCCATCTAGGGATGAATGATAGCAAGATCATTGCAAGGATTTAGATCTCTGGGTGAGCAGACCAAACTCAAAGTAATGGGCATGTGAGCATGGTGGAACAGATGGCAATAGAAAAGAATGAGACATTATACTACTATACATGGAAAAATAATTTTGAAAAAAGGAAAATCAGGATTGTCCATGTACTTGCAAATCCTATTCCTTTTATATCCTAGACTACTGTGCATGGAAAAAGAATTTTAAAGAGAATCATCAAGAGTTGTCCATGCATTGGGAACCCTCAATCCTCTATGTTACCTTAAGAGAAAAAATGTTTCAGAAATTGCCCATGTACAGGCAATTCCTGATCCTCACTAGCCATATTCTGCAAGTAGTATGAGTCTTCACCTTTCTTTCCAACCACCACAAAAGGCCCTAGCCACAAGGCTTCAAACTTCCCATGTTTTCCCTTCTCCTGGCACCTTACATTCCACATCAGTACAAGATCACATTCTCCAAATTTCCTATCCTTTGCTTTTTTGTCAAATAAATATTTCATCTACATCTGCAACTTTATATTATGATTTTGAGCCACTCTCCTTATTTCATCCAGTTCAGCTAGCTGCTCCATCCTTTCCTCCATGGGTTCAGGAATATCCAAATCTTCCTGAAGGACAAACTTGTAGGCTGGTAACAAGTTCTGCAAAGGCATCTTGACCTGTGCTCCATACACTAACTCAAATGGGGACTTCCCAATTGCCTTTTTCACTATAATTCTATCAACCCATACAGCCAGCCTTAATTTCGCATCCCAAGCCTTCTTGTTGTGACCTGGCATCTTTCTTATAATCTTCAGAAGACTTTTATTGCTAGATTCTTCCTGTCCATTAGCCTATGGATGATAAGGATTTGCATAAGAAATGACAATACCATATGTGCTACAGAAGCCTCTAAACTAATCTGATCTAAAACACATTCCATTTTTTGTGATCAACCTCATTAGTGTACCAAATCTAGTAATGACATTATCCATCAGAAACTATGTCACCACCCTGCTTGTAGCTTGTTTAGTTGGAATGGCCTCTACCCATTTGGTAAAATAATTAGTGGCTACCAATATCCATCTATGTCCACCACTTGATTTTTCTTGTATCTCCCCGATGAAATCAATTCCTCATTGATGAAAAGGGGCATCAAACTGCAAGGGTTGAAGTGGCAAAGCTCCCTGATACTTCAGTTTTCCAGAGAACTTCTGGCAAGCTTCACATTTTCTCACATGTGCAAAAGAGTCATTAAAGACCTTTAGCCAATAATATCCTACCCTGAGAATTTTTTGAGCAGTCGTTTTTGCTGAGTAATGTCCTCCACAAACCCCTTCGTGCATTTCACTTAAGACATGTTTAGATTGAAATTCATCCAGACATAACAATAATATGCCATCCCTATTTTTCCAAAATAAATCTCCATCCATAAAAACATATTTAGACGCCTATAACCTCAATGTTCTTCTCTAGTTTTCATTCATTCCCTCTGGACACTTCATGTATTTAAAATAATACATGATATTTGTATACCATTGAGTATGTTCAATGCTTACAATTACATTTTCTTTTTCTACAGTGCAAATCTTATTTGCTTCAATATTTGCCTCTGCCATTAGTTTTGCCAAACCCTGACCTCTGACCAGTTTAGTAGTTTGTATCTCCATGTCAAATTCTTGGATTTTGTTGATCCATTTGCATCTTTTACCTTTTACTTCAGACTATGTCAGAATATCCTTGACTGTTGTATGAGGAACATAAGCAACTACCTTAGCTCCAACAAGATATGGTCTGAAAGCTTTTACAGCTTTCACTAGTGCAAATGCTTGCTTCTCCATTATATCATACTTTAATTTAGATCCCTGTAATGACTTACTAAAGAAAGATACAGGCTATTCATGACCATTTTCATTCTTTTGTAGCATAACAACTGCAACAATATGCATTGAGGCAAATGAAAAAAATTGAAAAGGTTTTGAAAAATCAGGAGATTTAAGAATGGGAGCCTCCTTAATGGCTCATTTAATAGATACAAAATCATCCAAAGCCTCTGCAGTCCATTCTATCTTTTGTCCTTTTCTCAACATTCTTGCTATGGGTTTAACAATCTCAACAAAATTAGAGACAAATCTCCTAAAAAAACTTATCTATCCAAAAAATGATTGTATTGCCTTAACATTTTTAGGGACAGGAATTTTATCAATGGCCTCAACCCTTTTGAGATATATCCTAACCCCTTCCTTTGAAACAATATGTCCCAAAAGTTTACCCTCTGTAACTACAAAATTGCACTTCTTGGGGTTTAAGCTAATACCATATTTAAGAGCTTTTATAAATACCTTTTCCAAATGATGAACATGATCTTTAGCCTTCTTGGAATAAGCAGTGAGGTCATCATGATACACCACCATGAGGATATTGATTAAATCAGCAAACGCCACATCCATGGCTCTTTGAAAAGTCGCCCTTGCATTAGTGAGACCAAATGGCATTCTCAGATAAACATACGTTCCCCAAGGAGTTGTGAATGTTGTTTTGTATTGTTTAGACTCTTTAACCTTGACCTGATTATACCTTGAAATTTCATCCATCATAGACAACAATTCACAGCCTATCACTTTATGTAATATGGCCTCCATATTTGGCAAAGGATAATTGTCTTTAAGGGATGCTATGTTTAGATTTCTAAAATCTACACATAATCTGATATCTCCATTTTTCTTTCTGATAGGGACTAAATTTGAAACCCACGTTGAATGTCTGATAGGCTTAATAATTCCACCATCTCTGAGCTTCACCAATTCCTCCTGCATTTTAGGCTCCAGAGTTGGATTTATAGGTCTTTGCTTTTGTCTAAATGGTTTAGCATCTATTTTCAATGGTATTTCATGCTGAAACAAGTCTTCTCTATATGCTTTTAGATCCTCATAATACCAAGCAAATACATGTTTATACTTTCTCAACAAATCAATCAACATTTTCCTAATTGCAGGACTTATCTTTTTACCAATGTACATCTTTTTTGGTGTCATCTCAGTTCCCAAATCAATTTCTTCAATATGATCCTTTCCAACTAGTGTTTGCTTCATTAAAGATTGATCATTTCCATCATATACCCTCTCAAGTGCCACCAACCCTTTAGGAAGTTTATTTGTCTTAAGCTACAAAATCTCCTTCCCAAATAATGTTTCTTTTCCATCGACTCCCTCAACAAAGGCATTGAAGTCGATCTCTTGGGCTTCATATTGATCTATACAATGAAGGAATTTCAAAAGATCAGTGTCATCATTAAAAACTTGCCAGCTATATACATTATCAGGCACAATAGGCCTTGTCTTGAGTTCAATTTGTGACACTCCATCCAATGTAATATCATCTCTCTTCAATGCTACATTAGCTAGAAAATCTGCCATTATATTCTTCGACCTATCTATCCACTCAATTGAGAAGGCATCAAGCAATTCAATTGTATCCCACACAACATTTCTATATTGTTTTAGTCTTCTTTTTTTTTCTGCATACTTTGACCTAATTTGCAAGACAACTAACTTTGAATCTCCTAGAACAGCCAGCAACTTGATTTTATGCTTCACCGCTATATTCAACCCAATTAATAGAGCTTCATATTCTGCCAAATTATTTGTACATTCAAAGGTTAACATGAATGAATACTTAAATGTAATACCTTCAGGTGAAACAAACACTATCCCCGCTCCATTGCCTTCTTGGTTGCAAGCTCCATCAAAATACATTTTCCACACACTGTTGCGGTTCTGTGCAACATGCTTTTCAATAGGGTCACTATTAGTCAATTCTGGTTGTGTTGGTTCTATATTGAAACTCATAATATCAACATCACAAAAATAGTTGATTTGGTCTTGTGGCACATAGTCAATAAGTTGATTCATCCTTGGTTCCCTATATAACTTCACCTCTTGGCCATTTACTAAAATTGTTGCATACGATAGATCAAACTGGATTTCCACCAATAGCTATTGTTCACTATCTTGACAAAAGCATACCGAATTGGGGAGGGGTGTCTATCACTGTTATATCAATATTATAGGCTACTTGAGGATAAGCAGCTAACTTGACTTCTACATCTTTCATTATACCCACCACAAGAATAGGTCAGTTGTCCATTGCATAACATTTTCCTTCATATGTATCCACCCACATGCCTAGCTGTTTCATCACTCCTACTGGCATAATATTCATGGCAGCACCAAAATCTATCATGCAATTCCTCAATAATTTTTTATTTATGAGTAATGTAATAAAGAAAGGATCAACTTGTGGCGGATTTGTCAATACATTACTCAAGCAAATTTCTGGGATGTTTACTTTATCCTGTTTATTTTTAGCATTCATTTTATTTTCAGAACTTACATGTTTTTCACCTTCATTTGTTATCAATTGCATTGCACTATCCCTGTACTCTTTAATTTTCATCATTTCAAGAAGTGGGACAGACATCTTTACCTAAGACAAGGCTTGAGTGAAATCAAAAGAAGAACCTTCTGCCTTAGTCACTTTCTTTTGTTCTGATGTTTCTCCTTTATTCTCTTCTTTTTCTCTTCTACCTGACAGATCCGTCTTTTGAATTTCTTTGGGTAATTCTTTTACCGCATCCTTTTGGATAGGATTTTGTTTGCTTTCTTCACATTGTTTATTTTTAGTCTTCTTTGAAACTCCTTGTACAACTTTCTGATCTTTCATAAAGATACCCCTAGGGACACCTTCCTTCTCATTTACTGTTTTATTTCTCAACCAGTACTTATTCTTTGCTTCTTCAACTGCAACAACAGTTAATCTCTTTATTTCCTCATCAGTAAGTCTCCACACATAACTGTGAGCGGGAACCTCAACAGGTTGTGGTTCTACATAATTGTCCTTAGAATCAGAAAAGATATGCTGCTCAGCCATATGGACTTTGTACCTTTGTTTTGCAACATCATATTCATAACCTCCTTCCTCCGACGATGAGTATCTCTCCTCAATATGGTGAAGAACATTTGAAGTTAAGTAGATCTTGTGATCTTCTCCACCATCTCCTATTAAAACTCCCTCCTCATGCATCCTTTAGGCTACAACACAATACTCAGGGGAATGTGGTTTATCACAAGCTTCACAAAAATAATTGTTATTCACCATATACGTTCCCTTCTTTCTCAATGGATCAAGAGTATCCTTGTCTCTAGGCCTATCTATCATAGGTTTTCCATCTTTCCAATTTGTGTTATAAGGCATATCATGCAGCCTAGGCCTATCCTTCCTATATGTGTTCTCCTGCTTATATTGATAATTATTGTTTTGTTGAAGAGCTCGAGGGTTGTCTCTCTTATTCATTATCCTAGTAGCCTTTCTGTTATTCTCAATTGTTAATGCGATCTTTTGTGCTTCAGCTAAGTTCCTTGGGAACCTGTTTCTCAATTCATACCCTGTTTTAGGGTCAAATGCATTCAGGTAAACACGTAATGCTACTGAGTCTGGTAACTTTGATCCGGGAGGTACTCTATTCTGCAATTTATTGAATCTTCTATTAAAATCAAAGATTGAATCATTCTGACCCTTCTGAATTTGCATTAGTTCATGGAGAGTAGTGTCTGGTGCACTTAGATTCCCAAATTGTTCAAGAAATTGATCTTGAAATATTTGGAAAGAATAAATAGAAGCTGTTGCCAGGCTATTAAACCAATCCCTAGCTTCCTCAATAAGGGACATCATGAATAACCTCATATGCAAATCTTCATAAGGTACATCCAAATCTTGAATAAAAGCATTGAAACTCCTTAAAAGATCCTTGGCAATGATTGCATTAATCCCAGTGAATTTAGGCACCAAATTTCTCCAAGACCCATCCATAGGATAAGGGTACAACTAAAACCCTGCCAAATCAAATTGTCTGATCATAGTAGTATACTGATACTGGTACATAGGGTTATTATATTTTAGATTTCATTGTGGCACATGATGCTAACCAGGAGGTGGATAATTATTTGTATGTTGTGTGGGGATATGCGGTGGATGATTTGGTTGTCTATATTGATTCCCAATTTGATGGTGAGGAATCCTTGGTGGTTCAGAATACCCAGCACCATGATTAACCTGTTTATGGGGTGGTAGATACTTTGGGGGAAAACCAGGTATGTGAGGAATGTTCTAAGCTTTCTACAGTTTGAATTCTTTTATTGCTTGAATCATTTGGGCCTTTTCTTGCTCTTCCCTCTCCCTTTTCTAAAATTCAAACCGTGCTTTAATTTCATCATAAGTTAAAGATTCATAATCTTCTTGATGAATTTCCTGATTAGTAAGTCCGTTCTGATCAGCCTGCATTTTTTGGTCATAGTCATGTTGAATTCTGAGTCTTTCAGATTCGATTCCAGCTTCAAATTTGACTTGTTTCTGAGGGTTATAAAAAGGATTTTTCTGATCTTTCGGGGTACAAGGCTCTTCAGTTGAACTATCTTTACATGTGTCAAAACAATTCTCACCATAAGGCATTGATGATTTATCTTTGTTTGTCAAGAACATGTCCTCATATTTCCCTTTACCCTTGTCAACCTTATCATCTTTATGCGTCCACTTACTATTGCTAGGAGGAGCTCCAGACTGACCCCCCCAAAATTGAGATCTTCTTCCACTCATATTGCAGTATTCAACTCAGAGTCGCCACTCACTTTTTTTTTTTTTTGAAAGTGAGAAAAATGTTGTTATTTATTATTCCCAGTGGAGTCTATGTATAGGACTTCTGACTCTATGATTAAGTCACAGATTCTTTGTTGTTCCCCAGCAGAGTCACCTATTTGTTAGCTCTCAAAAATGCAGGTTTGAACCATGAAAGGTTGCCAAGCTATCACAATGCTTTAGGGTAGCAGAACAAGGTGTGAAACAATTAAACCTTCTACTCTTTAGGTGTTGCTAGACCTAGGCGGGTGTACCTAACTAAATTGAGCAAACTTGACTTTTGATCTTTTCCTATTGCCCTAATTTGTCCAAGATTTCAATTTGAAATGGACAAAATAAAACAAATTTGGTACAAATTGCACATCAAAATTCAAAAATAAACCCTAATACTCTCAGTTAAAAAATTAGGAGTGAAACTAAAGAATGAAAATGAAAAGACCAGTGCCTTATAGGGTTCACGGAGTCAAGAGAGATATGAAATGAGTTCATTTTTTTTGGAAAACATTCAAGTTATTTAGCATTTTATTTGGTTTATAGCTTGTATAAACATGCAAAGTTGTGATTATTGAGTTCTTCTTAATAATCCAATTGACATTCCCTAATTATTATGATCAATTCAGAGAATTTAATCTTTACTAGAAAGAAACAATTAATTGACCATATAGATATAGCAAATGTGCATTGACGAAATAGGTATAAACTTGTTTACACTAATTCGAACCATTATGGAGACAACTTCCATAATACTTTTCGAAAAATATCATAAACAACCGATACCAGAAAATATTGCACCATCATATTAGATTTTCATTCATATCTCCATCATTTTACATATCTAACCAGTCTCATCTTTGCCCATAAAATGTATGCTGTCATCTGTACTCTATCTCCTATCTAATTCTCTATCGCTCTATATTTTTTTTCAAAATGAACATTTATACATCGAGAAGATGAAAGGACACGTCCTTTCGGAAATAGGAAAAAACAAAAGATAGAGAATAATTAGGCTCTAGTTATCCATAAGTGAGTTTTAGCGAGGTGGTCCAAATAATCCTGGTGCTTATACGTATCCGCATCTTCAACAACATTCCAGATCGTGATTTCCATCTTGACCATTTCCTCATTTTGCTCACTCACTTCCTCTAATGTTGTATCCTTTGCAGAAGATGTCTTCATGATTTCCTTCAGCACTGTGTCACATTCATTCTTCCATCTAGTGGCATCTTTCAACTTCCCTTTACTATCAGAAAATGTGATCATAGTTTGCTCGGCAGCTTCAATTAATACCTTCTTGTCCCCCTGCAATTCCTCATAAAACTTTTGATGGCGACTAATAATATGATTTGTAGCTTCAAGTGTAGTACTATTAGCCTCATCATGTGGGTCCAATTCATGAAACTTCTCCATAACCCGCTCGTCCATCCTTTCATGCTCCTTCAATGCATCCAAAGTACAAGAATACTTTCCCCACAATTGATTTAAGCAAGATGTCAAATTGTCCTGCCTCCTCTTAACAATTTCCACAATTGCATCATACTTTCCCTGACTATAAGCACTTGACCCTATCCAATGATATTTTTCTTGAGAGCTTTCTCCTTGAGTGAGCATTTTGGCTGTATCTATTGAAATACCAACCAAGTCTTCCAATCTATCATTTTCTCTTAACATTCTTTCATTACTTGCCTTATACATTTCTCTTTCTTTTATCGGTGCCTGGATCTGTGCTTTATTCAATTTTGCAATATCTATCCCAATCTCTATAGTAACCATAGGATCAGCCTCTCCAACCTTCAGAGTCATAACATGGCCAAATGCCTTCTCTATATCAATTACCATTGATTTCCTATGGGGGGGATACAAAGCCCATATCATCAATGATCCCTCATCAGTATTATACTTAGAGCCTGCATACACCTCTGTTACTCTTTCCTTATCATGTTTGTGTGTAACATCACTATCTCTTAAAAAACTATCAAAAACCAATGCAGAGTTCAAATCAAGTCCAGGAAAAATCATAACACCAACATTCTCCAACATTTTCCTCCCCTTTTTTGGAGTCATATTTGTCATTTCATCATCCACACATTTTCTCAATTGACCCAATAATTGCTCTTCATTCCCAGAAGTGACAACACCAACATTTTCTCTTATTTCCTTCCCCTTCTATTTGTATAAGAATGCTTTGAACTTTGGAGAATTTATAAACTCATCATCTGAAACAAAAGATCTATATTCCATGTGCCTTTCATCAATATCACCACTTTCAATACTATGTTCTCTAATTAGGCATACATACCTCTGAGTCCTTAACCTAGATACTCTCTGTGTACTGCTCTGTGGCACTTTATCCATTGGGATTTCCTCACCCCTAGAAGACAATATTCCCGTATCCTATAACCCCTAGTTATAGCTCTCAACCACCACCTCTGATTCCTCTTCATCCAGATTCCTGATCATATCATCAAAAGGATAAGGTACATGCTGATACCTTCCAAAGTTAATCCTTTCTTTGGCTAAATTGATATATCCTTCAGGTTCAAAGTTTTTCCTGAGTGGTCCACTTTTCATATTATAATGCAACAATCTATCATGGATTGAATTATATCCCTCCTTGGCCAGCACAATGAAATCACCAAAGCATAATGTACTAGGCATAAAAGCCTGCTTCCCATAAGAACTGAATAGCATCACACTACTGTAATCCATTTGTCTGACAATTTCCAAATATGCAATTATGTTTGGAACTGTCCTTGGTAAAATAAATGGGGTACCCTTAAATCCATACACTCTAATCATTGTAGCTCCTTCCAAACAATACCACTCACCCCAATTATGATCAATTGGCCCATTGAAATATTTTGGCTGAAGAAATATTTTAATCTCATTAGTCAATGAATAGTTACAAGGATATTTATATAATTTGTACAAATTTTTCACAAAATATTCTTCAAAGTGGATAAAACTAGAACTAGCAAACCTGTTGTCCCAAATAGCAGTCCACAACTGAACAGGCAATGCTTCACCCTGCTTACCAATTTGAAAAAATCTCATCTTTGGAGGCCATACTCCCAACTCCTATCCAAAATACAACACTAAGTGCATTAACAATGAATAATGCCTGAGATGAACAATAGAAGATCCACCTTTTATAGCCACCAATCCTTAACCTAGCTCCCTAGAAATATATGAAGCATAGTTGAATGGCCTGGAGTTGTGATATCGAATATCTGTTGTGATAATCATTGGCACAATTGACATGAATTCTGGGGCATCCATCCCCAATACTTTACACACTGAGAAATATGTGTACTTCACATAAGGCTCAAACAAATCTACATGATAAGGAGGCCCCTCACTATCTTGTAGACGTTCTGACTTCTTACCTTGTTTGATTCTATGGATAGGTAACCTCCAACCCTTATAGATTGTATCCATTCTTGAAAATTCCTTTTCCAACTCTTCACTATTGATCTCCTCATTGCAAAACCCTTCCAATTTGAAAACCTCGCCTATTGCTTCTTTAGGCACATATATCTGTGGTTTTCTAGAAGGGTCACATATAGCCTTATGTTTTGGGTCATAATTATCTGCCAGCAATTTTACTAATTATGCATTTACAAAAATATTAGGGCACACTAGTTTCCCTACATTCAACCTCCATGGGTTATAGACTGGTTCAAAACTATTTCTTCTATGGTAATTGAAACTGAATAATTCATATCCTCTTATGGCAGTCCAGACATCACCTATGAATTTGCACTTGTCATGTAATTTAGCAACCTCTGCCCTAAGCTGTGCCGACCTTCTAGCTTTAGGCCCCTAGCCAGGTAGTTGATTGATAAGGTCTTGGTTTAACCTCCTTTCAGTGCCCTCTTGTTCTGTATCAACCTTTTGTTTCTTTTCTTTCGACATACCACTCTCACCAGGATTTCTACCCTTACCCTTTCTAGAACCAGAAGACTCCATTCTCAAGCTTACAGAATCAAAATTGAAAAAACCAAGAAACAATCACTTACAGTATTCTGCTCGAGCTCCTCAGACTTAAAAATGTCTCAGCTCTCTATTCCGCATGCCAATTCACCTGCAATAAATTTGGAACTGAAGAATCGATACAAAATTTACTGTTATACCCCGTCATGCCATTAATGAAGCATGAATGAAAACCAATTTGAAATTGGCATTGTCACATCAAATGTCCTTTCGATGAGATACTTTCAAATCTGGGGCAAAGCCTTTTGCATCATCTATTACACCTCTCACCAAGACATAATGTGGTCTTATCGACACTTGGGATCCAAAAAATGATGACTGTCACTCCCTTTTTTATATCACTATAACAATTCTGAGTCGGGGAGATGCTAGATAGACTTCATTGTGTCATATCGATATGCATTCTTCAAGTCATAGTCACTGAGACAAAATCACCCTTTCACTGATGAACTCTCCTTTCGGTGTATCCACCAAGTTTTCTCACTGAAGAAATAAACCCCACCAATGAAATAATACCTTTGGTAAGACAGTAAACCTTCGGGAAGACTTATATCGAAAAGTTATTCTCTTGGTGATGCATATCTTTATTGGCATATCTTTTAAATCGGCAAGACCGCAATACTCACTCCAATAGCTTTCCGAATCCCTTTGTATTTAGTTCGGCAAGACAAGAGTCACTTCGCTAAGACCTTCCCCAATTCACATAAGTCTTACTGAGACATTTTCTCGCAAGCCAATAGGTAAGATGAAATGATTTCGTTATGACTTCATGCCGATACCCATCAGTTTAGCCGAACTGACCCTTCCACATGCTAGTCGGCAAGACCAATTGAATTTTTCATGACACTACAATGATGCCCCAGCATATGCCGATATACCTTTTTTATATACCGGTCCGCAAGAAAGGACACTTCGCTATAATGTTACCCCGAAATACCTATTTTGCAGATGTGAATCTTTTTCAGTTGCCAAAACAAAAGAAAAGTCTTACCGATTTTCTGCAACAAATACATGTTAGTTTAAAATATAGGTTGGGGAGACTTTTACTATGTCTTACTGATATGGGACTTTCAATGGAATACGAAGAGTTAGATGGATTCTAATGGGTCACATGACAAAAAAATAAGCAAGACAATGTAAAGAGGGGATTTTATGCTTATGATAAGGACTTAATATTGGAAACTCTTGAATGCAATAGACTGGAAAAATCCAAAATTTTATAGTTCTAACACAGTTGTATGGACTGATCACCAATTCAGTTGCAGTGGGATAACTCGGAAGTGGATTATCTATATCCATGAGGTTGTTTCATTGTTGATGTAGACTTTTTAGATGGCCTTGTCTCTGGTCACTTGTGCATTGGTGTGGTTTCTTTGAGATGAGAGGTTAGATGGTGTTGAGTACCTGGTTAGTTTTGGGACCTATAGAATTTTGTATCATGATGTCATGGATAGCTTGGATACACTACTTTGTGTAAGATTTTGATGGTGATGGTAATTTTGTATTCTTGGTTTGGAGATCTTGGTGCTGCTTGGTATTTTTGTCATATGGACATGTTATTGAGTAGACCTGGAGGTGGTTCAGATCAGCAGATATTTGGTCATGATTCTTGGAGATCTTGGGTGTCACGATTCAGTGGCAGCTATAGCAATGACTATAGATTCATCACTTAGTGGTGAAAGATCTTCTTTAGTGTTGTAGATGTTAATAGGATGGAATCTTAGATCTTATTTCTGTAGAAGGGTTCTTTCACATTTTCATGGACACTATTTGAGGACGTGTGACATATTGGAACCATGGAGGATGCTTGGATTATTTGGCTAAGGTTTTTTTCGTGCTTGATAGGTGATGTTGGTTTAGATTTGTTTCATGTCATGTTATACTCTTGCTTGTGTATTAGAGTTTTGGCATGAGGCATTACTCTTGAGACCATGGTAAGGTCACTTGGAGAGTGGTATCTCCTAAAGGGGGATGGTAAGATCATGATGTCATAATAAGTTCTTGGTTAAAATGTTTGGAGCTTTGGCAATGATCTAGAGATTCTTTGTGTACTGGGTGCATTAATCATATGCTTGAGAACTTCATGATGGAGCAGCGATTCATTTGGATTTTAGCATGAGATGATTGGTTGCAGGTGCTCATGGATACATGAAGAATAAGGTGAGGTTTTATTTCTCTTGAGAAGAGAGAAGTTTTGTTGATGGCTACTCTTGGTGGGTTTTTTAGCAAAAAGTTTGAGGAGCCTACACCTTGGTTGGATGTGAGTTCAATAGAGACCAATGAGGATATTTCTCTTGGATGAGTCATGGTGGCTTGTATATCTTGGAGGAGCTTTCTCATTCCCCACTCTTGGTCTACTTGGTAGTAAAGACTATTTGAGAGGTATTTTCTCATTATATATTTCAAATATGTTATATGATTTCTTTCACAATATGGATCTTGAATTTTTGTTTAATGGTCTTGGAGGATTCATCGTGAGAGGTGGATAGCATGGTTATCTCCTTATGCATTGTAATTACTTTCATTGATGTTGACTTTAGGAGATGTAGTGGGTTGTTTCCCTAAGATGGGAAATGAAATAGTTTGATCTTCTTTGAGAGGCTTACATCCATGTTGATTACATGATATACAAGATATGTTTGATCTTGGTGATTGAATAGTTGGATGTTGCTAAGGATTTTCTCTTGGGGTTGTGAAGGATATAATACTTGACACATTTGGCATTCAGAGGTGTATGTAGGATGATTTTCTACAATTTCATGATGTGCAGAGTTACTCTCTTTGTTCTTGGTTGTCTTCTTGGATGTCTGGATTCAAATTGCACTGGATTGAGGTTTGGTCAGAGCTGTAGTGATCACTAGCTTGTGGTCATGTTTTTTCACTCATTTTCTTGGGTGATGACATGGAGGTTATTAATCTTTTTCCTTTGTTGGGTATGGAGAACTTGGGAGAGTTGTCAAGACTTGTGGTGAGATTTGTTACAGGTTATTTAGTTATAGGTTTTGCATATCATTGTGGATGGTTCCTTGAAACTATATGATTACACTCTCTATCTTATGCTATTGGTATATTTTTTCTGCCTTGTTCTTTCAGATTTCACATTACTCATGCAGTGGGAGTTCCTAGATGGGTTTGGTCTTCCTCGACTAATTTGTACATGGAGCTTGTATCTGCCGTTGATGGGTTGGTTGTGTTGTTGGCATGAGTTTACTAATGAGGATAGCTTGGAGGTATGTGAGATTAGATGGAATATCACTTGTTGTGGGTGTTATTTTTAGTCATGTGGGTTGTTCAATTGGATGAGAGCAATCAGTGTTTTGGTTGTTATTCTAGCTATTGTTCTATCTTGTTTCTGGAGAAATTATTCATGATTGTGTTCATGTTGATTGCTTTGAATTTGAAATTACTATTGTATGGCTTATTGAGCGTAGTGGTGTAGTGTTAGTGTGTTGAAAACCTTGTTTTTAGTTTATTCTAATAGCGGTGTCTTGAATTAGACCGGTGCATATGTACACCATGGCTTGTTCCTTTTATTTGGAGGATGGATGGAATTGTAGCCTTAGATGGTAGAAATCATAGATGTTGTTGCAGGTGTCCTAGGTGATACAAAGGCTCCATGCATTGATTGATAGGTAATACACTCTTTGGAAAGTGGGGGAATGTTGAGAAATGTTTCCTCAAATGTACTGGTGTTCAGGCCTTTGCATTATTGAAAAAATAGTTGAATATCACAGGATAAAGTTACTAGTCTGATCGAGCATCAACATGTTGACGATCGTGTGTTAAGTTAGTTAAGTGTTAGACTTATTACTTAGTCTTCTTTGGAGTATCGACGATTGAAAGTTAGATGGATTGATGATCGAAGTTCGATCGTTAAAATTTCTTAAATGTTGTGAAGCCTCCAACATCCCTAACCTCTGATAGATCTGATGGTGCCTTGGTCCGACAGTTGGGTATTGATATATCGAGGATTTTGGGGGTTTGAGTAAAATTTTTGGCAATGCATGCTCATTGCCCAATCCTTTGATGCTCTAATAGCTCTGACACTCTAATGAGTCGATAACACTGAAGATTCAAGGTGACTTGGCAAAAATTTTAGCTTGAAGACCAAGGTCAATGTGTTGACACATAGTCATTTGTTGGTAGTTGTATTTAAACCTGAATTGGTTCATCTACTTGATGCATGTGGGATAATGAATATCTTGCGAGTGTGAAAGGGATAACGGTTGAACTGCCAATAACCGAATGGAAAAATTTTGATGGAGATTTATAAGACATCTAAGAACTTTGTTGGGTGTTGAATGGTTGAATGATGATATTTTAGGCATCTATCAAATTCATCTCCAATAATTCATCAAAGGAAAATTCACCACCATGGAAAATTCATCGAAAAGTAAAATTCACCGCCAGAAATTCACCAAGTTTTTGAAATATATATTAAAAAATATTGGTGAATTGGTGGTAGTGAATTTTACTTGCCAATGAATTTTTTGTCAGTGAATTTTCCATGGTAGTCAATTTTCCTTTGATGAATTTTCCTAGAGCTGATTTGTTATTGTATGTTGTAGTATTGTAATAGTACGATAGAGTTACTATTGTATAATTTTAATTTGTGAGAGGGAAATAGAATAGGGTTATGCTGTCAAATTCTCTCCAGAATGGAACGATATGTAAACTTTGTAATGGCTTAGAGCCTGAATTGTATTTTTAACTATTTTGTTGTTGAATAATACAATGGTGATCTAGGCTTTTGGAGTGTGGGTTTTTTTACCTGAAAGGTTTTTGCCCACGTAAATCTATGTGCTCATATCTTCTATTCCATCTTTCATGTTTAGTGGTTCTCCTTGATTGAATCTAGTTTATGGTGTTTTTTGGAATTGGTTTAATTAACATTAAATTTTCTCTAAGGGTCAATCTGGGAAATGAAATATGTCTGATTTTATTTATTTCATAGTAGTACATTTCTTTGAGGCAATCTAAATGAAATTAAAAAGTTACTGAAGGCACAATTGTTCTTAGATGTTCATTCTAGGATGAACATCATTTCCTTACACATCTAACTCTCTTGCTTTCCCCCTTTGACAACATTCAAAGGGAAACACCATCAACCAACTCTTCTTCACTCCACTGCACTTCACTTTTTTGTACTCTCCCCCTTAGGGGCACAAAGTATTCTCCATTTGACCTCACCAACCAACAACACTACTACCTTCTCCCACTAAGAGGTAGCCTTCATCAATCCAAAAGAAAATTATCAATCTTGAATTTCTCCATTAGACTGATGCACAATCATATGCATCTAGTTGAAAGGAAGGGAAATAACCCCTAAATTCTACCAAAGATACTCAAATATATCTTTAGGAAGAGCCTTTGTAGGCACATACTTTAGCTTCACCTCATTTTATGAAACCTTGTCTCTTACAAAGTGATACCAGATTGAGATATGCTTTGTCCTTGAAAGCGTCACAAAATTATTTGATATATTGATAGCACTTGTATTATCACATAAGATAGAAATAGGTTCATCATATGATATTCTAATATCTTTCAATGTCTACTTCATCCACAACACCTATGTGTAGCAAGATGCTACAATAATATACTATATCTCTACAGTATATAGAGACACTGAGTCCTACTTCTTACTCAACCATGAAACCAATCTTCTTCCAAGAAAGAAAGCACCTCCACTTTTACTACCTCTTTCATCCACACAACCTACCCAATCTACATATGTATATGCACTTAAAGAAAAATTAGTATCCTTCAGATACCATAGACCATAGTTCAGAGTTCACTACAAATATTTGAATATCCTCTTTACTACTACCACATGTGATTCTATAGGATCTTGAAATTTTACCACAAGACAAACTACATACATGATATCCGGTCTAGTAATAGTTAGATCTAGTAGTCCAACAATAATTGATTTGTACTTTCTATTATCAATCTACAAAGATTCATCATTCTTTCTCAACTTGCAACCAGTAACCATAGGATTACGTATCATTTTAGAGCCTTCCATTCAAAACTTATTCAATATTTCCATGACATACTTTGACTGTGAAATGGATATTCCTTTTTTTGTGTGATTGATTTGCAACCCAAGTAAGAAATTCATCTCCCTGAACATTGACATCTCAAACTCTTTTTTCATCTCTTCTACAAATCGCATGCACATACCTTCATTTCCTACATCCACATACACTACCACAATTAGGATTTTTTTTCCTTCAACTTTGAAATATATATTGTTGTCAGCAGTACCTTTATTAAATCTCAACTGCAACAAGTACCTATCTAATATTGGCATACCATGCTTTGGGAGCATGCTTATGTCCCTACAATTCCTTTTTCAATCTTCAAGCCATATTAGGATCATTTGATAACTAAAAACTATTCATTTGTTCAATGTATACCTCTTCTTCCAACTCACCATTCAAGAATGCAGACTTCACATCAATCTGATAAATTTTGAAATCCTTGTGTGCTACAAAGGCCAAAAAAATCCTAATGGCCTCCATTCTTGCCATCGAAGAAAATTTCTCCTCAAAATCTATTCCTTCCACTTGTTAGTAGCCCGTACACACAATTCTATCCTTATTTCTAATAACTTATCCATTCTCATTTAGCTTTCTCTAGAATACCCATTTAGTTCCTATTGCATTCTTGTTTGTTGGTCTTGGGACTAATTCCCAAGTTTTATTCTTCTCAATCTGCATCAGTTTTTCTTCCATAGCTTTGGTCCAATTTTCATCCTTACATGACTCAATCACATTCTTAGGTTCTACTTTGGAAAGGAAACACAGATTTACATGTTCTTCTATCATAGAAGCTTTTCTTCTCATCAGTATGCCTCTACTCTTATCACCAATGATCTGGTCTTCAAAATTATTCTTCTACACATACTTAGGAGTCTTAGGAGTCATTTTTGGAGCTTCTTCCTCTTCAACCTACATATAATTTTCCTTGTGTTATTTTGTCATATTCTCTGTAAGAAGACTCATTAGATTCATAAACCTCTATTAGAATTGAGATTTTATGTGGTTCATAATCTACTTTGACACTTGCACTTTCAATTATCTTATTAAACCTCTTATTGTAGCACCGATAAGCCTCACTTCTTGTATAATATCCAAGGAAGATTCCTTCATCCAACCTTGCATCAAACTTTCCCAAGTTTTCTTCATCTCTTTTGATATAACATTTTCTTCCAAACACTAAAATTTTTGACACTAGGAGTTCTTCCATACCATAGTTCATAGTGTGTCTTTGAAATTTTTACTCTTTCTTATAATTTTTTGAGTATGTATACTATAGTATAAATAGCTTCTCCCCAATAGACATCCAGTAGATTTTCTTCCTTCATCATTGTTCTTTCTCCTTCATGAACTATCCCATTATTTCTTTCCACAACTCCATTTTGCTGAGGACTTATAGGGATTGACAAATGCATTTTTATCCCATGATCTTCAAAAAATCATTAAACTCATTGGAGGTGAACTCTCCACCTTTGGAAAACCTTAAGCACTTGATTTTCATATTTATTTCATTCTCAACCATAGCTTTAAATGCTTTAAATTTATCTAGAGCTTCTTATTTTCTCTAAGAAAAGTTACCCAAGTCATTCTAGAGTAATCATCAATTAACAACATGAAATACCTATCACCTTGAAATATTTATGATCTTGTAGGTCCACATAGGTCTATATGCACCAACTCCAAAGGTCCTGCAATAGAATATTATTGTTGTTGAACCTTTTTCTTGTTTGTTTCCCAACCTGACATTCCTTGCAAATTCCATTGATAGGCTTTGTAATTCTTTGAAGATATCTCATAGATTAATTAGAATTGATTCTCACTAGGCTATCAAAATTTATGTGACACATTCTTCTATACCATAGCCAAATTTCATTGAGTTGAGTCATAAAGCACTTACCATTAGCACCTTTAAGCTGATAAACATTCCCATTTTTCCTTGTTCCTACAACAACTAGAGGTATGGATCCTCCTTTTCTAATTTGATAAATACCATCTTGAAATACAAGATTATATCCTTTTATACACATTTTTCCTACACTTGGAAGATTATTTCAAAGACCCTTGACATAAAGAACATCATCTAAATTATGCTTGCCATCAAAACTAATTAAACCTTTTCCATGCATCTTAGCAAATGTATCATCACCAAACATAACAAGACCACCTTCAAACTTCTTAAGTTTAATAAACTTAATCTCATCACCTACCATATGATTTGAGTATCCACTATCAATTATCTAGTGATTTTTCTCCTCTTTAGCATGAAAAGCAGCCACTATAGTTCCTTTGATGTTGTGACCTATTTTCAGAGAAACTTCCTTCATACATCTTTTAGATTTAGTAACATTATTTGCAACATTCAAAGCCATGAACGAGCATTCATCATTTTTATCATCTGAGTAATCAAATTCATCAATAGATATTCTAGCATCTTCTTTAACATAATAACTTCTCTTGACAGATTTACCTTTTTTATCCTTATTCTTTTCATTTGAAACTTTGGTTGGACATCTTGAAGCATAATGACCTATCTTTCCATAGTTAATTTTTTTGAAAGGGAACGTACCTCTATATTTTCAATAGCCCTTTTTCAATATCTTCAAAAAATTACTTCTATCTCATCAAGATCATTCAGATATGATCCATCATCCTTCTCTATTTTTTAGCTATAAAATTAGTCTATTTTCTTGAATCTTTTTACCAAACTTATCTCTAGAATAATTATCTAAATCTTGAGCTTCCTCAATAGCAGAAACTTTATGACTATAAGATTTAGGAAGAGTTCTTAATACCTTCTTTACCACCTCATCTTCTTGTAGTTTTCCACCAAGTCCATTGCAGGAATTGACAACTTCATCCACTCTATGTATGTAGCTTGCAATATCTTCATCTTCTGACATCCTTAGAGTTTCAAACTTATTCTTCACATTTTACATCTTTGCTTGCTTGAACTTATCATCACCTTCATCGATATTTTATAACTTCTTCCAAGTTTCTTTACCAGTTTTGTAGCTCATAACCTTCACAAGTTTTGAATTAGCAAGACCACTCTAAATAGAATTCCTTGATTTTCCATTATTCTCATATGCGTTGATCTCATTATCAGTTGTCATACCATTAGTGGGCATGGTATATGCATCTTCAATTGACTTACAAACTCCAAATCTTAGGGAAACAAGGAAACTTTCCATCCTAGTTTTCCAAAATGCATAATTTATCCCATCAAACAAGGGAGCCCCCTTTCTATGTTCCATCTGGATCTACCTCAAATGGTTAAGATTATTCTAAGGAACCTTTCTATGATACCAATTATTAGATGCACAATACAACTGAGAGAGGGGTGAATCAAATTCACACTTTAAACATAAAAAACCTCATTAACGTTTAGATTTTTATCAGCCCTTACACATTTATCAACTATTAAGCCCTTATCATGCATTAGGAAAATGTAAACATATGAAACAGTAATGCAAACACATCCAAACACATAAAAACACCGGATTTACATAGAAAACCCAAGAAGGGAAAAATTACAGTGAGAATTAGCTCACAATATAAATTAATAGAAACACCAAATACAATAGGCTCACTATCAGAGGGCTCACTACCCAAAAGAAATAAGGTATTACTACCAAAGGATTCACTATCCAAAAGAACAAAGATAGAAGAAGGGGTGGCTCACTATCAATTTGAACTGCTAACAATGCATCTCTCTTATGCCTAAGGTACAATTTACTGAAGCACAAACAACTCATTCAACAAAATAAAAGGTAGACACCTTCTGCTCACTACATCTAGGAGTCATAGGCATTAAATCCCACACTTAGATCACCACACTTGATCACTCTTTCCTTTCTTGCATCACACACCTCTTATGCTCACAACCCACATAACAAATTTCCCTGTATTATACCATCTTTGAAATAAAAAATGTCTCAATTAGGCTAGTCTTAAGGAAAAATATGCACATCAACCATGCAACATCAAATAGGTTGGCATCAAACACTTCCAAGGTATAAAGAAGTGAAGGCAGACCATGCCACAACTTAACTAGGACTCAAATCTACACCGACACACTTCTCAACACTTCCACAAACAACAATCATCCATCACAATTAGTTCTAGCATGCCAATTCATCCAAACCTAAACTAAAAATAACAAGAAACTCCAAACACACCTATCCAAGTCTAGAAACAACTCATAGACCACACAACAACACTTCACAACATCTAAAAATAATCCACATCATTAGAATATTTTCCACTGCTATTACAACCACCTAAAACTTAAGAACACGTTCATTTTGTGCAACCAAACACACTGGCATAGACATCCAACACACCAAACAACCTTGTGGAACACCAAAGCACTTGATACTTCAAGGGAAGGTAGATACAAAATATATAAGCACATTCCCAGGTCGACGATCCAAGAACCTCCACTACGAATACCATGATGTATTTTTGAATATTTTCCACTACTATTACAACCACCTAAAACTTAAGAACACCTTCATTTTGTGCAACCAAACACACTGGCATAGACATCCAACACACCAAACAACCTTGTGGAACACCAAAGCACTTGATACTTTAATGGAAGGTAGATACAAAATATATAAGCACATTCCCAGGTCGATGATCCAAGAACCTCCACTACGAATACCATGATGTAATTTCTCCATATGTCTATATTCATGGCCCTGTTTGACCTCCCAATTGACTGATATGATATGTGTAGTTTTTGGATAAATGAGATGAATTTAATATGTGTGATTAATGATGAGTATCGTGCTATTATATGTATGCCTTCTTTCACCTCTATTTCCATGTGTTCCACATGTTGCTAAAGATAGTATGAACAAGTCAATGTGCAACAACCTCAGTTCTGAAGTGAAGACCATTTCCACCATGACATTGAAGAAGTTGATTGGCAAAGGCTCTTTGTCCAGGTCATTGGGAGGAGATCTAAATGGTCATCAATATAGGAAGAGTGGAATGCTGGATTCTCTCTCAATCAGTTGAATAGATACACTTTAATTTATGGAAATCTGTTCCTCAAAATTAGGAAGCATCTATGTCTGCATCTTTCTTTGTCAATTTAGTTAGTTAGCTATTTTTCTATAAATAAATGTTCCTCTTGCGCGAGTGAACAAGATTAGAGGATTAGAAAGATTAAAAGAGATTAGAATACACTAGAGAGTAGAAAAAAAATAGAGTATGTTAAGAGCAGTGTTATAATGATAAACAAAAGTTTGTATTAGTTTTCTTACAAGCAGAACAACCATGTATATGATTCCGAAGTTATGAATAAAAAGCTGATGAAGTTTTGAGTTAAATTCTTGCTAAGGGGGCCCACTTAGTAAGTATCTTTAGTTAGTAGTTTATTTCCTATTGTTTATTAGTTAGAATTTCATTCCAAGAAGTTTTAGCACAAAATCAGTCTTGTATTGTTCTTGCAGCATAAGGAATCCATCCCTATGTCTGTTCCTATAGCATAAGGCCAGTTCATGGTTTGTTTCTCAGTAATAGCTATCATGACTGCTACTTTAATTAAGTTATGCTTAAGTTGATAATACTTTGCTTTACATTCTGGCATCAGAAGTAGAATTCCTTTCATGCATTTACTTCTAGTAGGTTGTGGCTATAATCGGGTCTTAGTGCACATACAGTGTCGCTCCATTCCAAGTATGCGTTCCCTGGTTTGACAAAGTAAATGAATGACCATGAGAAGATGTTAGTCACCTGCTAGAATGTCCAATTCCCAGGTTAGGATCTGTCATGACTTTTATATCCTTTTGTGGGTGATAACTATTTTTGGCACCGTTGTCAGGGATGGTGTCAAGCTAAGAACCTAACATAGTCATTGTTAGTAGTAGTTTAGTGTGCTTATTCAAGAATTTTCAAATCCTTCAATTTTTAGTTAAGTCCATTACATGCATAGAAGAAGAGACACTCTAGGGAGATTCTTACCAAACCCTTCATTCACTGATAATGATTTTGAACCAGCTTATCATCTATTTGAGGAAGAATGAAACCAAGATATCAATCCATTTGTTGAAGACCCACTCACTGAATTTCCCTTTGACCTAGCTGATGAAGAACCCTAGGAAAATCCATTTACTCTGATACTTCATCAGGGGGATATGGTACAAAATCCACCCAATCGACCTCCTGCTTTTGAATTCCCTATTATAGCCCAGCAAGATAATGATAACCTCAAAAATATTCCTTCTTCATTGCTTCCCAAGTTCTATGGACTAGTTACAGAGGACCCAGACACTTTCTTGTTTGAGTTTGACATCCTCTATCGAAGTTATTATTATACCACAGATGCTCACAAGCTGAAGTTGTTTCCTGCTACTTTGAAGGAGGGAGCTCTAAGATGGTTCATGAGTTTTGGGAGGAATGTTGTTGATAGTTGGGCACTCATGCAAACAAATTTTCTTGAGAAATATAAGGAATATTGCAAGAGTGATAGTAAGGGTGATGATATATTCTGAATTCAGCAGAAGGAGGATGAAAGCTTGGAAGACTATATCTCAAGGTTTTTGTTTTCCTTGAAAAAGAATTCGGACCATACTCTCAATGAAGAATCTCAAAAATTAATTTTTCTGAGGGGAATCAATGATTCCTGTATTGATGCTCTGGATCTGATGGGAGGAGGAGATATGACCCAAGTGCCTTGGGATGATATTAAGAACATATACTGTAACAACTCTCGAGCAAGTGTCAAGAAGGGAAGAGGTCATTAGGCCACGATGGGAAAGTCTTCTACTAATGGAGTTTCACAGATGGAGATTTCAAATTTGTTGTTTGATTTCAAGCAAGATATCATAAATAATATGGCTACACAATTGGATACTATGCAATCTCGAAAGAAACATGAGGAAGCTGAAGCAATCTTGGATGAGTTTTGTCCACATTGCCGACAAAAGAAGTGTGACTGCAGATGTAAGATGGTGGCTAACATGGAGGCTAAGCAATTACCTACTAACTTTAAGGCAATAGAAGGTGATGATGACCAATTATTCTACGTTGCACAAAGGCACCCATGGGCTCAAAGACAAGGTATGCCTCAAGACCTTTTGAATTTTAGTAATCCTTACTCTAATTATAGTAACCAATAGAAACCTACATATGGCCCATCACCACCATGGAATACCTCTCAACCACAATGGCCTCACTATCAAAGTCCACAATGGAAATCTCCTCAAGGAGCTTGGCAATAGCCACAGGGACAATGGGTTCCACCCTAAGGTAACTGGTAGTAGAATCCTCAATGGAGAGGTTCTTAGCAATGGAAGAACCAATCCCTTGGCTTTTTGCAGCTTCAACAATTGCAAACTCAGGCCCTCATGCCACCTCTTGCAACACCTACAACAAATACTAAACCTCCAAAAAAAATGCCTATGCCTGCTCAACCATTGCCAAATCCTAATAATAAGAAGCAACAACAACAACCTACGTATTTTGTGGAAGCCAACCAGTATCCAGCCCTTGCCTTGAATATTAATGATATCTATCTCAGGTCTAGAGCCACCTTACCTGCTCCACAACCGCTATTAATTATTGAAATTCAAGACCCTCCCTCTGAACAACTGACTGTTCCTACAAAATAGATACCTATATCAGATACTGTCTCTAAGGATCCCGTCCTGCAGCATCCAAAAAAACAACCTTTTCCTCAGAGATTGCAATTCAATACACCCAAGTCTATAGAAGAGCCTACCTTTGATATTTTGGATCAGCAAAAAAATGTACACATTCAAATCCCCCTTTTTCAAGCCATTAAAGATGTTCCAAACTATGGGAAAGCCATTAAGGAGGCTTGTTTGAAGAAACCTAGAAGAAAGAAAAAGGATCCCCAAACTATCCATGTTCTGGGACATTTGGCAGATATTATGTTAGGGAAGGTAGTCATGCCAAAATATGCTGACCTTGGAAGTCCTATGGTACAAATAAATATTAATGGTCAGATGGTAAAGGATATTTTGGTTGACCTTGGTGCAACGATTAATGTAATGACCAAGCATACTATGGAGTATTTGAATATCATAACCATTAGGTCTACACCTACCATCCCACAGCTTGCTGATAGTTTCATTGTAACACCTGATGGTATGGTAGAAGATATAATTGTCAACCTTGAGTCTTGGGAATACCTAGCGGATTTCACCATATTGTCCACAAAGGCAACTTTGGGTGGATATCCTATCATCCTAGGTAGACCATGGTTAGCCACAACTGATGCTTTTATAAGATGTCGTTTGAGAAACATAACAATTTTTGATGGTCAGTCAACAAAGAAATTGGCTTTATACCCACCTGCTCAGCCTCAACCAAACTTGTCTTAGCCAATTTGGCCAGATTTAGGTGAGGAAACTAAAGAAGTCAGTTCATTGGCTCACTTAATGATGCTGCAAACTAATCCATTTTCCCAACTTCAGAGTGAAGATGACTTTTTTTTACAAATTTTGCAGTCCAACTCTAACATAAGCAGCCCATCTGTTTTAGATAATTGTATTCAACAGAGCTTCCCGCAACAACTAAATCCTAAGAACCCACCATTTAAAATTCTTGCAGTATATCAACATTTGCTTCCACAAGAAATACAAACACCACCTTCACCAGTAGACTCCATGAATGATCTTACCAAACAAATTGAGTTGTCGCTAGGCCACTATCTAAATATTAACAATAAGCTGCCTCAATCTCAACAAACTACCCTAGTTAAAATGTTGCAAAATCAACACAAAGCTTTTTGCATGGGACTATGGGGATATGAAGGGAATATATCATCAACTGTGTACTCATAGGATCTACATTAAAGAATATTGTTCTACTGTTAGGCAGCCTCAATGAAGGATAAGCCTAGCACTCAGGGATATAGTTAAAAATGAGCTCCAAAAGTTGCTTGATGTTGGTTTCATCTACCCTATTTCAGACAGTCAATGGGTATCTCCATTGGTGATTGTTCCTAAAAAATGTGGGAAATGGAGAGTTTGTGTAGATTACAGGGAGCTGAATACTGCAACTAAAATGGATCACTTTCCACTGGCATTTTTTGATCAAGTACTGGACTCATTGTATGGTAAAAAGTATTTCTCATTTCTGGATGGATATAGTGGGTATAATCAAATTAAAATTGCCCCTGGGGATCAAGAAAAAACAACCTTTACCTGTCCATGGGGGACTTTTGCTTACTCTGTCCTACCTTTTGGCCTATGTAACGCCCCTGCAACATTTCAAAGGTCAGTAATTAGTATTTTTGTTGACATTTCTCTTGATTCTATGGAGATCTATATGAATGACTTCACCACTTATGGAGTTAATTATGAAGAAGCATTAGCAAATTTGGAGAAAGTGTTGAAAAGGTGTAAGGAGCATAATTTGTCTTTAAATAGTGAGAAGTGTTTTATGATGATGCAAGAAGGAATTGTTTTAGGCCATCATATCTCTCCAGCAGGAATTCAGGTTGATCCTACAAAAATAGAAGTTATTCTAACTTTGCAAACACCTATGAAACAAAAGGATGTTAGAAGATTCTTAGGACATGCTGGATATTATAGAAGATTTATTAAAGATTTCAATAAAATAGCCAGTCCCTTGTATGCCTTACTAACTAAGGATTGTGAATTTAATTGGATTGAGGCCTATGACAAGTCTTTCCTGTAGCTTAAGAACTTACTTACTAAAGCACCTGTTCTTCAAGGACCAAAGTGGAATCTGACCTTTCATATACACACAGATGCTTTTGATTATGCTATAGGGGTAGTGTTAGGACAAAAGGAGAATTCCATAGAACATGCCATCTATTTCATCAGCAAAAACCTTCAAGGCCCATAATTAAACTATATTGTCACAGAGAAATAATTGCTAGCAGTTGTGTATGCTCTAAACAAGTTTCAACATTATGTCATTGGTTACCAAATATTTTTTCACACATATCATGCAACAATAAGGTACCTTATGAATAAGCCTACAATATCTAGTAGATTAGCAAGGTGGCTATTATTGTTGCAAGAATTTGATATCACAATTATTGACAAACTAGGTAAGGCAAATGTGGTGGCTAATTTATTGTCAAGACTTCAACCAACCACACCTGCCACATTTGAGGTAATTGATGATAGCTTTCCTGATGAACATTTGTTTTCTATTGCTACTCAAACACCATGGTATGTAGATATTGCAAATTATTTAGCAACCAACAAGATACCAGTTGTTGATTGAGAAAAATTTTAAATTTTCATGGATTGCAAACTGTTTATTTTATACAGGACCTAACCAAGTCATGTGAAGGTGTGTTAGAGAAGATGAGACATATGACATTTTACATGCTTTTCATGATGAGCCATGTGGTAGGCACTTTGCTTCTAAAAGGACATCAATGAAAGTGCTTAATACAGGATACTATTGGCCCACACTACACAAGGACGTTGTGGCCTACACTAGAAAATGTGACAGATGTCAAAGAATGGGGAGAGCAACAAGGTCTGATGAAATGCCCCTATATCCACAAGTGGTAGTTAGTTCCTTTGATAAGTGGGGAATGGATTTTGTTGGGCCTATTGATCCCCCATCTAATGGAAAATCCTACATTTTAGTTTGCATTGATTATGTGACCAAATGGGTGGAAGTGAAAGCAATGACACATGCACGGGACAATAAAGTTGTTGATTTCCTTTATGAATATATTTTTACTAGATTTGGAGTCCCTAGAGAGCTTGTTACTTATCAAGGAGCTTAGTTTACTTCAAACCTGATCACTGCATTGATGAATGACTACAAGATCAGGCATAGAAAATCAAGTCCCTATCACCCTTAAGCCAATGGTCAGGCAGAGGTTACTAACAGAAAATTGGAGGCAATCCTTACAAAAATAGTCTAGTTACACAAGAAATATTGGAGCAGTCATCTTTCAGAAGCAGTCTGGACCTATAGAACAACATGGAAAACAACTATAGGGTTTACACCTTTTGAGTTACTTTATGGTAAAACTGCCATGTTGCCAATAGAGTTTGAGCATAAAACCTTAAAGACTACTCTTCAGCTTCAAATTGATATTTCAGAGGCTCAAAAGGAATGCCTCCTATAGATGAATGCATTGGATGAAATGAGGAAAGCTACCCTACAGCACACTGAAGCCATCTAGCAATAGAGGAAGAAATGGCATGACCACAATATTTGAACTAAGAATTTCTCCACTGGTGATTGGGCACTACTCTATGACTCTAGGTATAAAGAGAATCAAGGTAAGCTTACAAAAAGATGGCTTGGTCCGTATGAAATTGAAAATGTATTTGATAATGGTTTGGTTCAGTTGGCTACAATTGATCTTGTGCGCTTCAAACTGTTGGTTAATGGACATCGTCTTTGATTGTATCATAAGCCTACATCAAAAGAACAATTTATGAAACTGTTTGTTTCGAATGTAGCCACTGACATTCATGTAGCGAAAGGCTTCGGTCTTCTTCCTGTAGCATCTCTTTGAAAACTATGTTGTACTTCCATAATAAAGGTTTTGTTTTTACGAAAACCACTTTCTACTTCACCATCCATCACCATCATTCATTTCATCTTTCTTTTCTATGTCACCCATCCTATCGTACCACCTCCATTCATGATCTCTTTTTTGAAGCAATCATTTCTGGTTGTGTTGTGATATCTCCCAACATCCATGGGCATTTAATACAAGGTACACGATATTATTTTTGTTTGTCACATCATTCATTTATTATATTTATTAATTTATTACAAGTGTTTATCAGTCATTATTTCTCCTTCTTCACCTATCCTTTCGCACATGTGAGGACACATGTCAAATCTTAAGTAGGCGGTGGGGATTGTTTGTTTCAAAAAAAATTCTTTTGCCAACACCACATTTGATAAAAATAATTTTTAAAATTGTACTTCCCAAGAATGAATGCAAGTGAATGCATGTTTTTTCCTGATCAGCAAGTTAATTGCTTAATTAAGTAGTTTCTAAAAATCATTGCATGCAATTGTCTTTATATCATTTTTTTGGAGAGAAAAGAAAGGAAAACAAGCCGAAAAGAAAAGGTGTTTTTCAAATTCTCAGAAGAGGTTAAGTTTTAGGGATTTTTAACAGAGTCAATTTTTGAATATAGGTGGTCGGCTGGTAAGACATGAGCTAGTAGCTCATGAGGCCTTAACATAAGATCCTTGGGTAGTTCAGACATTCAGTATTTTTGGATGGTTGAACTATTTCCTGAGGATAGATTCTTTCGATGAAGAAGCTGCAAGTGAATTTTTGAGAACTCTTTTAGAAGGAGAGGCTATAGTATGGGGTTTAATAGTTGTTGTAATAGAGGAAAAAATTGATGAAGTGATTGGACTTCCAATAGTAGGAGAGAATTTCCCTTTAGGAAGGGATGTTGTCTCTTCAAGGGCAGAATTCACATTGCCAACGAATGGACACTTGGAGGTATCAAAGCAAGGATGCAAATGGGTCTCATTGCCTTATCCATATTCAAAATACGCTTCTTCCATAATCAAGTATTTGACTTGTGAAGGACACTTTTCTTATTTGCATTCCTACCATTTTAAATTGTTAAGTCATATGAGGCACGGGTTAGTTGTCAACGTCCCAAATTTCTTGTTAAATATTTTGGAGCATAGTGCCTTTGAAACTTAGAAAGGAAAAGATAATTCCATCACCCACCATGCCCTGATTAAATTGTTTGTTGAATGTTCTTTGAGGGATGTATCACCCCTTTCTTGGAAAGAATTTGTTGCCTAGAAAGGACTGCAACCTCCAGAACCTCCCAAAACACTCCCTACACAGCCCAAGAAAAAGAGAAAGAAGGTAGAGTCTACAAGTAGGAAAGCAGAGCAAGAACCATTGGCTCTTACAACACCTAGCCTTGCAGCCTCCATACCTGAGCCCTCTATCCAAATAAAAATTAGGTCTACCACAAGGAAAGAAAAGGGGAAAACAAAATTGGGTGAACCATCCAGTACTGAGCATACCCCAGAAGAAAACCCTCAAACAACAAAGCAAAAACGTGCTACCCAACTTTTTCCTATAGCAACACCTGTTGTCACCATAGTTTCATCATCATCCTCTCCTGCTGAGTCTGAATCCCCTGGGAAAATTAGAAAGAGAAAAGCTGCAAAAGAACCTCCTATGTCTGCTACATTGCCTAGAAGAGCTTCAACAAGAAAACAAGGTAAAACTACCTCAACACCCGTCCAACTAGAAATTATAATCATTTCAGAGGAATCTGAGGGGCTTGGTCATGAGGATTCTCAGAGTGTATCTAAGAATGTTTCGTACAACTCCTCTGTTATTCTTGAGGAGTTACAAATAGAAACAAAGGAAGTTGAAGAAATACAACAGGGTTTTAGTAATGAAAAGAGGATGCCAAGCCTTAATGATTTGGAAAATGTAGTTGATTTAATTTTAGGAGAAGCAGAATCCCCTCTTGAGCAGCAAGAAAAAGAACCTGAACAAACTAAGATATTCAACGAAACACCATTGCCCACAGAACCTTGTCATGCATTGGTTGTGTACAAGAGAAAATTACTAATTGAGTATCTAGAGTATCTTAAAATTGCCTGGAGGCCTGTGACACTTCAAACTTTGAGTTTCCGTCATCTTGGCAAAACTGAAATGCAACAAAGTCTGTGGGAAAAGGAGAAAAATAAATTAAAGAAAGAAATAGAAAATCAAAGACAGGAAATCCAAGAAATAAAAGGGAAAATGAATGGCATGATGAGAGTAGCTAGGAAAATCATGGAATGTAGACCACCACCTAGGGTGTATGCAATGTGTCTTAAAGAACAGTTTTTATGGTTTCAATTAATAAGAATTTCCAAAAATCTGGATCCTGTCATTCATTCTACTAAAGATTTTTATGATCTCTATCAGACAGCGCCTAATTGGTTAAGAAATTCCTTGTGTGAATTTTATTTGCATGGTTTATTAATACCCTTTGAAACATAGTGGAATCCACTCCTTTACATTGGTGACATTCATTTGAGGTCACTTATGTCTTGGGAAGCTAATGAGATTAATTATGGGAAGAAATTAGAAGATTATGGGGAAGCTAAAAGAAAAGAACCAATTCCCCTGAGACCAAAAAGCTCAGATCCTTAGACAGTTCTTAGAACTTGGTTTTCTATTACGTATGGATTTTATGATCCTGCAGCAAGAATAAAAATATTTGATCTCAAAAAATAGGTATATGATGAATTTAAAGGCCAACCATACTTTTTTTGGAAACATTCATCTTCTAGAATCATATTTAGATGGGAGAAATCGACAATTGGCCTAAGAAAGTCTGAGCCTCATAGTCCTTTAAATTTCAAAGCAGCCATCAAAAGATAAGAAAGGTACATATAGTTGGGTCTCCAAGAGAGGTTTGAACTGTGGTTGCCATTAACATTTCACCCCCCTATTTTGACGTGGCCACTGTATCCTTATCTGGCCACATATATTAATGAAACTAATGAAGCTCGCAGGTATGAAAGGTGGCAGAATGTCAGAGGCTTCTATTACAAGTTTGGGACTTCAATGCAAGGCCATCCTACTTCTACCAATTTCAGGGAAACAACCAGGAAGGTTAATGCTAGAGGACTAGCATTAGCATAAGTATGGGGCAAATGATGAGCCCAAAATATGCTCGTTATTTGAATATCATGATTTATTTTTGAATACCTTTACTCTTTTTAATGGTTGTTTTAAACTTTGTGGTTATAAACTTTTATCTTAAATAGGGTAATATCCTATGACAATGCATTCCTATATTCCTGTAGTTTAATATCTCCATATGTCTATATTCATGGCCCTGTTTGACATCCCAATTGATTGATATGATATGTGTGGTTTTTGGATAAATGAGATGAATTTAATATGTGTGATTAATGATGAGTATCGTGCTATTATATGTATGCCTTCTTTCACCCCTGTTGCCATGTGCTCCACAGGTTGTTAAAGATAGTATTAACAAGTCAATGCACAACAACCTCGGCTATGAAGTGAAGACCATTTCCACCGCAGTATCGAGGAAGTTGATTGGTGAAGGCTCTTTTTCCGAGTCATTGGGAGGAGATCTAAATGGTCGTCAATCTAGGAAGAGTGGAATGTTGGATTCTCTCTGAATCAGTTGAATAGATACACTTTCATTTATGGAAATTTGTTCCTCATAATTAGGAAGCATCTATGTCTGCATCTTTCTCTGTCAAGTTAGTTAGTTAGTTGTTTTTCTATAAATAAATGTTCCTCCTGCGCGAGTGAACAAGATTAGAGGATTAGAAATATTAAAAGAGATTAGACTAGACTAGAGAGTAGAAACAAAACAAAGTATGTTAAGAGCAGTGTTATAATGATAAACATAAGTAAGTATTAGTTTTCTTACAAGCATAACAACCGTGTATATGATTCCGAAGTTATGAATAAAAATATGATGAAGTTCTGAGTTCAATTCTTGCATAGTTAGTTGATGCTTGCTAAGGGGGCCCACTTAGTAAGTATCTTTAGTTAGTAGTTTATTTCCTATTTTTTATTAGTTAGAATTTCATTCCAGGAAGTTTTAGCACAAAATCAGTCTTGTATTGTTCCTGTAGCATAAGGAATCAATCCTTGTGTCTGTTCTTGCAGCATAAGGCCAGTTCATGGTTTGTTTCTCAGTAATAGCTGTCGTGACTTCTACTTTAATTAAGTTATTCTTAAGTTGATAATACTTTGCTTTACGTTCCTATATTAGAAGTAGAATTCCTTTCATGCATTTACTTCTAGTAGGTTGTGGTTAAAACTGGGTCCTAGTGCACATATAGTGCCACTCCATTTCAAGTATACATTCCCTTGTTTGACAAAGTAAATGAATGGCCTTGAGAAGATGTTAGTTACCTACTAGAATGTCCAATTCCCAAGTTAGAATTTTCCATGACTTTTATATCCTTTTTTAGGCAACAACCAGGAAGGTAGATACAAAATATATAAGCACGTTCCCAAGTCCATGAACCAAGAACCTCCACTATGAATATATGTGGAGCAATGTCATTTCTCTTGAACACCCTACTTTAGCAAACAAACATATTGTCAAACAAATCTTCACTATAGTATAATCCAAAATTTGAAACTCTAGATATAGAACCTTTGAACACCTTTGATCTTCATATGCAAACCACACAGGCATATCTTTAACCATGAAGAAATGTGGAGCAGAACAGTAAACATCACTCTATCACATTGAACTCTTATTATTCATATTTTCTCAAAGTAACTTGAAAACCAAGTGAACCAACTATATCAACAACACTACTAAAATCATTGCAACACATATACAACATCTGCAATATCTCTCATCAACTATAGCACATCCAAGTATCTCTCCAAACCAAACTTCTATAACTAAATTAAAGTAAGATATCAATGGCAACACCAACATTGTGTTGACATCAATATCAACAACTCCAAGCTTCCAAAAATTCCAATGCTAGGGGTTGAAATCATCAACACTAGTAGTATTCTAAAACTTTCTTCATACAAGGGGTTGACATCAATGACAACACCCAAAACAACTCACATAAAACTAAAGCTTCTAACAATTTTTATTTCTTGTTATCAATCCATTTCTTCCCAAATCCCATATGCCTTACCTGACCATGATATCTAGAGGATGTTTGTGGACAATCTTTAGCTAGCATTTAGGGAGAGAGTTTCCCTAATGAAATATCCTTTCATTTCCCATCTATGTACTACACTTAGAGAATATTAACATATGCTAGCTCAAAATGGGGCGTTAGCCTCCTTCTCACATCCTAATGGTTTTGGGTTTACGTCTACTTCTAGAGGATTCAAAGGAAACAAGGTGATATATAATGTAGTAGCTATCCCTCAAGCAAGTGAAAACAATACAATCAGGTCACAATGCAATTCAATCTTTACAAAAATATCCAATTATAATTTCAATGTACTCCAAAATATATTAAAAGATAACTTGGTCTCTCTTCTAGAAATTAGACAACTTTCGAATAAAAATCCATATCCTAGTTTGTATGACATGTCTAAATTTTACCAATACCATTGAGTTCCTAAACATGAAACTGAGAGTTGTGTGCATTTGAGACATGTAATTCAAGACCACATAGACAATGGTAAAATCTACCTCAATAATAAAAATAAAAATCCTAATAATTTTGTTACTAAATCCAACAGCCAATTGTAGCTCTACACAAATCCATTTCCACCTCATTCCTCCAATTTCATTACTACTTCCTCTTCTTCTACACCATTTGATGATGTTGCATATGTCAATATGGTGTCTATCACCCCAATCTCCCCTCTAGGTCAGAAGGCTAAGATACTTGATATATCTTTTATGCTTAATGATTTTCCCTATCATGGAGAGTATACTCCCCTCTACATTCTCGCTCAATTCAATGATAATTTCATCACTGGCATTATGGTTGAGCTTGCTAGTAGGGTTAATATTATCATTAAGGAGAAACTCTTCGTTAATGGTTTGCTCAAGGTGAGATATGATGAGTGAAATATTACCATCCATACACATGATGGCCTTTCTCTCTCCCCTTTGGGGCCTATTTATTTATCAGTCCTTGTCAAACCTAAATTTGTCTCTATGGCATTTGTCATGATATCAGAGTTTGACTTGTTCAGGGTGAAGCTAGGCATTCTGTGGCTATTTTCCATGAATATAGTTGCTTCGACTATCTATAAATGTATAAAAATTCCTCATTAGGATACAATATAAACTATCCAGGGCATTGGGTATAAACCATTGGTGTCGTCTGGGGGTTTCTCTCTTGATCACTTCTGGCCTGATCTAGTGAGACCCATGTTGCACCGAGGTGACTTATTATATAAATCATATTATAGATACAAGACCGAGAGCTCAGTACCTGATTTGGTCCCACCTCCTTTTTCTTCTTCAATCCCCTCTTAGCCTAGTCCTATTCAGCAATGTGCTTCATCTTTCAGGCCTTCTTTATCAAGGACTAAAGACAAGCACACCCCCTTAAGGAGGCCTTCTCAATCTTCCAAGACCTTGCAACCTCCACTAGTGCCTTCCATTCTTTCGATTGTGCCTAACAAAAGAAAAGGAAAGGCCCCTACATTGACTAAGTCAAAGCCTCATGTTTTTAAACTCCCTATTCTTCTTGATACCCATTGAACCATTATATATAGTAAGGGTGAGAATTCCTCTATGTCTGGTCCTTCATGTGTGGTTCCAACATCCCAACCCCCAAGGGCCCCTCCTATTCCTCCCCTTACCCAATAATCATGATGAGGAAAGGCACCTGCAATCAAGGTTAAGGATCCTACACCCCTAACCTCTCTGGTCTCTCTTATGGAGCCTATCCTTCTTCCAATAATGATTGTAAAGGTGACTTCACCCATCATCCTAGTACCTCCTCAAGATCCTATTCTTGGTCCCTATCACCATCAAAACCAACTTGTGCATGATCATAAGTGTTGCCAATGTGTGATGGTGAAGGAAAACGATGTTGGGTAGAAGTTAGTGGATAAATTTTTTGTCTCAATTCCTTCATCTTCTTCTCTTTCTACTCCTACTTCTTTCTTACTTTTGATCTCTCCAAGAGATATGGATATACCTCATCCTAAGAGGATGTAGGTACTCATCATGCCTTATTTTTAACTACCTCTCCTCACCTCTTTATCTAATGTTCCTTGACTTGCACAACCCATAGATATGCCCCACACAAATTTCATGTCTAGTGCGGCCTTGTCTGCTTCTCCCATAGCTCAACACCCTAAATTTTCATCCAAGCATAAGCTTGAGAAATACCTTGTCCCTGAATTCCACCACAAGAATTCTACTCCTACTTCTCTTTATTCTTGTATCCTTATCATTGATGGCATCCCTTCTTCACCAGCTTTTTCCATTGCTCCTTTTCTGGAGGTTCACACTGAGGCTCCTACTCTTTCACAACCTATGGTTGATTCACCACACTCCTCTCTAGATAAGTGTATGTTTGACTCTCTAAAGGATATTTCATAATTTTCAACTACTTTCATAAGTCATTGACACTCAACTCGCAATAACTAGTAGATGGGGATTTTGAAGTAACCAAATCTCTATCCATCACTACAAGTGAGACACCTGGTACCACCCTAGTCAATTTTTCATTGATAGCTCAACCTCCTTCCTCCTACAATATTCATTGGGAGGAGGATGACTTGTTGGATGCAATTGGCTAGATCAATACCTTTCATGTCTTTAGATTAGAATTTATTCAATTTTTTGTATTCCATCATAGGTACTTGGATATAGGGAAGATGATCCATCATACACTTCTTCTATTTGTATCATCATTATTCTATTTTTTATATTTCAATTTTAGACATTTGGGGATGATGCAAAGCATTGGAGGCATTTATGCCTTCTTCCATGTTGACCCAAATTTTCATGTTTACTTTATCTTCATGTGCTCCTTCACCACAACCTGGGATATTTTGAAATATGATGATGATTCATATATATTTGTATATCTATTTTGTCAAAATGAATCATACTGGCCTCGAATATCCATATCTTCCTATCTCTCTCTATCATGTCTCTTATGATATGACCCCGCATAACTTGTGTTGCTTTGTGAAACACAAGGAACGGAAATGGCTATCACATTCTTATTACAGATCTTTTATCTCATGTCTCTTTTCAAATCATGTCTCGATTCAATTGTCTCATTTGTTGTCTAGCATGCGGGAAGCCCACTAGACTCTATCTTTATGATTGTTTGTCTCTTTTTTTGGCTATCCTACAATGAAACTTATAGTAGTCACAGTCCAATTGGATTGTCATGTAGTTTCTATCATAACATAACTTTCCACCCATATATATTGATATCGTCTTGTGTCTATATAACCTTTGATGTTTAAATATTTATTTTTTCCTAACATGGTTGTCTGCAACTAACATGCTTGTGGTGTTACAAATCAATCATTCTATGTAGGATCAACTCGAGTCTCTTCCTTGAGGTAAAATCCACATGGATAGAATACTTTGCATCCCCTTCATATCTTGGGTATAATAAACTCTCTCTCTTTTTACTTTTGTTTGCATTTCCTTGTAGACACATATGCTCACTAAAGAATGGGGACAATATAATGCCAAGCTTTATACCCCATACAATTTCACATTCCATACACCTTCCTTTTTAAATAAATTAAGATAATTATTGTCTTCCTAATCCTAAAACCATTTCTCACCAGTTAGCATGCCCCTTTCCCTAAGTGCTAAGTCCATTTTTTTACAGGAAAAATGCATGTTTTAGAGATTTTTGCATGCCACATCGGCATCCCACAAAAATCATTGATTGAGTTGGCCATTGAGATGTTACACCTACTATGTTTTTGTAGTGTAATGCCTCTTCCAATCTACAGTCTCATCAAGAATCACCTAGGTTGGTTTTTTGGACCAAAATTTGCCCCCTCTTGGAAAGAAGGGATTCAATCTCATTCAATATTAATACATTCCTCATTCTACATGCTTGAAATTCTCCATTCTTGCTCTCTTTCTCTTGGAAATATAGATACCACTCTTTCTTCATTTTCTTGAGAAAGCACTAGCTTTCTCATCCTTGCTACAAATGTATCTCACAATAGTCTCATCTACGAGTTTTAGATGAAGCTCTATTATTACAACACTAATTATTCTTCTTTGGAAGCTAATATCATCTTGGATATTTCTTGTTTCTCCTTCATTGCACCAACATGCTTTACTTTTGGTGCTCACATGGGGTGACTCTTCAAGAATATTTATTTAGAATTTTATCTTTATCTTTGATTAGCATATGATTTTATTTATCTTTTTCACATCTATTATCATTTTATCATCTTCTATAAGGTTGTCTATGGGGGTCAAAACACTAATACAAGGGTTTGATTGAGGTAAAATCTTAAACAGGAACCTCCAACATATCTCTTTGGTCGTATGTGTGTAGGTGTAGGTGGAAGGATCTCTCAAAATGAACTCAAATGTGACTCGCAATGTAATTTTTAACCTTTCCACTTCACTTTTTCTCCCTTCCCATTTAAAATATTTATTTTAGAAATTTTAATTTAATATATTATTTTATTTATTAGTACATCCAAAAACTTGCATAAATTATTTATGTGTCTTTCTATGACATCTCTAGTTTTTTCGTACGAGACTACAACACGACCACACTGTCATATATGATAGTCACACTATCATCTGAAAATCATGGTACCATCCTAGATAGAGATATTCTCAAGCTATCTGGAAGACCTTTAAGCCTTGTTATGTTAGTTTCAGATGTACAAACTTTTTGAGTAATTTATATACTTCATTAAAATTCACTCCTTTTATCCCAATTCACTCGAGTCATTTCAATTGAGGTAGAGGAAATAAATTATTCCTCTTGAGATCTTGTAATCTTGAGGGTGTTGAATTTCATCCTCTACACTAAAAATTAGGTGTGTTAGTCCCTATAATAGGTAAAGCATTTATTACACAAAAAAAGAAAATAATCAAGCAACCCTAAAAGATACACTTTTTATATTGGGAACTAGGCCTTGAACTCACTGAGGGCACATTAAATGATATTGGAATTGGGGGTGACTATAGAATAGATTCTAATATTCTAAGAGATTAGAGTTTTCTTTGTAAATTTTGTCACTTACTTGATCTCCAGAACCTAGTCTTGGAAAATATTGCAAATGCCTTTGACTCTCATGAGTTCATCAATATGACTTTTTGTTATTTTCTTCTTTACAAATTCAATAAATTATTTAATAATAACTTCTACAAAAAAAAACTTACTAGGATTTTCCTAGAAAGTGTCGGGTATAGCCTCAATAAAAATTTCTAACCCTACCATTATTACAATTGTAAAGTCTCTCGAAACTACAAACTTGCATTTATACTCCTTTGTTTCTATTATTAGTGGCTTGATACTACTCTATCAAGGACCCATGACATAGCTATTTTTATGTGTTTATCTTGTAGCTCTTCTAGGGAAATTTAAGTAATTTTATTTAAAGTAATCAAGTTACTCTCCAATTTTGTGATCTCCTCATCAATGATTTCTCCATACTCTTTAGATAAAATTAAATTCATTAGTCACTTTGTGATAGCATTGGAAAACTTCCTTGATTAGCTTGCTTCCCTATGCCTCTAAGGAATTTTTCCATGTTGTTGTGGTACTTACTCATTCAACCCACATCCTGCAGTTGCTTGCATTTGTCAAGCAACCTTAAGGTGGAAGGAGAAATATTTGTACATTAATAGGACCAGCCAAATAATTGATGTAATATTTAAGCTCACCAATATGAGCTATAATATCTACCTTATATTTTACATATTTATCCATTCAATTCAGTATGATAGTTACTAAATCATTAAGGGAACACCTATCTTCCTCTTTGGTTTGGTGACCTAGGTTCATAGTTTTTTATTCATAACTGTGAGGTTGTATGATCTCTTATTCATTGTCTACCAATGAAGCATCCATGTGTAAAATCATTTCTCCTTGAACATCAATAAGATGCTAGATAAGGTTTTATCTCATTTTATACTAGGCTAGGTCTACAACATACTCAATACTCTTGAGAAGTCCTATGATGTCTACAAGTAGACCCATTTTCCATTTTTGCACTATTTTAGTAAACCATAAATGCAAGCTTGAGTTTCTTATAAGAGTTCCTCCACTTGTGACTGGTGGATTTGGTTTCCTAGGAGGAGTTGGTTTATTTTGAGCTTGAGACATTGCCTCCTATGAAGCAAGTGGAGAAGGTTACAAGATCTCACTAGGAGTGTGGTCTTACATTCGATGAAGACAAAGTACCCTAAACCAAGCTTGCAACAATAAATTCCACATTATCCTAGTTCTTATCTTTAAGTTGTCCTTTATGTGGATATTTTTGAGGAGATGTTGGTGCTAGATTGGTGAAAAGAGGAACTAGACTATATGTAGGTGTAATTCCAAAAATTACATGCTATAAAATTTTGCATTCTATAACCTCCCCTTTAGATTAGTTAAAATTGATAATGCAATATACCCTTTACCTAGTTATAATGTTATCCCTAACCCCTTTATTTTTGGTTTTTTAAGTGAACAAATATCACAGACACTACCATGACTCGTAGATGTCTGTGCGACATGCAAACATCTACACAATGCATAAACATCCTAAAAAGATGCACCTATGTACCTATAAAATAATAATATAAAATCGCTATCTCATACCCTCAATACTTAGGCACAAAGAGATGAGAATATCATACATAGTTATCAAAACCATGGTATCATACAAAATCCCCATGCCCACCCTAGAGAGAAATATTCAAGAATAGAAAATTGACAAATGACTTTGCACATACATCACATGGGTGTAATTAATTTCCTTGTGAATAGTAAATATAACAATAAAGGCATCTTTTCTTTCATAACTCTTGATGTCTCACATACTAAAGTATAATTCTCTATTTTGGAGTGACCAAATCATGTGAGTCTCATCTATCATATAAATATCCTCCACTCGATCTTAGTGACTAAAATTGGAAAAGTATATTTAGTGAGTCAAAATTCAATTGTAACTACCACCATTATGCTCCACCTCTTAGACAAATTCATATGAAAAATAATTCTAAGATTCTTTAGAAATCTCAATTAAAAATTATTTTTCATTTATACCATAGGCATCCAAGGACACTTCCCAAGAGTATTGGAGATACACAAAATATACATAGATTATAATATAAATGACACCTTAACCTAACACCCTTTGTCATGTTTCATCTTGTTGATCATTTGGGTTACTTTTACCTTTCACAATCATCTATTTTTATCACCATTTTCGTTTATCCTTTTGTTATCATCCATTTTATTTTATTTTTATACATCCACTATATCCTTTGTGTTCCATCATACTTATTGTGTAAATTATTTTTTTGTAGCCACATACATGTTGGAGAATTAATATACATTATTATTCACTCTTATGTATGCTACTATTAGGACTAAATCCAACCAAGGTTGTGTGATTTGGTTCATTCCTTGTTATTTTTTATTTATCCTTGTTTTTTCGTTCCCATAGCTTCTTCCTAACTTTTTCATTCTTTTTCTCTTTCATATCCTTGATTACTCTTTTGTGAGAATCCATTTCCAAAAATATCAGGGCATCTACCTTATATTTCATCCTACCTGTCATTCAATTCTCTAACCATTGGTGTTTTTATCCTTTTCCTGCATTTTCCTATGCTAGACCTTTGTTTCCTATATTTTACTCTTCTTGTACCATCATCACCTTATTTTTGATATCTTAGTGGTTCATAATCAAACCACTCCTTGGGTTTATGACTATGAAACCTACCTTCTACCTCATCATTTGACATATCTACCCATCCTTCACTCTTTTTCCCATCATCTCTTCCATCAAGCTTAACAATTACCATATCCTATGATCATCATCACTTCATATCCTTGAGACTCATGAACACAATAACTTTTCCCAATGTTCCTTCATCATTTGTTCACCATTTATCCTTTACACTCTTGGGAGCATGGACCATTTTTTCCCCCTTAATCAATTCTACATCATGCCATCAATTGGAGGAATAAGAATAATATTACCTTGTGATCCTTATTGAGGGATTGAACTATAACCACACTTCAATAAATTATCTTTATCTTCAACATAAAAAACCCAAAAATAAAATAGGAAAAAAATCACCAATCAATGAGACCAATCTATGAATAAATCAAATCAATCGCCATCCTCTTTTACCTGGTGTTGAATAGATATATTAATTGATCTCTTTCACTATTCAACCTACAAGGGACATCATATATTTTTATTGCATTCCCATTCACTCGATCAATGCCTTTGACCAATCCACTTAATGTAATCAACTCAACTAAGCAACTGAGATCCAAGTCATAACCAATATAACCATATCTTATCCAATCAATCAATTAATAGTATCTCATCCAATTTCTAATTGATATGACTACCATCTATATTTTTCAAGTGACTCCCACCAAAATTCCATGTTAAACTAACCAATTTTTAAAATTGGGTGACTTCTACCAAAAATTCAACTAAATCCAAAATTGTTTCCTTTCATCTTTAGCCATTGGGTTGGTCTTGCTAAAATGCTAAACTAAACCAAAAATATAGTCATCATCTATCACTTTCCTATTGACCTAGTTTGGCTCCTCTCTTCTTGTTCTTTTTTTGTTGCTATCAAAATCTTGCAATTGACCAATTTTCTAAGGTATATGGTTTCCACTAATAGAGCACTATCACATTTTCCTTATTTCTCTTAGAGAAAATTTTCATAGATCCATTTCACTAATTAAAAAGGGTTAGATTATTTCTATTTGTGTATTCTAGTTGGATTTGATTAAGATACATTGACTATTATTGCTTTTGGTTCTTTGTAGAAATTTGTACATAAATGAACACAAGAATATTGAAGATCATGATCCATGAAGATTGGAATATCTCCTATTTGGAATTCATGTATCCTTTACATTAGACGATTAATTATTTTTTATTATTTCCTTTAGTATAATTACTCCTATAGCTAGGTGTAATCTTGCTAAAGAGGGGGAAAATATAATAATAAATTTGCATACCCTTCTCACACTTTTTTGTCCATTTTATCCCTTTTGTCATGTGTGTGTTTTGTGCTATATTTCCACTCTTTTCTCCTAGCTACAATTTTTCCATTTTTTATATTTTCATTAGACTTATTTAGCCTTCCTTAGTGTTGCCAAATTTAACCCATCCTATTTCCTAACATTTATTTTATGTGTCCCCTAGATATTGACCTCTTTACTCCCCTTTTTAGCCTTAAATTTTCATCTTCAAGCTTGTTTTGTATGAAAAACCCACCTTTTCCCTCCTTAAATCAAGTATACATGAGAAAATATTTTGCATGTTCACCTATTACTAAATGGTCACTTTTTAGCTTGATGTCCCTTAGAAAGTAGAGCTCAAATTTCAATCAAGGTATTGCCCATACTCCACCACCTAATAGGTCAACTAGGTATTTACATCCTCCTACAAAATCCTTTGGATTTAATCTCATTAATTTCAAGATCTATTCACCCACCACATTACCATCCTTCAAAAACCCATTACAAATCTATAAAAATGTCTAACCTTTACTTCATTTTTAACATAGACAAGGAAATTTTGTGCATTGATTCTAAAGGATTTCTATTTTTATCCCATACATGAGACTATTATATCATTTTGTAAGGTCTCGCCTTGTGTGCAACTAATAAAAACCTAATTTCTAAGGTGCAATATATTAATTGATAGTTAGATAGAACAAAAATGATAAATTAAGTAACTATGATTGGCATGAAAAGATATTATGGGCTATATAGGTAAACCCTATGAAAATTATACCTCTTTATCTAAATGCCAAGACATAGATATGTTCAAATAGAAAAGGATTTTAATAATGTATCAAGGATTGTCATAAATAGGAGATTGATAAATATTTTATTGTAATGCACATTTTTAATCTAGTATGGTCACCTAGCTTAAAGGATTGTGTGATGAATCCATAAACTATCCAAAGGTATCTTGTAAACCTAAAATAAACTGAGTATGCAACTTTGTAAGGTGGAATAGAAACTAACTAGCTTAACTAAAATGTGCATGCATTATGATGAAATGAATTGTGAATCTTAAAACACCTGTGAAGACCCTATGGTAAGAACCTAACATTTACTTTAGTTGAATTTAGTTGACTTGATACTTGATGATTCTTTGCATGAGTAAGATAATGGATATGTCTAGTTTTTAAATGATGTTTATCATGATTGTATGACAAGAGTAGAGAAATTTAATATGTTATTACAATCTCATGTGTTCAAAGGTAAAATTGATAAAATGATATTAGATGAAATTGTAATAAAAGGATAACCTAAGATATTTGTATGATTAATTGGTTTAATTGGCATTCTATATGAGGAAGATTAAATGATATGTGTCTCATGATCTTTTCTTCATTATGAAGATTGATATATACAGATTATTCTAGTAGATTTTGTTTTGGGTTATATAGTATAGTAGTTAGATATGCTTTATCATTATACGCTTGAAAACATTTATATGCCTTATGAAATCAATAAGCTATGAATCTTGAAAAACAAGTTTAATTGGAGATTATATAGATTGATTTAAGGTAATATTGCAAATAGTTCGTTATTAGAATTGAGTAATGAATATACATACATGTGTGGTTTTTTAATTAAATTGATTCAGCTATGATGATAATTGAACATTTTGAAATGTGTCATTGAGTGCACATGTATAATTTCATGGCCTATGGAATTAGAGATCTCCAAAGAACCCTATGCGATTAAACCGTGAAACCAAGACCATAGTCCATATGAAGGGGGTATATCCTCATTTGTGATGTGATTAATTTTGTAGTGTTAATTGTGAATGTGTGTTTGTTATTTTTTTAGTTTCATGTGATCTTAGGATGTGAGTTGGCATCCTAGGTGGCAAATTTTGGATGCATTCTTTTATGGGATTTTTGAGGGTCTTTAAAAGCTTATATTTAATTATTTTCTTTGTTTTTGGTTCCTTATGGTAAGTACCTATGAGTATGACATAGGTATATTTGAACCACATACCCATAGGTACTTACCCTAGGACACCAAAAACCAAGAAAATAATTAAAAATAAGCTTGTAAAGACCCTCAAAATCCCATAAAAGAAAGCATCTGAAATTTTCCACCTAGGATGCCAACTCACATCCTAGGATCACACAAAATTTAAAAAAAAAACATACATTTACCTCATATTCCATAGGCCATGGAACTATACCTGCACACTCAATGCCACATGTCAATATGTTCAATAATCATCATAGCCAAAGCAATGTAATTAAACAACCACATATATGTATATTAAACTACAAATTATTTTATTTATTTTGAGTATAAAATAACTATCAACGTGTCTTGCAAATATAACTTAAATTGACATTTGAGTCAACCAATACAAATACTTAGCTCCTAATAAACAATACAATACTTAGCTCATCAAGAGCAAAAACTCATAAACTACTTCTAAAAGTCGAACAATGGAAGATCAAGAGTCACCTCCACCTAAGACATTACTATGAAGATTTGAAATTTCTCCACAATAAGAACCCTATGTTTTAACCACTTGATCTGAACCCAACTTGAATTATAAAAATTAATACTTTTCAATCTCTTATAAACACCTATAAGTAAAATTGCTAATTTATATATCATAAATAATAGTAAATAACATCTCAATATTGAATTACAATTCTCATTAAAATAAGCCATAAAGACCAACCTAATTCCAGTAAATCGCTTTCATGAACATATAAGAATTCAATTGAATTCAAAAGTAAACGGCACGAGCCCATGCAAGTACATTGCATGCATTGATTGAACAATAATTTTAAAGATATAATATTAGGTGTTGACAACACTAATTGAGTATTCTGGTCATCATAAAGTCTTTTAGTTGAGCCATTGCAGATTTATCCAGGCATCTTTTTAGTATGATAGCGCCAGCGTTGACAATTAGATATACTACCTTGTCACATAAATCTTCTCATCTCGTGCACTTTGACGCGGACTTTCTACAATGGTGAAATCTACATATTATGATAGTATATTCAAAAGGAGCTGATTGGATAGTATATTAGTATAGATATTGTAATGGTGGAATCTGTATATTATGATATTTTTTAAAATATGTTATTATTAGAACTTATTCATCAAAAAGTTGTATATTCATGTTAATTTTTAGTTTTCGATTTATTTTAAGAGAATGTTGTAATATAATTATACATCTTTATAATCAATGAGAAATCTGTATAAGTATACAAATTAATCTTAATGTTTTTTAACATACCTTTACACTCAATAATGGATTAACATGAGTATAATTATATACCCATGCTCCCTTATCAACCTGTACTCCCTTACATGATCTTGAATTGTAAAATATCTTTGTTAAGGAATTATAGTCAAATATGGGTAGTATTCCAATAGTATTGCATCTTTTATAGATCTATTTGCACATGTGAAAACTATTGAATTCAAATTATCAGTAATAAATATCTTTAAATATGGATCATCATCTCCAATGCTTATTTATACCCTTTAAAGTAAATTAATAATCAAAAACTTTTTTAGAGGGAAACAATTCAAAGGAAAATGGTAATCAAGTAGATACTACTACTTTTCCATTAAAGAAAATGGTCAGAAGAAGATCCAAAAACTACAAGAATCTTAGGATGGTGTCCTACAAAGTTTATTGAGTTCTAATTTGATTACTCTTTCTTTGGTACTTCCATTGGATCCAAATAAACCTCTTCCTAGAAGCTATAACATTGAGTGTTTCATAACTTCCATATAGTTAAAGGGTGTTCCACACAATCATGCATGAGTTTCAAGCATAAAGTACGAGATATCATAGACAATAACATGGTCCATGTCAAAGGGGTTAGTAATAATGAAAATCCTTTAGAAACACCTTCAAATATCACCTAGAACTATATACTCCTCATATATGAACAATATTGAGGCACATGATATCATGGTACATGAAGATAATGATACTACAAGTGGTTTTCATGTTGAATCTAAAGATACATCATGCATCTACATGATTTTATGGGAGCCATCATAACTAAAACCATATCTTGCTATTCTCTTCATATTCCACAAATTCTCTTTTATAATGAGGAGATCTCACAAAACAACCATTATGGTCCATGTATATTGTTGGGAATATAAAAGACACATTCATTGATGATGTACTTGTAGATACCACCAATCAATACAATATATGCACAAAAAACTTTTTACTAGATGAATAATAGGATATTGATCTATGCTTTCCAGGTTGTCTCATATTACCCAATCATTATTGCAATTAAGGAAGCATTTGTCTTATTTCATGCTATAACTACTTTTGATAGATTTTTTATTTTAATTGGTAGGCCTAGGTTGAAACATTTGTTGGTATACCTTTGGTTATGCATCAATTTAGAGAGGATAAGGTGGTTGGAGGAATATTTGATCCCGCTCAATCATGATTAAGTGTGTGCACATGCTTAGGGGATGGATTAGGTGTGGATTAGGAGGCTAATGGAAAATGGTGGAGGATGTGATATGGGAGAGAGAAAATTAAATAACTAAAATTTATTTATTTAATTTTTAGAAGAAAAGTATTGGAGTAGTGATAAGGGTAGGTAAATAATTAAAATAAATTACTTACCCTAGGTTAGGACTTAGAGGTGATAGGAAGAATTTGTTTAGGATGAAGATTAATATAAGAAAATATTGATTAAATAATAAAAATATTATTTAATATAAGAATTGGAGATAGGATGAATTAGGGTAAATTGACCAAAAATAATGGTCAATTTTAGGTGTCTTCACTTTGGTTATTTGTTCTAACCAGTTAGCTCTCGAGAGGAGGTAATATACAACTTTTGATACCAAACATTCACCAAACCTACTGGCATAATGATAAACTTAGTTGGCCAAGAAACTTGACATGTAACCACAATGATGGAATTGCTTGTGAAATATGTTAAAACACATCATCCTATAAAGGATGGAAGAAAAATATTCTAGTGAAGTTTGATTTCTTGATGACTTACTTAAAATATTGTCCAATGGTCTCGTATCAGAAAAATGCCATAGGAGGATGAAAGATGCTTGTTTTAGAGCTCTCATAGAATTTTAATTTTTACTCTTTATTTTATGTCAATGAGTGTGAGGTTTCAAAACTCCCTTCAATTGTTGTGGCCAATTTCAAAACCATTTGAAAATGTCAAATAATTTTCAAAACCATTTGAAATATCGAAGAATTTAAAAAAAAATCTATGAAGGCTTTCTTTTGGAGTGTCATGAGATTATATCTAATGTGACAAATTTGTAATTGGTTCTCACAACCACATCGGGTTCTAATGGAGGTTTTAAAACCTCCCAGAACCTATAATGCATAAATTTTCACTTTTTTCTTTACTTTAAAACATATGGGTTTTTTAATAGTTTTGATAACCACATCGAGCTTCAAGGAGGTTGTGAAAACTTTGTTGGGTTCTGCCAATGGTTCTAGAACCACTAATTTTTTTTGTCAAACACTTCATTTCTAAAACATGTGCATTTTAGGAGTTATAAAAAGTTTTAAATTTTTGTAAATCTCTAAATTTTGAAGTAAAATTTTGTAGCTCCTTTAAACCTTACAATAATAGTGATTCCAATTGATAAATACAAACAAATTGAAAATTTTATCTTTTGACTCAAAGCAAATTTTCACGTGAACATTGACCAAATTATGTAGAATGATCCTAGAAAATCCCTAATTTTTTTCTCTATCCATGTAAAAACTCAAATTTTAATTATTTTCATAAACTACTTACAAAGAATTTAAAATTTAAAATCTCCCAAATGGGAAGGTATTTTTCCCTAAAAGAATTCCTCAATGTACTTGATGAAGTAAGGAACACCCCTATAAATTGATTTTATTCTAGCTTTAATAGATCTTGATATTTAATCATTTTGTCATGATTGCATAGTGAAACACACAACATTAAATTTTTGTGACAACACAAGCAGATGAACATCTTCAATTTTGGAAAAAATATTTACTCTTGGGATGTTTAAATACACTTACATCAAATTTTGACATAAAATTTATAAATTAAGTGAAATCAAATATGGGGCTAATAATTAGGCATGTTAGTCCCTAAAGTAGGTAAAGTATTTATTACATAAAAATAAAATAATTGAGACACCCTAAAGGATGCACTTATTGCATTGGAAACTAGGCCTTGAACTCACTAAGGGCACATTGAATGATATTGAAACTAGGGGTGACTATAGAATAGAGTCTAATATTCTTAGAGATTAGTGTTTTCTTTGTAGATTTTGGTTCTTAGAAAATATTACAAATACCTTTGACTCTCATCAGTTCATCATGATGAATTTTTATAGTTTTTTTCCTTATAAATTCAATGAATTATTTAATAATAACTTCTAGAAACAAAACCTTACTTGGATTTTCCCAAAAGGTGTTGGGTATAGCCTCAAAAAAAATTTCTAGCCCTATCATTATTGCAATTACAACATTATTCTAACAGTAAACTTGCATTTTTACTCTTTTGTGTCTTTGATTCTATTCTTAGTGGCCTGATACCACTCTAACAAGGCCCTAGGATCAGTGGCTATTTTTATATGTTTATCTTGTAGCTCTTCTAGTGAAATCCTAGTCATTTTATTTAAGGTAAGCAAGTTATTCTCTAGGGTTGTGATCTCCTCATCAATGATTTATACATACTCTAATATAGCACTGAACTCATTAGTCACTTTGTGATAGCATTGGGAAACTTCCTTGATTAACTTGTTTGCCTATGCCTCTAAAGAATTTTTCCATGTTGTTGTGGCACTTATTATTCAACCCACATCTCACACTTTCTTGCCTTTGTCAAACAACCTTAAGCTAGGAGGAGCAATATTTACATTAGTTGAACCAACCACATAATTGATGCAATCTTTAAGTTCACTAATATGAGCTCTAAGATCTACCTTATATTTTACATATTTATCCATTCAATTCAATATGACAGTTAACTACTAAATCACTAAAGGAATGCCTATCTTCCTCTGTGTTTTTGTGCTTGTTGGCATTTCATGCCACCCTTAATGACCCATCATTGATAACCAATCTAAGATATCCTACATGGGCCATCTTGCATGAATTCTCCTTGAAGGTTCCCAAAATTGGCTAGGTCCTAGGTTTTCGGGCTTTCAGACTTTCACTTACCTGCTTACTTGCATGACTTCTTCATCACTCTTGCTCCTTCTTCTCTTCCTTGGAATTTTTCTTCTAATTCTTTCGGGTTTTGACCTTAGAATTTACCCTTTACCCCTTACCAATCTCTCATGGTAAGCTTCAAGCCTTACCCTCAATCATTGAAGCTCGATTAAAGTTTTCAAGATTTTTCTAAGTCTTGGTTTGTCAAAATTCGGTGGACCAATCTTCCCTCTTACCTCTTCCATATTTTTTCCTTTCTTCTATTAGTATTTAGGTGGTGGCCTTCGTCCTTACCTCTTCCCTCTTACCATTTTAAATTCACAAGGTGTAAGCCTTCCTCTCGACCTTCGATCCCTAATATCTCACCTTTGGCTTTTAGACTTCAAACTTTTTTCTTTCTTCATTCTTCCTTCTCACTTTCACTCTTTCCTTTGAAAAATTGATTGTGTTGAGTTTTCAGATGTTGGGCTTCGACCTTATCCTTTACCTCTTATATTTCTTTGATAAGAGGTAACCCTTCTCTTTGACATTGATGGTTCCCTTTTGACTTCACAATTCGCTCCTTATCTATTCTTTCCTTTGGTATGTGGTAAGTGGTACGCCCAAAGCCCGATCTTCGATGGTCTGATGCCAATACAAAGAGGTTGTTTCATAACTCCAAACCATTTAATGCTTAGTAAAGATTTTATTTCAAGACCAACGCCTTGACCTTTCATTGGATTTTGATGTATTTTTTTGGGTGACAACATTAATGCTCAAATCACTTTTTGAGTGCCCAGATTTGATTTAGGGGTTCATGGACAACATTAACACTCTCTTTAACTCCTACAAGTGGATTTGTGGTGGCCATACTCATTTATTTTTGCTGCTTTATTCCTTTCGACGAGCTCCATACCCATATCCTTGATTTTGTGGGGGATTTGGATGAATTTCAGGAAAATATTTATGGCAAGGAGGATGGCATGCAAACTTTGTTCTCTCCATGCTTTTCTTGGCATGGATTTCACAATGAATATTCCTTGATAAAATCTCTTTGATTGCTAACCTTAGTTAGGTTAGGGTTTGATTTGTATTCATTTGAGTTATGCTTGATCTATAAAAGCAACACTTGTATATTTTTTAAGGGTTCTTCCCCTGGTTTCTATGGGGTTTTTCTTTTGTAGACCATGCATTTATGATCTCTACAATTATGAAGATTGGCTATAAGCCTTTTTATTTATGAAGTTGATCATTGTTGTTGGTTCTCTCCTCTTTTATGTATGATTAATCTTTCATCACATTCATGTTTGAGTGTTTTTTGTATTTTTATGTATGCATGTTTGAGTTAATTTTTTTGCAAATGTTGGTTTGAGAAACCTTCCTTTTCTTCTAGAAACTTTTCCAACCCTAAAATTCTTGTATGCTTGTGAGAATCAATCAAATAGAAAAATGTGTGAGTCCTGTGGTCCCCTTCTTTGATGTACTAAGTAATCTTGGCCATGAAAAAACAACTTTCCTTATTGGTGTACCACCTCTCATTTCCCTTTCATGCATTCCTTCTAACCCTTTTCCCTTATGAGATGTTGGAGTAGGGTAGTGGTAGGATTTGATGTTTTTGGTTGGAACAACACATTAGACTTGGATTGAAAGAGGAAATTGACCTTTTCTGGAGATTCGACCTCATACACATAAAGGTCCCACTCCTTGAGGTTATTTCCATTGTGTCATTGGAATGTTGGACTTCATGTTTAGTAGGGTGCAGTTTCATGTGACAATAGTTTTTGGCACTCTCAGTGGGACTACTTTCTCTTTATTGAATAATTTAGTGTTTTCTTCAATGCATCTTTCCTTTGGAGGCATATCTTCAAACACCATGGTGAATTTGATATTAATTTGTTGGTTCAAGTAGCCTACTTTCAATTCATCCTGTTGAGGAGTTGGTGCACTCTTCAACATTTCAGCCTTTGGAGGCAGTTCTTCAAGCACTTGGCAACTCTACAACATTATTTGGGTGACTTTGTTGGTAGGTACCCACAATCTATGGTTGGGCAGTCCTCTGCTCTTATTTTTTAATTTATAAAGTGTTTCCCATGCTTAAATATGTCAAGTTATATTGGAAACCATGTATGTATACTCCCCCATTTCATGATAATGCCAACTTTTCACCTCCCAATCAACTATATCAAGCTGGTTATGCCTCCCCATAGATTCCACATAACCCTATTGTTGTGGGTTTTCACTTTTCAAAATGCTAACCACCCACCCCACCCTACTCAAACTTCTTATATTCCTACAAATTCATATCAACAACCCCAAGAGGATCCTTTATCTTCCTTTCAACCCCAAAATATGAGTGAACTCACACCCATGTTGAGGGATCTCCATGGAAACATTGTTGAGATTAAGGATCAACAAGAACTCGACCTATAACAAGAGGAGTGGGCTAATCAAGCCTATCAGGGGAAGCAAGATTTTTCCCACAGTAGGATAAGTTTTCTCATCAAGATCACTATCCTTAAAAACAAAACATAGAAGCTTAGTGGAGGTATGTGTAGTAGTTGGAGGCAAAAATAAAGCAACAAGAGGAGTATATATCAAAGGATGTTTTTGTTAAGTAATAGAAACTTATACTTTCCCTTTCTCTTGCACAATTAACCTAGACTCGGGTAACCCTTTGTGTGCCTAGCTTCAAACAAACACCTCCAACAGTTCTAGAATAGCCTGCTAGGGAGGAGGTAAGAAAGCATAAATTTGTAAGTTTCAGGAACCCTAACAAACCTCTTGAACCTTCCATTAGCCCTCCAGTTGTTTTAGAACAACCTATTGTGTAAGAGGTATGCAAGCACATTTTTTTTTAGTTTCAAGAATCCTAATCAGTCTCTTGAAACTCATTTTCAACCTCCTAAGCCATCAAGTAGATCTCCTATGTTGGAGATCCCATGTTTTGAGAGCCTCCATTATTCAGAAGAACCCATACTTGAGGAGGCTCATCATTTTAATCCTATTGAATATCCCCTTCTTGATTTTCAATAAGAGTTCCAATGCCCTTTTGACCATTTTTCTCCCCCCATTGTTATTTCACTGCTTAAAGGTGGACCTATTGTATGGGATCCTAGTTGGTTAGAAGAATAGAAGAGGGAGTTATTATGGGCTGGGAGTGAAGAGGTTGTTGTTGATTATCCTTCATGTTCTCAACAAAATTAATGTCTTGATCTATTGCAAGAAACAATTGAAGATAACCAATTGTAGTAGCAAGAACTAAAAAGGTAGAAAAAATTGATATGGTATGGGAATTAGTCCTCTCATTTGATGCCCTCCATTTTTTGTTTAATACAACGAGGAAAGCTCACCTATACCTATATTAGCAAAGGCCTCTAAGAAACTTGGTCCTGGCTTGATGGATGAAGCCAACTCTATGGTTTTGGAGTAGCAATAGACAGGTTTATCCCTTGCTCTTGTGGATGAAGATCCTCAATCTATTGAGGTCTACATTTTTGAGGTGGAGGACCCCTTTTGGGATGTTATAGAAACCTTTTGTTCAAGTTTAAACATCAAATCATCACCCCCAAAAGAGAAGATTTGTTGGAATCAACCTAAGAGTGAAGAAACAACAGAGGGTGTGGCAACCATTACATTTCAAGAGTCTATTTCTATTGTAGCCAGTTGCCAAGAAGAGATTAAAATAGAGGGACAACTTAAAGAATTCAATTCTTGACTTGGAGTGTCTCAAAAATCTAAGGTTTGTGTTGATGAAGTGTACATCAATGCAAGTGGTTCAGTAGTTATTGAGAAACCACAAATTTTCTTAGAGAGTGATGCTATCATTGCTCAATTTTATAGTATGCCCGAGCTTCAAATATTTTCATTTGAGTTTCATGAAGAAGAGATTCCTTGTGTAGATCAAAAAATAGGTTTGGCATTTTTTGAATCACCATGTGAGATGGAAACATTCTCTTTTTTTTTTAGCTCATGCAATGAGGAGGCCAACGATTATGGTAATAGCCTATCATTTTGTGAGGTGATTCATCTTCCCTCTACAAAAGGTTTTCTCTTGGATGTTGACCTATCTTCAAATAATTTCACCCCTGCTACTATATGTTCACCTAAGGCACTAGTGTCAGATGAATTTGACACTTGTATCATATGGTTCCCCTGTAATGGCAAAGTTTACATTGAATTGATCCTTCACCCTCCAGAAATCTTGTGCAACTCCATGCATGTTGGTAGCATTTTTCAATGGTTATAGCTAGGTGAGGTCTACAACTATGGTTTGAGGGAGATCAATTCCTTCAAAAGGTTCATCTTTAATAGAGGTAAAATTCCTCTTTTTGCTTCCTATTAGTTTAATGTATATATTGTAAATATCTCTTTGCATGAATTTCATTTGCAAACCCTGCATTCTCCTTAAGGGAATGTATGCTCTTAGCTTTCATGCTTTTCTCCAAGTATAGGCTAGAACATGTTTTTTTTTCCCTTGGGAGGCCCAATTTTATAAATCCCCTTCATCACTTTTTTCCCAATGCACTGATAAGGCCCTTGGATCCCATGATTATCAAGCAATTGTCCCACAAAAATCATAAAAAATTGTTTGAAATTTCATGCCACCCTTGATGACCCATCATTGATAACCGATTTGAGAGATCCTACATGGGCCATCTTGCATGAATTCTCCTTAAAGGTTCCAAAAATTGGTTGTCCCAGGTTTTTGAGCTTTCATACTTTCACTTACCTGCTTACTCACATGTCTTCTTCATCGCTCCCACTCCTTCTCTTCCTTCATTTTTCCTCTAATTCTTTTGGGTTTCGTTCTTAGAATTTACCCTTTACCCATTACCAATCTCCAATAGCAAGCTTTGAGCCCTACACCTGATCATTGAAGCTCAATTAAAGTTTTCAAGATTTTTCTAAGTCTTGGTTTGTTGGCCTTTGAGGGTCGGTTTTCCCTCTTACCTCTTCCATCTTTTTGCCTTTCTTCTATCAGTCTTCAGGTATCGGCCTTCATCCTTACCTCTTCCCCTTACCATTTTCACTTCACAAGGCATAAGCCTTCCTCTCGACCTTCGATCCCCAAAATCTCACCTCTTGCTTTTAGGCTTCAAATTTTTGCTTTCTTCCTTCTTCCTTCTCACTTTCACTCTTTCCTATGAAAAATTGACATAAGTGTTGAGGTTTTAGATGTCGAGCTTCAGCCTTCTCCTTTACCTCTTATCTTTCTATGAAAGAGGTAGCCCTTATCTCTAACCTCGATGGTTCCTTTTCTACTTTGTGGTTCCTTCCTTCTCTCTTATTTCCTTTGGTATGCTCCAAACCATTTAATGCTTAGTAAATATTTTATTTTGAGCCTGACGCCTTGACCTTTTAGTGGATTTTGATGTGCTTTTTTTGGGCGACGATATTAATTCTTAAATCACATTTTGAGCACCAAAATTTTATTTTTAGGGCTTCAAATACAACATTAATGCTTTCTCTAACTCTTGCAAGTGGATTTGTGGTGATCATACTCAATTATTTTACTGCTTTATTCCTTATGATGAGCTCCATACCCATATCCCTGATTTTTTGAGGGATTTGGGTGACTTTTAGGAAAAAAATTATGGTAAGGTGGATGTCATGCAAAATTTGTTCTCTCCAATATTTTCTTAGTGTGGTTTTCACAGTGGATATTTCCTTGATCAAATCTCTTTGATTGCTAACCCTAGTTGGGTTAGGGTTTGAGTTGTATTCATCTGAGTTATGCTTGATCTATATGTGACATTAGAGGGATTCGCTACACATGGGTCTCTTTATTCTTAAGAGATTACCAGGGAACGAACTGCCCTTATACACCTCAACTTGAATAAATTGATAAAACTATAAAGAAATACAGTAAAGTCACCTCAGACCTTGAAAGAGAAAAACTTCAAGATCTTTGCCTCTTGAGAAAGATCTCTCAACCAAAGGACATCAATAAGGTTTTAGGACGCCAATGCAATGTGTTATCTAAAAGATGCGTTGGCATCCTAACCTACAAGGAGCTGAAGAGCTCAACCAGGTAGAGCTAAGTTTGACCTCTAATCTTGGATCGAAGGTGCACTAAATCAATTCCAAATAGAAATCTAGATTCTAGGAGAAAACACAAAGGAACTTGAAGGAAAATTACCTTTTACAGGGTGTTCAAATATTTTCTTCAAGTTTCACTCCATAACCTACACACAAAAGATCAAGGGGAAAAGGTTGGGGCTATATAGTGGTCTACCACAGTCAAACCCCCATTTTGGTGTTCCCACCTCCATGGATAAGTAAGCTTGGAAAGGAGTGTAAACAAAGTGAACAAAGCATGTGGTGAAAGAAAAACTTGCTTCAAAGTAGAGCTTGCAGCAGAAAGTAGTAAATGAACAAGTAGGAAAGATTGTGAGAGAGAGCATTACCCATGGGTTGAGACCCTCTTCGAACCACATGAGGGCACCGCTAAGTGCTTGCTTGAGAGTTGTAGTTGTTGGAGGGACCTTAGTCTGACATGGCTTTTCCAATAATATTTCTGCTATTCAAGGGTGAAAGTAACCCAAGACTAGAGCAATTAGTATTGGTGCTTGAATCAATGATTTCCAACCCCAAATGAGAGCAAGAAAGGGGTTTTTCATCCATGTAAGGGTGGCACAAAGTTGTTACATCTGAGACCTAACTGCTAGGACACATGCCACAAGGGTCAAGATTCCAGATTCTTTGTTTGAAACTCAAAAAACCGCCAGGACACTAACCCACCGCGTGGACGTCCACATGTCATGGAAGCATCCATAACCTAGGTTTTTGAGAAATGTGTAGTGAGGCTTGTATTGTTCTACCATATGTCTACATGGAGTCAAAATCGCAAAATTTTGACTCATGGGATTTTTTCATTAATGTTCTAAGGTGTCATAAATGTAGGCAAGATGCAAAAATGTGGAATTGACCCTAGGTGCAATTCTGTGACATTATATTTTTTCCCGCTTTAGTGGGATCAATTTTAGGAAAATCAGCTTCACTAAAGTAGAGAAGAAGATTTACACCTGAATTTTGAATATTATAGAATTATGTGCCAAGAAAAAGGGACTGCAGAGACCACCGAGGTTGAGCTAACTAGTATCGAAGATTCCCTCAACATTTGAGCTCAACAAACAATGACAAAATGGTCGTGAAAGATTGTTGAAAACTATAACTCGCAAAACTTAAAATTTTGGGTCAGCTTTGACAATCTAAAGAAGCTACTACAAAGAGAAGAATGATCAAGAAAAATGTCATTGATTCAGAAGAAAAATATGATCAAGAGGTGATTATATGCCCCCTCCTGATTTTTCCCCCAGCATGGTGGGGTAAAGTCAGGAGAAATCGGGGAGCCACAAACTATAGGAAAAATAGGCCCCGTGGGCCTATATATACCTAGGTGGGCCCCTACAAGGGTCATTGCCACTATTCACTACGAGAAAATTATTGAATTTTGTGAGAGAAAAGATAAAAAAACGTTGAATAAGAGGGAGTAAGAGGCATCGATATTGGAGAAGATATGTGAGGACATCACCGAGGGTCATGAGGTGGATTAGGTAGGCCTCTAAGCCTCATTTATTGTGCAATTTAGTTCATTTTTAGCATGTTTTTAATTGGCGAGGTGCACAACCATCTCATTTTTGTGTTAGTGTCTCAAATACACATTGTCGTCTTGGGTCTACGTCGAGGTCTCAAGTCCGCGCTATCATCTCGGGGGTGTGTTGGCCTCCTTGGGTGGCCATAGTGGTCTGAGATGAATACATGTCGCAGAGACGTCTACACGACATGCATGTGTCTTTAAGTAATTTTTTCTTGTTTTGATGATAGGAGGATGTTTTGACTTAGAATTTCTTTTACTTTTTGCAAGAGTACTCAAAGATCTAGGAGCATCCAGGAGGGTGAGCATACTGACTCATTTGTGAGCAAAGGGACTAGCTCACATAGGACGAGGTCACACATCTTGAGAGAGTCAGTCTTTGGCATGTATTTACTATGCTAGAGATGAGGTACCATGAGCAGATGCTCACAACCCTATGAAGTGATCGGATGCCATGATGTCATCTTTCCAGCTGCCTTTTGGAAAGATGACCATTATGCTTGAGGATGTCTATTGGATCCTCAAACTACCCATCCGTGAACAATAGGTAGCCCTAGACGATACCCGATCGATGTGGGAGAGGAGTGAGGGAATCCTCTACTACTCAGGGAGAACAGATGGTGGGAACAACATGGCCCACATATACACACACTGGTATGACCAACCAAGGACCACAACATCATTGCTACACCGAGTTATGGTTGTCACTATTACTTTTTGGATCACCATAGACAGGCGAAGCTCACACCTTCACAAGGGCCTCGTCCATATTATTAGAGAGATGGTTGAGAATTGTACCATTTTTTCCTAGGGGTGCACCATGTTAGCGCACCTCTACTAGGAGTTAGGGCGGTATATGCATTATGAATACTACAGTCTTACAAAGTTCACACTTTTGTAGGTTTGGGCCTTCACAAACATCTTTTGCACCTGGCTAGTCAGTTATCCCTAGCGACGACCGTATCATGTTTCTATGGCCCACTAGTATGACATGAAATGCCAATGGAGACTTGGTGATATACAATTTTGGTGGCTACAGTTTGAAACTATTGCCACATATGAGGTTCAGTGGAGACCCTACCAATATTTTTAGTGGGTAGATGACGATAGTTATTTGAGGAACCTATAGCGGGACTATTTTTTGATAGGTCACCATGATTTTATCATAGTACCTTATTACAAGAGTTGGGTCATGTGGAAGAATGGCTATCCCTAGATCATCCTACCTGATGTGACCAACTACACCAGGGCCCATTGAAGTGTAGCGAGGGTAGGGGATTGCCCTCACCCCACCATTATAGATATTGCTCCCTGTAATGATGATGAGCCCGACCATGATCTTCCGTCCATAGCGATGATAGATAATGTCAAGGTAGCTACATATTTTCCATGATGGTGGGAGAGGCACCATCCAAATCTAGTGTTCAGGGAGGGTACCCTGGGAGGGGACCTTGGTCCACATGAGGATTTTATTCACCATTCCCCATAGGATAGGCGGAGAGGGCACCAACAGGGTGGCATAGAGGAGGAGTAGGCACAAGAGGAGGAGGCGGCAGAGGAGATCAGATCCCCCTGCGACCACCCCCATCTCATCAGCACCACTAGTTTTCACGGTTCCAATAGTCACGACCTTAGTGCCATCGAGGTCGGCCACTAATGTCAGCAGTGTGGGACCTAGTATTGACCCTCACCCTAATCCGACAAGGCAGCTAGGGGATTGATGTATACGTAGTACATTATTTATACTTCCATGATTTTGATTTTTATGTTTATGATATATGTATATACACCATGTGATACTGATTTCTATTTCTTCTTATGTGGTTGCAGAGGACGCACAGGAATGGACTAGGTTGATGGCTCAATGCATATCAAAGGTAACCCCTGATGTGCCAATCCAAGGGATGGTTCTTGAGGCCTACCAGTCAGTATCAATAGGGCAACATGCTCCCAATTTTGAGACGATAGCACACTTGAGGACCACCTATGAGGAGCGGGGCACAAAGATCATATAACTGACTACAAAGCTGACGACTCTTCAAGGACAGTGTGACTAGCTATCGGGAGAGTTGCATATGGTGCTTGTCGAGCAAGACGTGGCCATGACGAGGGTTGAGGCCACTGAGCAGGTGTGTGATTCCCTTCTGAGCCACATCAATGACCTCAACGAGCAGCCAATAACTATGATCCCGATAGATGTTCAACAACTACAATAGGAGTTGATTCAGGTGTGGATGGAAATCTTCTCATTGTAGGGGGGATCAAAGGGATGTGGTAGCCATGTCTGCATCAAACTCACATCAATCCCACTCTATTACCATCGTGCAACCTCTCCCGAGAGTACCAGAACAACCGCTAGAGCCAGAGGACTTTGGGAGCCATGCACCATAGTGATAGGGGCTCCTTATTTTGTATATCATTTTTGTAGCCAGATACATATACATACATACATGTAGATCTTTTTGTATAGACATATATTCAGTAGCCACTCATTTTTATAGTAGTGGCCCGATACATGTACATGAATTTTGATTCATACATGGATATATATATATATATTGGTTTCAATATCATGGATTTGTTTATGTATATGTTTTCACTTTCGTGTATGCTAATGCTATGGATGTATGTTTACATTATATGCTAATCATGATTTAATAAACAAACTTCATTGTATGTAAATTAAATACAATGATGGTATAATTGATTTAAAAGATGTAATGTGATGTATGGATACATAGCATAGTCGAACACACATATACATGTTCTATCTCACAAAAATGCACATGGTCATGTCGTAAACACAAAAATAAAAATCATAATGTGTGAATGAACAATGTTAGCATATGTGGTATTAGTGACCCCTTAGGGAGAACACCACACATCTGACACATTAGAGCTCTATACATAGTATCGATGAAGATGCATCACATTAATAGGTTCCTTTAAAGGTGTTCCATCCATAAACAATAACCCATAGGAGCCCGAGCCATACACAAAAATCACAATGTAAGGGCCTAACCAATTAAGACTAAATTTCCCTTTCTGATCAGGTGGTGCATTTGCATTTTGTTGGTTTTCATAGAGAAACAAGTCTCCTAGCTTAAAAGTTATAGGAAGCACACTATGATTATATTGTCTTGATAATGAACATTGATAAGCTTTAAGATGATTGAGGGCCTATAAACAATGCTCATCAAGAATCTCCAATTGATGCAATTGGTTAACTCGGTAGGTTTCATCGTCAATTAACCCTCTAAGGGAAACTTGCAAGGATGAAATTTCCAATTCCAAAGGCATGATAGCTTTGATGCCATACACGAGGTTATAAGGTGTTGTTCTTGTCATCGTATGAACACTCGTGCGATAAGCCCACAAAGTTTATGTTAATTGAATATGCCAATCCTTACCGTGATTGTTAACTATTTTATGAAGAATGACCTCAAGAGTTTTATTAAATGCTTCTATTTGAACATTGGATTGCGGATAATACAATGTATAAAACCTATGTTGAATATGAAATTTCTCCAAGAACTACTTCACTTCCTTGTTCTTGAATGGTGTACAATTATCAAAAACAAGTGTAGCAGGTAGTCCAAAATGAGAAATAATGTTGTTCACGAGAAAACTATAGATAGTTTCAACATTTGTGGATTAGAGTGGAATAGCTTCGACCCACTTTGTGAAATAAATTGTAGCGGTAATAATAAAGGTATGTCCTTTAGAAGATGGAGGTGATATTTTCTTGATGATATCCAATCCCCATTTCGAAAAGGGCCAAGGAGAGGTTTGATTTTGTAACTCCTAAGTAGGAGCATGAATAAGACAGTTGTGTTGTTGACATTGAAGGCACTTTCTGAAAAAATCAAAGGAATCTTGTTCCATCATATACCAATAGTACCCCATGTGTATCAGTCTTTTCGCCAAGGACTTACCACCAAAATGTCCACTGTCGGAGCCTGCATGGGCTTCCTTAAGGGCAAGGGGTATTTCCACTTTAGTGAGACACCTGAGAAGCAAACCATTATAGGTATTTCAATAAAGGACATCAGATAGAATGACATAATGTGGTGAAAGCTTTTGTATATGAGTGCAATCATTTTTTGTCACATCATCAAGAAAGTTTATAGTCTTTAAGTAACTATAGATACTAGAGAACCATTTTCCCGAATCTAGATGAAAACATACTAGAGACTCAGGTTCAGGTTGATTGGAAACTGTCGAGGTTCGCACAACCTGAACCACGAAGTGGTATTATTTTGTATCCTCTTCTGAAGGTACCAAGGAAGCAACACTTGCTATGGCATCAACATGTCTATTTTCTCTCCTAGGGACACAATCTATTGTGAAAGAGGAAAAATTATTGAGAAAATACAAAGCGAGGTCTCTGTATCAAGACAACCTACTTTGTTTAGCTTGATAAGTTCTTGTAATCTAATTCACAGTAAGTTTAGAATCACCTAGTATACAAATATTTTTAATTTTAAGTGCAATCGCAACACGTAAGCCATAAATAAGAGCTTTGTATTCAACGTTATTATTGGTACAAGGAAAATCTAATCAAAAGGATAGAGGGACCAGTTTTTCTTCAAGGGATATCAAGACCACACCCACTACATAATGAGTTTGACACCTCGATCCATCGAAGTACATTTTCCATTCGAGGTCATAGTTAATTGTGAAAATATTCTCATCAGGAAACAAATCCAACCCAAGGAAGGAGTGAGATGAGGGAGCATCTGCTAATTGATCAAAAATCTCTTAACCCTTTATCAATTTCTGAGTAACGAATTTTATATTGAACTCAGAAAGCAACATGGCCCACTTCGCTAATCTCCCAGCAAGGTTGGCGCTAGAGAACAAATGTCTTAAAAGATCTATTTTTACTATGACGTGCATTTTAGGATGGAGAAGGTAGTGCCTCAACTTCTATGTAGAAAATACAAGAGGGAGGCATTGCTTCTCCATGGAGGAATAACAATTTTCATAATCGACAAGGACACGACTGATGTAGTAGACCACTCTCTCTCTTCTCACATCATCATATTGAGCTAGCAAGGTTGCCAAAGCATATGGTGACCCAACAAGGTAAAGTAGGAAGGGCCTATCTTGCATAGTTGGAATCAATATTAGAGGATTGGCCAATAAGCTTTGATTGATTCAAAATCTTTCTAACACTCCTCATCCCATATGAAGCAAACATCTTTTTTTAATAGAGGAGTGAAAGGAAGGGTAAGGAAGGGTACAATCACCCAATTGAGATATAAATCTACGAATTGCCTTAATCTTCCCTTGTAAACCTTGCAACTCAGTAATATTCCTTGGTGGGGGCATGTTAGCAATAGCATCGATTTTATTTGTGTCAACCTTGATTCCATGGTGAGAGATTACATTCCCCACAAGCTTTTCGGCATCTACATCAAAGACACACTTATGGGGATTGAGTCTCATCTTATAAATTCAAAGCCTTTTGAAGATAAGATGAAGGCTTTTCACATGATCTTGACGAGTTACTAATTCTGACAAGATATCATCGACATAGTCTTCTAGGATTTTATGAATAAAATCATGAAATATCAAAGTCATTGCCCATTGGTAAGTCGTGTTATCCATCAATCTTTTACTCAAAATTAAATTTATTTTTCCCCCTTTAATAACTGATTTTTGAGGATGTTGCGGCCCTACCAATTTCCCTAACCTTGTCGTGGGGTTTGTAAGTTTTGAAACTATCTAATCACCCAACTTATCTATAGCTCTTGCAGTTCTGAGTCTTATCCAATGATGTCTCATGTAGTCGACCTATCAGAGGTTCTTAAAATTTTAGAACTCTTGACAGATGGTTTTGAGGTTTTTTTTCTCAAAAAAGTGGAGACCCAAGTGAGATGCATGACTTTCAAAGTGTCAGTACATTTAGTGAATCGTGCGGTGCCTTTGAGGAATGTCTTCTCAAAAACTTTGAAACACCAACTTGAGGTGTAATGTAAGCTTTTAAATATTCTAAAAATATAGCTCTTAAATAACGAGGATGGTGAAATGGATTTAGTAACAGATTGGCACATTTTTTATGGCAAATAAATTATCACATCCTACCGTAGATGTTAAGTGGGCCTGCATACGAAGAAAGGTGGCGGTATTTTCAACTCCACGGTTTTCTCAAGATGGTACTTCTTGGTAATATCAAAGAGTGGGAAGATCAACCTGTTCCCGTCATACAACGAGATTTAAATTGGTCTATGAAGAGAAACTTGACATCATTTCTGAGTTATGTTCATTGGCATGGAAAGAGAAAACCAGCTACATCGAATACAATAGGATAATTTTTGTTTTAGAAAAAGAAGAAGAATGAGCTGAATTTCACAATTTGGTTATGGAAATGCAATTAGAACTGTATAGAGTTATGGAACCTCCAGTGGTTTAGCTGCATGCAATAAGTCTTTTTGTGACACATAATGATGTCTATTCAAAAAAAAAATCTGCTCTAGAATCTTTCTTGATTTCAGTTGTTTTCAAGACCATTGTTTTGTAATGTAATAGTTTTGATGTCCCTATATATGAACCTATAAATTAATGAAAAGGGGGAGAGGGGTGGCGAGGCAGAGTATTTTTCTTTTCAGACACTCTTATTGTATAGAGAGATGATTCTATGAACTCATTTTTGATAGTGAAGAAATAAAGAAGATATTGTGAATTTTCGAGTTTATTAATATTTTATTTAGATTATAACGAGTTATGTTTCTTTGTGGTTAATATTCAATGTTATTCTAATTTAAAGGGATAAGCATGTATTTAATTCTAGAGCTTTGAATTTAGATTAAATCCATCTTTTGAAAAGAGTCTACTATTTTTTCTTCCCCTAGATATCATCTATGGCTGTGATAAGTGAACTTTGTGTCATTTGTCTACATTCCTTTTATTTTGAAATCTTTCTTTCGCATCTACGACCATGATTATGGGTAGGTGTCAATTTACCTTTTCTTCTTTTTGGTGAAAAGCATACCACATGTTTTATTCATTGCAAATTATTCGAAGGTAGTTGCACCTTATAAAATAAGTAGAGAGCACTTGTGAATATCGTTGCAAGTGACTCAATTGTTGGCCAGGTTGTCATTTGTGTGGTCCAAAGATCATTAATTGAAGTGACAAATCTGTCAACCGAAAATTCACTCATGTGTTCTTTAAACCAAATGGCATGACCACATAGAAAAAATTCCCCAATGGGGTAGCGAAGTTTGTCTTGTATTGATCATCTGGGTTAATACGAATTTGATTGTAACCCAAGAAGCCATCCATAAGAGATAACAATGCATGGCCTACAGTTGAGTCCACAATCATATCTATATTAGGTAATGGAAAATCATCTTTAAGAGAAGCCTTATTTAGGTCTCAAAAGTCAATGCATATGTGAATATGGCTGTCAGGCTTGCTAACAACAAATTTATTCAAAATACAAGGAGAGTAGTCAATTAGATAGATAAAATACACTTTCAACAATTTTTCTATCTCAGTCTTGACCATCAAAGCCACCCGAGGATTAATATTTTGAATTTACTACTTAATCATCTTGGTGTTGGGACATAAGAAGATATTGTGGACCACTAAAAACTCATCAATACCGAGCATATCCTCATACATCCAAGCGAAGATATTAGGGTGAGTATGTAATAGATCAGAGTGTTCATCTGCTTCTTTAGAAGAGAGACACTTCCCAATATTGATTACTTTTTTTGAAGATTTAGGATTCATAGAAAATTTGACAGTATCTCCTTTAAGGAGAGGACTATGGTCTTCAGGATGGGATATTGGAATGTTATTGCTGATGTTAGATATAGGGTCTTCCTCATCAATGCTGAAAATGGATTCTCCAAAGTATGATTGTTTATGCAAGCGATACATGAATCATTTCTTGTGGTGATAAGGAGGAAATGAAGAATACACACCTATTAATTCCTCAAGGGCTTCATCCGAAGAGAAGATATTCAAAGGGAACTCCTTGATTTGTCCCTTTTCTTCTACCAACTCAAGATGAACTAAGCTCAATGGCTCGGCTGATATCATATTAACACTCCACCAAGGTTTTTTCTTAGACTGTTCAACAAAGCACCCCAAACCCAGATAACATTGTCATGGCTTAAATTGGATAGGGACTTGGATTCCTTGCTCGATACACCCTAGGCCTTTCTACTGATAACCATATCGAGAATCGAGTTCATATCCAAACCTATAATGAGTTTGTAGAACTTTAGGAGGTGGCGACTCTACGTAGAGTGCTTCATTCCACCAAATGGATATCGAAAGTCTCTACGGGAATGTTCACACCTTCTTTACTTGGTTCACAAACATTAACCTCCTTTGCGGGAGTAGGGATACTCTCCTGGATAGGGGGAGGAGCGGTTTCCTATATAAGATCACACTTCTCTTCTCTAACAGGAGCGTCACTCACCTTTTTGTTAGCAAAACCTAGAAATTCTATACCAGATGGGTCTGACTTGTATTGTGTGATGAAGAACTCGGAGAAATTCAAGGATCCCAAATCATCACCAAGGAAAGTGTTTGATTGAGAAGATAAAGGAGAATATGGAGGATACTTAGGATCCTTTACTTTAGGCGGTTCATCTTTGTCGATGCTTGCCTAGGGAACAACTTCCACAAAGGGTATCAATGAAGAACACACCATAGTATCAATGGTTAAGGATAGAATATAGTTTTTGAGAGTGGATACAACTAAAGCACGACAAGTAGTTGCTAGCAAACAAAGGTGCACAGCTTCTGAATCTTCTTTAACGGTAACCACTTGATTGTTAGCGACAAACATCAAAGAGCAATGTAAAGTAGAGGTCACTTCACCCATAGCATGAATCCAAGGTCTCCCTAAGAGAAGATTGTACAGTAATGGGCCAAGAATTACGTAAACCAATGTAGGCAAGGTGATGGGGCCTAGCTACAAAGGTAGTATTACCATACCTAGAGCTTGACGGTCAGCATTATCAAACCCATGAATATACAAGGAAGAAGCTACTAAAGAAGATGAATCAACTTTAAGTTTAGGTAATAGGTCCATACCACAAAATTTGAGAGTTGAACCAGTATCAACATGAGTACACCTAATACTGATGTTATTAACATTAATTATAATCATCAATGGATCTTCTTTCTTCTACACATCTGGAGGCGGAAGTTCTTGCGGGTGGAATGTAATATTTGGCTAATCTACTCAAATATGTGCCAACAACGCATTAACATCCATAGGTCTAGTATAGGTAGACAATAGAATATTTTGTAAGGCTTCCTATGACATCTCTTGGTAAATTGGAGCGGTTTGAAGCAAGTCCCTAAGCGAGATCTTGGCCAAAGTAACATGAAGTTTCTCAACAAGATCATAATCACTCGATGCTTTTATCGTGGGTTTAGGAGCTGGAGGAAGGCCAGGTTGAGATAGTGGTAAATAAGTAGGAACAAAAGGTTGTTGATCCAAGTTTATTTTGTTTCTCCTTGTGTTATATGTATGCCCGACAACATTATAGGAAGTAGAGTCAGTATCTTTCACGAACCTTGAGTATAAGTTCGATGAATCACTATGCCATGAAATCCCATAGACAAAATAGTCCTCCCTAGAGGATGGTTTAGCTGGGGTCATGTAAATGACAGGTTTCTCAAGGCTTGAAGGAGCCATAAAAACCATGACCACATTTACCAACTCCTTAGCTTGTGAGGAGAGTTTTTTTAGAAGATTTGCAAATAGGGGAGAGCATTTCTAGGAAATAATCTAGAGCATCTTCCAACATATCAATTTTTTTTTTAGAAAAGGGATCATCATAAACATGCAACATTACAAAATGGATCTGATGTGTTCACGTCAGGTTCTAAAAAATGTGATATAAGAGGGATTCGCTATGCACGAGTCTCTTTATTCTTAAGAGATCACCAAGGAATGAACTGTCCTTATACACCTCAACTTGAATAAATTGATAAAACTATAAATAAATATAGTAAAGTTACCTCAGACACCAAAAGAGAAAAACTTCAAGATATCTTCCTTTAGAGAAAGAACACTTGGTCAAAGGACATCAGTGTGGTTTTAGGATGTTAGCGCAGGGAATTGTCATCTAAAATACATGTTGGCATCTTAAGCTGCGAGGAGCTCAAGCGAGCAGAGAAAATTTTTTCCTCTAAGCTCGGATTGAAGGCATGTTAAATCAAATAACCAGACAAAAAGCTAGATTCTATGAGAAAACACAAAGGAACTTGAAGGAAGACTACCTTTTACCAGGCATTTAGATCTTTTTTTCAATTTTTTCTCCACAACCTATACACAAAAGATCAAGGGGAAAAGGTTGGGGCTATATAGGGGTCTACCTCAATCAGACCCCCATTTTCTTGTTCCCATCTCCATGGACAACCAAGTTTGGAAAAGAGTGTAAACAAAGTGAAAAAAGTGTGTGGTGAAAGAAAAACCCACTTTAGAGTAGATCCTACACCACAAAGAAGTAAATGAACAAGTAGGAAAGAGTGAGAGAGAGAGAGTGTGTTACCCACATGTCAAGACCCTCTCCAGAGCACATGGGTGCACCGCCAAGTGCTTTCTTGAGAGTTGTAGTTGCTAGAGGGACCTCAGTGTGGCATGGCTTTGCCAGTAATATTGCTGCTATTCAAGGATGAAAGTAACCCAAGACTAGAGCAAGTAGTAGTAGTGCTTGAATCAATGACTTCCAACCCCAAATGAGAGCAAGAAAGGGGTTTTTCATGCATGCAAGGGTGGAAAAGAGTTGGTACATTTGAGACCTAACCGCTAGGACACATGTCACAAAGGGTCAGGATTCCAAATTCTTTGTTTGAAATTCAAATAACCGCTTGGACGTTAGCATGCTGCACAAAAGTCTACGCGTCACGCACACGTCCATAGCCTAGATTTTCGAGAAACATGTTATGCTTCTTTTTTTCTTCCAAATGTCTTCATGGAGTCAAAATCATGAAATTCTAACTCATGGGATTTTGTCATTAATGTTCTAAGGTGTCATAAATTCTAGGCAAGATGCAAAAATGTGGAATTGCCCCTAGGTGCAATTCTGCGACATTACACTATAAAAGCAACACTTGTATATTTTTTAAGGGTTTTTCCTCTGGCTCCTCTAGGGTTTTTCTTTGATGGACCATGCATTTTTCATCTCTATAATTATAAATATTGGCTATATGCCTTTTCATTTATGAAGCTGATCATTTTTGTGGGTTCTCTCCTCTTTTTTGTATTAGTAATATTTCATTACCTTCATGTTTGAGTGTTTGTTTGTATTTTTATGTATGCATGTCTGAATTAAATTTTTTACAGTCACTAGTTTGAGAAAAATTCCTTTCCTTCTAGAAACTTCTCAAACTGTAACATTCTTGTATGCTTGTGAGAATCAATTAAATAGATAATTGTGCGAGTCCTTTGGTTCCCTTCTTCGATGTATTGAGCAATCTTGGCCAAGAGGAAATTTTTTTTTTATCTTGATGTACCACCTCCCATTTCCCTTTCATGCATTCCTTCTAACCCTTTCCCTCTATGATTTGTTAGAGTAGGGTAGTGGTAGGATTTCATGTGTTGGGTTGGACTATCACATTGCACTTGGATTGAAAGAGGAAGTCGACCTTCTCTGGAGATTCAACCTCATACGCGCAAAGGTACCACACCTTGAAGTCATTTCCATTATGTCATTGGAACGTTGTACTTCATGTTAGGTAGGGTGCAATTTCACGTGATAACGGTGACCTAGGTTCACATTTTTCATTGATAATCTTGAGGTTACATGCTCCCTTATTCCTTATCTACCAATGGAGCATCCATGTGTGCAAACCTTGCTACTTGAGCATCTAATTAGATGGTAGATAAGGTTCTATCTTCTTTTATAATAAGCTAGGTTTGTATCATAATCAATACTCTTGAGAAGTCCCATGATTCTACTAGCAGACCCTTTTCCTTTTTAACACTATTTTGCTAAACCATAAAGGCAATCTTGAGTCACCTATAAGAGTTCCTCAAATTATAATTTGTGGATTGGGTTTCCTAGGAGGATTTGGTTTCTTTTGAGATTGATACCTTGCCTCCTATGAAGAAGGAAGAGAGGGTTCAAAGATCTCACTAGGAGTATGTGGTCCTAAATTGGGTGAATAAATATTACCCTAAACTAAGCTTGCAACAATAACTTCCACATTATCTTATAGCTTATCTTCAAGTTTTATTTCATGTGGATATTTCTAAGGAGATGGTGGTGCTAGATTGGTGGCGAGAAACTGAACTATGTGTAGGATAAGGAATGAGACCTTGTGGAGGAGAAAGAGGGGAGTTGTATGTAGGGAGAGAGGAGAGGGAGAAGGATTTGGGCTATGAGTTGGTGGTTTTGGTGCAACAGATTAGTATCTATCTCTTCTCTTATGTTGTATTTGTATTTCTTATTCTTATTATTTTCTGTATTTTTTTCTCCTCTTCTTCTACCTCATCAACAGTGTTAATTGTGATGATCATAATTGGATCTATAACTCTTTTCCTTTTCTTTTCTACTTGATTTGTTGATGTAGCCTTAGAGAATTCACCTTTTTCTTTACTTTTTGTGATAGCCTTGAATATTTTGGACTATCCTAGATTGGTACCTTCCTTATAATATGGATTTTTTATGCACTTCTTGGTCCTTTTGATGATCTCCTTGGTCATAATTTCAATTAAGAGGTCTTTAGTAACTTACAAACCAACTCTGTAAAGGGGATAAATCTATATTTTATTCTAGTTGTATGAGGGTTCCAATAATTTACCATCCTCATTTATTGTTTTAGGGACCTTCTCGAAAACACACCCCTTCACTAGAGTCAAAGGAATCTTGATATAATCTCTTATACTAACTTCATGCTCATCCAAACAATTTACCTAAAATTTGTCAATACGTAGCATATGAATAAAGAAAGACCCAATCAAAGGGCCAATATTACCAATTGCATAAAACATGCCCCTAGTTTCATACACATGTATTATGAGATGTGTCATTTCTATCTCAAACTTATTTTCATTTTGAATGTTGAAGCATGAGTAATCCCCAACCTTTATGGGGAATTTAATTCGAGCCTTAAGCTTGTTGACAATTAGCCTCTAAATTTACACCACATACCTATAAATATCCATAAGATTTATTTTGTCACTTGGTCACCTTGTAAATTTATCAGAGGCCTTTTGAAATTCTCCAACCATGATGTAGGAGAAGGTCTTTAATTGGATTAACTATCATCCCAATCCATTTATAACTCTAGTGAACACAAAATAATTTTTTCTACCATAATCATTATCAGAAAATGAATTATGGTAAATAAAAAAGAACCATTCACCTTCTCATAATGTTTCCAACTCTACTTTAGTTCCAATTGAGGGTAATGATCATCTAATTTTATTTCCCCTAGCTACATAGTTGCAACTGTGGTAATCGTGGGAAAAATTTCCTAGTGTGTCAATAGATACATCAAAGAAGGAGTCATATAAAAAATTAGGTCTCCCCTATCTCTATTAGTTTCCAACAAAAAGTGTCACTAATAAGAACCATAAATGTTACCAAAATAGTGTGCCTCACTTTTGGGGCATCATGATCTTTTCCTAAAATCAAACATTTTTTAGAAAATTTAATGATTTAAGCCTTGAGGGGTTCTATCTAAAGGATTTTAATTGAATTAAATTATATCATACCCCATTATATCAAATCCCCTTGGATATAACCACCCTAGCCTTAAACCCAACCCTTAATGGAGTCTCCTTTGCACCTATTACAATGCTTTAAAAAACCACTTTTACTTCAACCTTGATGGGGGCTCTTCAACTCTCATCTCGCATGAGAGGAAGATGCACAAATTTAACAAACTTACAAGGATGTGTGTTCTTGAGAAGAATGCAATCTTTCTTAGAAGAATGTAGATAAAATCTCTTCATCCGAGTTGGAAGAATGTTATGGTCTTGGATAAAGAAATTCTTTCTAAACATGGATGTAATGAAAACATGAAATAAAATTATATGAATCAAGTGAAGTCTATACCATAATAAATAAATATTTTATTCACAAGAGAAAGAAATGTCTCCTACTATTGATCAAGAGAATATCTTATTGAGGCTTCTCAAAACCTTCATGATTACTATTCCTCCAAGAACATGAAAGAAATTCTACAACAAAAGATCATTTTGTGCATATCATCGAGTGCATGGTCATTCTACAAATGAATCTCATGCCTTGAGTAATAAAATACAACTTAAGGATTGTGGCACTCTTTCATGTGTTGGTGCACCTAATTACTCTAATCAATAACGGTCTTCATCCTATTGTGTTGCGCATAACTATGTGGCATTTTTATCTTTATGTGTTTTGCTCATTGCCATTCATGATGGTAAAATCTTAAGTGCAACCATATTTTTCATGAAAACAACATGATATTCCTTGGTTTGGTTGTCCTTGTCTCTATGCTTGGGGGGCAAGGATAACTAGTTTGGGGAGGCATGCATTCTTTCTAAGGATCCCCTCTTTTCCTCTTTCTCCTTAAAATACCAACATAGAAATAATGTTGAAATTTTAAGGGGGGGCATATATTATCCCTATCCATTTCATCTTGTGATGTTTGACCTATTGACTTACTCCTTTTGGTGGTGATTTTATTTGTAACTTCCCCTAAGATGTGGTTATCAATTTGTCCCCTTAAACTTTTTGTACCCCCTGAGGTGAGTTTTTTTTGCACCCCTTGAGGTGAATTTTTGCAAGATAGTTCATGGATTTTGATACAAATTTCAAAAGACTAGAGTGCGAGTCTGAGCAGAGCAGAGTAAACTTAAAAGTGTTGGAATTTTGAATGGAGTGAGCTGAAGGTGTCTATAATATTTCATGCAAGGTTGTGAAAGTGTTGGAGTATTTGTGGTGGATTCCTTGTTTCATTGAGAAGTTGTTCTTTTTGTAACATTTCTCTTCTATCTTCTTTGTTTCTTTTTGTGGCAGTGTGCCCTAGTTGTGAGCCCTTTTGGATAGTGCATCCTATTATGGCAATGATCCCTTCTATCATTTTTGCAATTACTTATGATCTAATCCTCACTGTGGTTTTTCGCTCATTAGGTTTTCCAAGTAAATTTGGTGTTCTCTTGTGTATGGTGTTGTTATTTCATTTTATATTATTTGCATTTCATGATTAATTACTTTAATAGAATAAGGGTTTAATGAATGCATGTGGATCTGATTATTGCTGAGGGTTTTGATGTTTTAATTTGATACAATTGATTCACCACCCTCTTAATTGTATTGTTCATTCGAAACCTGGTATCAGAGCAAGGTTCCTTTGTGAAGAGCTTAACCACTTGAGGTAGATCCAAGATGGAAAAATAGATAGATTTCCCTAGATTTGATGGAACATATTATGCATTCTAGAAGACAAATATGGAAGGATATTTGGCATCTCATGGATTTGAGATTGAAAAGGAAATAAAGACTCAATATATTGCACCTATGAATGGTTCGAGCACAAGTAATGAATCAAGGCACATGAGGTAATGCTAAGGAAAGATTTATTCTGATGAATAGTGTTTCAAATTCTGAATTGGTTAAAGTTATGAATCTTAACACTGCTAAAGATGTTTGGGATAATTTGGAGAGAATTTATGAAGGAGATGACAAGGTTAAATAGGAAAATTTTCATAATATGAATGCACAAGTTGATACCATGTGAATGTCTAAAGATGAAACAATTTTAACCTGCATGTAGAGAGTTGATGAACTGGTAAGTGTTATGAGAGGTCTTGATGCACAAGTCAAAGACCTAGGGTGGTAAAGAAAGTTCTCAATTTAACTCTTCCTGATTATTATAGTGAAAAAGTATCTGATATTGAAGAAGTTGCAATTTTTAATACATATTCTAGATATCAGTTGATTGGTACACTAACCTCATTTGAAATGAGAAAACTTGGTTTGAAAAATGGTACAAAAGCAGAGATTGCTTTTAAGGTTGAAAAATCAGAAAAGGTTGAATATTCAGATGGAGAAGATCTTGATGATGTGGAAGCTAAATTTTTGAGGAGGATGAAAAAAGGAATTGGTAAGTAAAAAGGTAAAATACCTTTGAAATGTTTTAGTTGTGGAAATATAGGTCACTATGCTTCAAGATGTCCAAACAAAGCTATGAATAATAAAAGTAAGGAGAATAAAGGAAAGTTGATTAAAATAAGTTACTATGTCAAAGAAGATGTTGTTATTTCTGATGATGAATCTAATTATGGGGATGTTGATGAAAATCAATGCTTGTTCTTGACTTTAAAAGATGAATCTACTTCTCCTAACTCTAAAAGTTGTGTGAAGGAAAGCATTCCAAATAAAAAGGATAAGGTTGAAGGTACTTTGGTTTCTACTTTTCATGTTAAACATGGTAATAACTATTGGGTTGTTGATAGTGGCTACTCTAATCACATGACCAGAGACAAAAGTAATTTTCTTAAACTTGAAAATTATGATGGAGGATTAGTTAAATTTGGAGATGATTCCAAAGCTAAGATTTGTGGAATAGGTTCAATCGGTTTTTATGGCAAGAATAATATTGAAGATGTTTACTCTATTAAAGGTTTAAGGCATAATATTTTGAGTGTTAGAAAAATATGTAGCCTAGCAAAGGAGATAATAATCTGTTTAAGGATGAAAGATGTGAGATCAAAAAAGGATCTAGAACTGTGATTGATGCTAGTAGGAGGACTGATGGAAACATCTATCAACTTAAGGGCGATGATGGTCATTGCTTTATGTCTTAGATTAATGACATTTGGCTATGGCACTAGAGGATATGTCACATGAATTTTGATAATTTGGTTAGAATCAATTTAGTTTATGCAGTGAGAGACCTACCAAGAATCACAAATTCTATCAATGTTTTTTGCAAGAATTGTTAGTTTGGAAATCAAGTAAGGAGTAGTTTCAAAGTAAAGGAACAATCTATTATTGGATTAGTATAATTAATACATACATATCTATGTGGTCCTACAAGGATGAGAAGTATTCAAGGTGACAAGTATTTTATGCTTTTGATTGATGATTAATCTAGAATGACATAGGTTACTTAGAGAAAAATATGATGCACTAGATAGATTCAAGGCATTTAAAGCTATGGTTGAAAATGAAATGGATCTAAAAATAAAATGTGGAGAATTAAACTCCAATGAGTTTAACATGTTTTGTGAAGTTCATGGAATAAAGAGGAACTTGTCTCCTCCTAGAACTCCTTAGCAAAATGGAGTGGTTGAAAGGAAAAACTAGACTGTTGAAGAAGCTGCTAGAATTATGATGAAAGAAGTAAATCTACCAAAATTTTGCTTGAGAGAAGCAATTGATACTATTATTTACATACTTAATAGAGTTCAAGTCAAAGCTAACAACACAAATACTCCCTATGAGTTATGATATGGAAGGATTCCTACTATCAAGCACTTTAGAGTATTTGGAAGAAAATGTTATATCAAGAGGGATGAAGAAAAATTAGGAAAGTTTGATGCAAGGTATGATGAAGGTATCTTACTTGGATATTCTACTAAAAGAAAAGCTAACAAATGTTACAACAAAAGGTTGAGAAAGATTGTTGAAAGTGCAAATGTTAAGGTTGATGAAAATTTGTAGAATTCAATTGTAGTAGATGGATATGTGTTAGATGAATCTAATTGCAGAGAAGAAGAAGAAGAAAATGTTGAAGAAAAAGAAAAGCATAATGAAGAGGAAGAAGCCCTAAAGAAGACCCCTAAGATCCCTAAGTATGTGAAAAAGAATCATTTTGAAGAATAGATTGTTGGAGACAAGAGGAAAGGAGTATTAACAAGAAGTAGAGCTTCTGAAGCTGAGGTAAATCTATGTTTACTTTTTAAAGTTGAACCTAAAATAGTGAGTGAGGCATGCAAAGATCAACATTGGATGAAGGCAATGGAAGAATAACTTATGCTAATTGAGGAAAACCAGACTTGGGAATTGGTTCCTAGATTGGAAAACATGAACATAATTAGAACTAAGTGGGTATTTAGAAACATGTTGAATGGGAATGGAGAAGTGGTAACAAATAAGGCAAGACTTGTGTGTAACGGTTACTCACAAGTGGAAGGAATAGACTTTGAGGGGACATTTTCTCCCGTGGCTAGGATGGAAGCTATCAAAATTTTTTTGGCATTTGTAGCATATAAGGACTTTAAAGTTTATTAGATGGATGTGAATTATTTTTTTCTAAATGTTGAATTGGAAGAAGATATTTACATGGAATAATCGAAAGGATTTCAGTTGTTAGATCAAGTAGATATGGTGTGCAAATTGAAGAAGGCATTGTATGGATTGAAGAAATCTCCTAGAGATTGGTATGCAAGATTGTATAGATATTTAATATAGCAAGGATTTAGTAAAGGCACTTCAGAAGGTAATCTTTACTTCAAAATTGAGGAAGAAAAAATCTTGACAGTGGTTGTGTATGCAGATGATATTATCTTTGGAGGAAATGAAGCTATGTGTAAGATTTTTTTTGAAAAAATCCAAAAAGAGTTTGAGATTTCAATGTTTGGGAAGATGAATTACTTCCTTGGGCTACAAATCAATCAAATAGATAAAGGAATTTTCATTTCATAGTCAAAGTATGTCAAAGAGATATTGAATAAGTTTGGAATGAAAGATTCCAAATCGGTATGCACTGCTATGGTGATTGGTTGTAAATTGAGAAAAGATGATGAATCACCTAAGGCTGATCAAATCAAATATAGATCTATGATTGGTGGAGTGATATATCTAACTACTAATAGATGAGTATCATGCATGTAGTTTGTATTGTGACTAGATTTCAAGAAGATCCTAAGGAAAAACATGTTACAGCAATGAAGAGGATATTCAAATATTTAAGAGGCACTCCAAATTATGGTTTATGGTATTCAAAGGATACTGATTTCACATTAAATTCTTATACAAATGTAGATCGGGTTGGTTGTGTTGATGATAGAAAGAGTACTTGACTAGTGGTGCATTCTTTCTTGGATGTAGATTGGTGTCATGGTTAAGTAAGAAGCAAGATTCATTTTCTTTATCCACTGCAGAGGCTGAGTATATTGCAGAAACATCTTTCTACACATAAGTTTTGTGGATGAGACAAACATTGAAGGATATTAGAGTAGTGTATGATGAGCCTATATCTATAATTTTGTGATAATACAAGTGTAATTAACATTTCAAAGAATCTAATGATGCATTCAAGGAAAAATAATATATCAATTAGGTATCACTTGTTGGGAGAGAAGGTTATGGAGAATGAGGTGAAGCTTGAATATGTACTTACAAAGGATCAAATTGCTGACATAGTCACCAAGGCTCTTCCTAAGGATACTTTTGAGTATCTTCAGGAGAAGTTGGGGGTTATTGCCCCTTCTTTCTTAAACTAGATGCATATGGAGATGCATCAGTTGAGTGGATCTATGGATTCATCTCTTTTCTGGACTGATGTTGGTGGCTACCTCTCAAGGGGAGTAGGTAGTTTCATGTAGTGTCATTTTTGTAATAAGGAATGTTGTCATTATTGTAGAGTTGTTTATTTGGTTAGGTGCACTCCTAGGGGGGTATTTAGAGCAAGAATCTTGGTTCAATGTCAAAGGGGGAGAATAATGCAAAACTTTTTAACCTTTTCCATTGATGTCAAAGGGGCGGGGGAGGATCATGTGATTTTTTTTTATCTACTTAGGGGGAGAAAAGAAAGGAAATAATAAGAAAGTGTGTTCAGAGTTGTTGTGTTGTCTTTGATGGTTTTTCACATCATGTGTTGCCATCAATGACAACGAGGGATATTATTGAAAATATAAAGGTGTTGTCATTGATGTCAACATGATGTCAATAGGTTGGTGTTTTCATTGATGTCAACTATGTGTTAAGGAATTTTGTTGCATGATAAAGATGGGTAGGATATTGAGAAAATTGTGAAAAAGAGGAAAACATGTTGCAGGTTGTGCATGTGTAGTTGAGATATTGAGAAATTGTTGTGAGTACATGGTTCTATCTTTATGTTGCAGTGTCTAGAGATGTGTTGTAATGAAGTAATGAGCTGAGATGATGTCTCTGGTACTTGGTTTCCAAGTGCTTTTAAAAATTTAAATAAACAAAGAAAATAGTGTTGTGCAAGTGTTTAGAACATTCTCCAAGATGTGCTCCACATTTCTTATGTGTTTATGCTATTCTTGTGAAAATTTGATATGTTGCTCAAGGTTTTTAAGTAGTTGCTATGTCCAAAATTTGAGTTTCTGGATCATTATGTAGAGTGAGTCATTTTCACCAGTGTGTGAACTAGTTTTGCAATGTTGTACAAAGGTGTCTAGGAGAAATGCATTTTCTCCATATTTCTTCGTAGTTTCTTTTCAAGATTTTTGGTTCTAAATTAAAGTTAATAGTGTTGCTCTCTTGTTTTTGTCAAGAGGATTCATGGTTAGGTGTATCGAAAGAAGGTATTTTGAGTTAGAAAGTATTACAGTATTTGATAGTGTTGTTTGGATAAACAATATGATTATAATCTTCAGGTGAGATTTGTTGTGAAGTTGTTGATTTTTAGGATGTTCTTGGATCATGTTCAAGTGAATTTTGTTATTCAAAAGTTTCATATTGATTTAAGGAAGCGTGTAATTAATGTTTAATGTGTTTTCATGGGTAACGACCAACCTAGTGTTTACACTACATTTGAATATGTTCAAGTATTAATGAAGGTATAGCATGGTGTATGAGATTTAATTTGGGTCCCAGTTAAGTGTTTTTTTGGTCTACTTTCATTCCTATCCACCACGAGAATGTTTAGCGTCGACCTAATTTGAAATTGCAATGTGTGAAGCATGTATTGCTAACATTGGAGATAATTTTCAAGGTTGAGGATAGTATAAGTATGAGTCGAGATGCTAAAGATTTTCAAGATAGAAATAAAAAATATGTGATGAAAGTGATGCAAATTTTTGAAGAGTAGAGAATGAGTTTGAGCAGAGAAGTGTGAACTTCAAAATGTTGTCCACTTCTGAATGCATTGAGTTGAAGGTGTCTACAATAATTCATGCAAGTTTGCGAAAGTGTTGGAGCATTTATGGTGGATTCATTTTTGCATTGATAAGTTGTTCTCTGTGTAACATTTCTCTTCTATCTTCTTTGTTTCTTTATGTAAGTGTGCCCTAGTCGTGAGACCTTTTGGATAGTGTTTCTTATTCTGGCAGTGATCCCTTGTATCGATTTTTCAATTACTTATATTGTGATGTAATCCTCATCATGGTTTTTCCCTCATTGATTTTTCCACATAAATTTGGTGTTCTCTTGTGTATGGTGTTATTATTTTTGTTTATGTTATCAACATTTCATGATTAATCACTTTAATAGAATTATAACGGTTTAATGAATGCATGTGGATTTGATTACTCTTGAGGGTTTTGATGTTTTAATATTTTTACAATTGATTCACCTCCCCTCTCAATTGTCTTTCTCATTCAACAAATTAAACATAATGGAGCTTGTTGGTTCATGAACTTAAGCATCCATTTTTAACATGGTCACCTAGCATAACACATCTTGCTTGCCAGTGGAGCCATGTGTTCCATGAGTGATGTGTATGAATTCATTCCTCATGGAGCACTCCTTTATTTGATGGATGACATTTGGTATTTGAGACAATTTAAGACTCGGGTCTCTTTTCCTTATCAATGCAAATCCTTTTAGTACTAACCTTGTGTTTTGTTGTATGTATTTTGTGTGGATTCTTTGTGTTTACATCGTGTTTATTTTCATTTCATTGTCATCTTTATTTTCCATTGTGTCATGTGTCTTCATCATGTATGCTTTGTGTTTTTTGACATGTATGTTTGTGTATGTTATTTTACTACATAATCATACATATGTGTGTTCCTTTATGCTTACATTGTCTTGCAATGGGATCTTGGATCTTGGGTGCTTGGTCATCTCCCTAGATTCATTTCCATCTTATCTCTTCAATATTTAGACAATTGGACCTCTCTTGACATATTTCTTTACTTTAGTGTTAGTTTGAGCATAAGTTCATACTCTCACTAAAGTGGGAGCTAAATGTAGTATTGTAAATTGTCACCCATGAAAATTTCACTCTATTTTTTTCTCCCCATTAAATTATTGGAGCTAATTGAGTATTTAATTTTCCTAAATTAGGCATTCTATGGCCCATTTTTAACAATTTTCGAGGAATTACAAGCGAGAAAAAAAAAGTATTTATCTAGGACGTTTCCCCTAACACTAAATGTCCTAGAAAATAGGTTTAGGACACTCATGCCTTAGGCATAAGTTTCCTATTTTCCCTCCAAATTCAAATATGCCAGTTGTGGCAATTCAATATTTGTAATTCAAGTGTCTAAAGTTGGCCATCAGGATTTAATTTTTGAGAAATTGAATAAATGCCTATAAATACCTAGTTATTGCATCATTTGAGATCCATCTAGCAAGAGGTGAGCATTAAGAATATCCAAGAGAAAAATTTCAGTGATTTATTGAATCAATTTAAGATCCATGCATCATGTCAAAATGTATGTGAGTTCATGTTGTCATATTATCATTATTTTGTGAAGGCTAACACTTTTGTAGGTCTCCAAGTAATTCAAGCATTCAAGAAAATAAAAAAAGCAAGATCCAATACCTTGAGGTGATGTGTATGAATGTAGTCCTTTAAGGAATCCATTTAAGGGTGGTGAGTTGTAATACTTTTTCATTTCATCATTCCTTTCTATTCATTATCCATTTATCATTGACATTGCCATTATGGAAGTGTAAACCCTTACACAAGGTTTGACTGAGACAAGCCCATAAATGGCCCATCTCTTCTCTTTGTGAATGTGCATATCTCAAATTTAAAGAGGATTGAAAGGAGTTTGAAGAAAAATTATTCATGTTGTTGCATTTAAAGACCTACATCTTGTCAACCCATGGAAACTTAGTTGCAAAAATATTTGACAATGTTCAGATAGATTTGCAAGTAGGAATTTGAAGCTCAAATACGACATCGAAGGACCCCAAAAATAGATCAAGTTCAAAGCATACAAGGACACTCACACCATGGGCATCTATGTCCTCCATTTTCTACCCCAAGTTTTAACCACAACTACACAATGTCTTGCTTTGTTCATTTTTGTTGTCTGAATCTATATGTGAACTTTTGTGTATTGTGTATTTGCATCAAAATAGTGAATTTCACTATTAACCCAGTTAGATCATTGCATTTCATCATTAAGACATTTTAAAATTTAGTTAAGGGTATTGTACAAGTGGATACCGTTGCACCAAAAGATCGACCTGTTAATGCTCGATACAACTGTTCGATTTATACAAGATCAAGATCCACAAGAAATAGTTAAACCATGTCACAAAGCCCAAGCACCGCATTGGACTACACCTACCATAGGAAGAGGAGACCAAGGGTCACACCTTGCAACAATCCCCCCCAGCGCATCCATGGGGTTCAAACCTGTGACCTCGGCTCTGCTACCATTTGTTGCACAAACAGTTGTCATTGCACCAAAAGATTGACCTATTAATGCTTGATACAACCGCTGGATTTATACAAGATCAAGATCCATAGGAGGCGGTTAAACCATGTCACAAAGCCCAAGCGTCGCGCTGGACTATGCATACCACAGGAAGAGGAGACTAGGGATCACACCTTGCAACAAAGGGTTGGTTGACTCGCCTATCAAGTTGTAAGTCAATCACATACCTTATCAAATGCATCAAACCCCCCACTACCATTCAAATCTATAATTAATAAATGAAATATTTTGAAAAAGTGCATAAACCCTAGGGTCAAATCTTAGGGTTTACATCTCACCACTCTTTTCCTAACCCCCTTTCATTAAATTTGGAAAAGGTGTCAAACCCTAAGGAAAAAACCAAACAGGTTTCACTTTCCTAATATTTCAACATGAAAAATTCATTTATTGGAAAGTATATAAAGTGCATCAAGGCATAATAAGTAGACTATATCATATAAAGCAAAGTAAAGTAAAGAAGATTAGACCACACTATAGAAAAACCAATTAGAACATGTTGAGCATAAAAAAGCATAATATGTGTTCTATATTTCTCATCCTATTTGTAAATAATAAATTCTTGGTGGTCAATATTGGTGTTATATTTTTCTTCTTAAAAGGTTTCTCACTTCAATCCAATGTTATTGTAGTTATCTAATTCTATCATTCATTTGTTGATTTAAGTATCTACACATAATCTATATGCTACTATTATAAATAAAATACATATTATTTACATATTCAAATACTTCATATAAAATTACTTTCAATATTCATGTTCAAAGAGTTAAAAATAATTTGTAATTCATTAAAATAATGTGTGAATAGATAAAATTAATTAGAATAATGACATTAACCATAATTGTAATCACAATTATGAACTTATTTCTAACATTAGAGTTAGGGTTATGGTTATAGTTAGGATTAGGGTTAAATTCATAATTGTGGTTGGGGTTACAACTATAGTTAGGGTTACAATTAGAATTATGATTACAATTATAGTTTAAATTAGGTATATATGCTTACCATGGGAAATAAGTTTAAAGTTATGTTTGGGATATAGTTAGGCTTAGAATTAAAATAGAGCTACAGTTAGGGTTAAAACTATAATTATGGTTAGAGTTAGGGTTAGGATTACATTTATTGTTAGAATTATGGTTTGGGTTACATTTACGGTTAAGGTTACAATTATAATTAGTGTTACAATTAAAGTCATAATTAGAAACAAGTTTGAGGTTTGATTTATAGTTATGATTGCAATTATACATAGGATTAGGGTTACAATCATGTTTACAATTAGTTTTACAGTTAGGGTTAAGGTTAGGCTAGTGATAGAATTAGAGATAGGATTAGAAATTGGATTGGGATTAGGTTTATAAATAAAATTAAGGTTGGTTTCAAGTTACAATAATTAGGATTATGGTTAGAAATAACAGTATGGGTAGAATTAGCATGCCTTTCACTCCATGTCCTCTTTTCCCCTCTAAGCCCATTTTTAAAGTTTCAAATTTTCTCATCCCAACATGTTTTTCAAGCTTGTTAGATCCATGTCATTCCTTTCCCTCTAATTCAGCTCTTTCTCGCTAAGCCCCTTTTTAAATTTTTAGATTTTATCATCTTGTCATGCTTGTTGGACATGTTATCCTTGGCATGTCTTTCTTGAAAGTCCACTTTCCCCCTCTTAACCTGTTTTTAGACTTTCCGAATTTCTCTTCTTTGCATGCCTATCAGACTTATCGTCCCTAGCATGTCTTTCCCTTCAACTCTACTTTTCTCATCTTAGCCCTCTTTTTAGAGTTTCAAATTTTCTCATCCTAGATCCATGTCAAACTTGTCATCATTGGCATACCTTTCCCTCCAGTTTTCTTTGCCCCTCTAAGCCCCTTTTTGGAGTTGCAAAGTTTCTCACCTCAACATGCCAATTGGACTTGACACCCCTATCATGCCTTTCCCTCCAAGTTTGTTTTTCCCCTCTAAGCCTCTTTCAAGAGTTTCAAAGTTTGTTATCTTGAAATCTCTATCAAACATGTCATTCCTACCATGCCTTTCCCTCCAAGTGTGTTTTTCCCCTATAACCCCCTTTTTGGAGTTTATGAGTTTCTCATCCCTACATGCCTATCGAATTTGACATCCATGGCATGCATTTCCCTCCAAATCAACTTTTCCTTTCTAAGCCTCGTTTTGAATTTTCAGAGTTTCTCATCTTGTCATGCCTATCTATTTAAGGCCATTCTAGTCATATACCATGAACAATACAAATATGGTTTTTGTAAACTAAAGGCCGCAATCTAGGCCTTTTAAAGGGTCTAGAAATATGTGTGAAACTTGTGAAAAATATTTCAAGGAAAATAATTTTACTACTCATTAAGTTCCAATGTTGGTCAATTATCTAAGCTTAAATGAACATGTTACTAGTATAGAGTTGAGATTCTTTCATCCATATTCCAACTAATTTATCCTTCCTTCCTTGGGACTAGAATTAAGGTTAGGGTTAAAATTATATTTAGGGTTACGATTATGGTTATAATTATAGTTTAAATTGGGTCTATGCTTAGTATTAGAAATAGGTTTAAAATTACGTCTAGGATTACAATTAGAATTAGAATTACAACTAAAGCTACAATTAGGGTTAAGGTTAGAATTACACTCACAATTAGGGTTAGAATTACATTTAACTTTACAATTAGTATTTAATTTAATATATGAATAAAGCAATAATTATTCAACTATTGTAAATAGGTGTCTATTGAACTTATATAATAGTATTATTACTTATGGATAATTTATATAGATTTATCTTTTGAATGCATAAATCACATTTTAATTATCTTAACATAGATTTATCAAATATTTGCATATAAATACAATAAATGCCTCAAAAAGAATATATATATATATATATATATATATATATTCTAAGTCTAAAAAATCCCCACACTACATGATTTTCAAACAAAATTAAAAATATTAGAAAACAAGTTCAATTTCTATCGGGACATGATTTTCTATATACAACAAAAACATTAAAAAATACTAGACATAATAAATTCAAACAAAAACAACAATATCTGATAATTAAAAAAAAACTCAAAATAATATATCAACATTAGAAATAAATAATATCCATCAACACAAATTTCTATTTAAATATAGAAAAATAAACTATGAAAACATTACTTTCTCGCCTGTAAGCAAGGACTACTATACTGTTATCTTTTTGTAGTCGAAATATCCCCACAGTAGGTAGAGGGAAAGAGTGACCCTTATTGGAAATTCTGAAATTGGTTTCAAACCCAGCCTTTTTAATGATAGTTATAAGGTGGCAAACACAATTCTTTATTCGGTGGTTACTAAGATTCTCAAGCACTGAGATTTCTGCACTTTTAGGGAACCTAATCTAAACTGTTATGTTTAGGTTGCTTTGACATCCTTGCTTGACCTGTTGTATTTCATGTGGCTTTGGACGAGCTGGCCTGCAGCAAGAGCAGACATGAGAGACAGCTCTCCTGCCATTACTGCAGCTGCCACTACTCTGGCCAAGTTCTGAGCATTCGCACCAGGGGATGCCCCATTTGCTCCTTTCACTCCAAGCATGTTCAAGCACGCCGCCTGTGATGCCAACTGAGTTCCTCCTCCCACTGTCCCAACTTCTATGCATGGCATGGTCACCGAAATGTGCAGATCCTTGCCCCCATTCACCCCCTCCATCATAGTAAGACAGTGGGAGCTCTCCACATTCTGGGCCGGATCTTGGCCTGTTGCGATGAACACAGCTGACACAATGTTGGCAGCATGGGCATTGAATCCTCCCATGGCGCCTGCCATTGCAGATCCAATCAAGTTCTTGAGCATGTTCAGCTCCAACAATGCTGGAACTGTCGTCTTTAGCACCTTTTTCACAACCGTCTCTGTTATGGTGGCCTCACACACTACTGATTTCCCACGTCCTTCAATCCAATTCACTGCTGCGGGCTTCTTGTCTGCACAGAAATTTCCTAAAAGCAGAATCACATTTACAAAATTAGGCCCACCCATTTAAAGTACAATCAAACACAATTGCATAGAGAAAAAACCTTTAAATAAAAGGTTGTGAAAATCGAAGGATTTGAATTACCAGAAACGCTGATAACATCCATGTCAGGGAACATAGTTTGAAGATAATCCAAGACATTCTGAACACCCTTGGAGACCATATTCATTCCCATGGCATCTCCAGTGAAGCATGAGAATCTCATGTACAAATTCTTGCCTGCAATTGCACATTTTATGCCTTGTAGCCTGGCAAACCTGCTTGTCCTGTCGAAATAATATGCACCCAAAATCTTATCAGTCATCTCGAAAATCTAGCTTTTATTTCATTAACCATTGAGCCAGTACCCATAAAATAATGTGATCAATGGTGCATGCAAAATGAAAAAGGGGATCTGGAAAAGAAACACCTACCTGTTGAAGATGTCAGAGAGGTTATCAGAGTTTGCGGGATCCTCAATATAGAACTTGAGCTCTGCAGCCCTCTTGGCACTCTGAAACCTCACAACAGGAGCCCTAGTCATGCCATCTCTGAGAAGAATGCTTGTAGCCCCACCACTCATAAGAATGGCCTTGCATCCTCTGTTGGCGCTGGCCACCAAACACCCTTCTGTGGTTGCCATGGGCACCATGTACTCAAACCCATTGACTAGTAAAGGCCCTGCTACACCCACAGGGACTTGTACATAACCCACAGGCATCTCACAGCACTGCCCAAGAATGGACTGATAATCAAATCCCTCCAAGGGCAGCCCATCAAGGGATCTCCCAGTCATGAGCTCCAAGGCAGTCCTCCTCACAGAAGCAGCTCTCTTGCAGTCACCAAGGGAGGATTCAAGAGAATAGGAGGCTACAGTGCCATTGCATACAGCAGCTGCAATGTCTCCATCCTCATTGTCACCAAGGGCAATTTCCTTGAGCTGGACCTCAGGTTTCTTAACAACAATTTGTTCTTCGGCTGCTATCCCACAGGTTCTTGGAGGGGTGTTGAAATCCGCCTCCCCAACAAAATCATCCCAGGAGCCATCATTGCCTTTGCTGATGAAATTTTGCACATAATCAATGCCAAAGAATCCAAGCAAATAAATGAAGGAAGCCAGCTGGGCCACAATGGCCACAAGCTCCCCAAAGCTGACAACATGAAGGGGCGTTGAGGTCCTGATCTTCTCCCTCCACCTTCCCATCAGGAAATAGGATGCTGTGAAGAAGAGAACAAAGAATACCTTATTAGCGAGTCCCAAAGGAAGGAACAGGGCATCAGATGCCAACAGCTTTGAATTCTCATTGTTGTTCTTCCTCTTTGCACCATAATCTGCTTTCTTCATGCCAGAGCAATAGTTCATTTCTCCACCATTCTTCACTCCCATCTTTGATTTTCTCAGCCCAGAAACATCCATGGCAGAGACTGTTCTCTGCTGTTAGGCGTTGATATGCTTTGGAAAACCTCAACGCAAGGAATGCCTAAACGTTGCCGCTGTTTATAGAGGAGGCGAAGGAGCAGACGCAATGCCTACAACTCTATTTTCCCTCATTTCAATTTTTTTTATTAACCATGAAAAAAACTTGTCAAAGGAAATCGCGGTCACCGCTCGTGCCCCCCTACCGCTAGAATCCAAATCCTTAGATGCTTCCAGTTTTTATTTTTTGGGGGTCTAGGTACTTGCGTGTTGTTTCTAGAGAAACTAGGGGCTGGTGTCCTTTAATGTAGGCACAACATTTTATTAATATAATTTTGGTAGTTGATTGATAGACGTTTGTTGTTTGATTATAGTATTTTTAATTCTAATTTATAATTTACAATTATAATTTTGTATATGTATCGAAACTATAATAGTAAAATTTCAATTAGATTGTTTTGAGAGTTTCGTTAGTTTGAACATGTATTGTACGGGATTAATCTTTGTGTATAAGAATAATTTGAGATGTAAATGATTGATATGAAAGATAATGTACATGAGGATCATTTTTGTCCTATTTGGGAATGACCAAGATCAATTATATGCCATGTGAAAGTGATATGTAAGAATGAGGTGGTGATTTCAAGGTTTAGAGAATGTTAAAAAAATAAGTGTAAATGGGGTCAAATAACAATGGATATGAATTAGGTTGTGAGTCAAACTTAGCACAATAATATGCCATTTTTTAATATGTTATTGCATTAAGACATTCCCATCAAGGTAGGGATAAAACTAAATCGTAAACGTTACGAGAATACTAATTTCAATATTCTACTTTGTCCCCACTTTGATGTGTGCGTGAATCTAACATGAGTATGCATTTCAAAATACATGGGCATTCTTAGTCAACATGAACAATTAATATTGGAATAATTCATTAAATGATATTTTCTCTAAAAATGGTACAAATATTCTTCTTGTACTCTACTTGGCATGAGTGTTCTATCAAAATCTACAAAACAACGAAAAGTATGCAATTAGTGTTGGGGATACGGAGTTTGGTTCTATCATCATAGATTAGCATCTAAGACAATAGTGCCTTAGTGATTTTCATTTTTATCACTTCAAAGATACAAACAACTATGCCATAAAGCGGAAGCAGACACAGTTGATCCCCCATTGATCCTATGAGAAAAGTAAATGCTTAACATATAACAGATTCAACAAAAGCACAAATTCAGTTTGCAAAATCAAACAACCATGAAAGACAAAACTATGAACACATAGATATATGTGGGGAAAACCGCACCCTCCAAAACACTCAACTCACATGTATTATTCAGTTCCTGAAACGGTTACAATACAAAAGCAGAGCTATGTCCTTCAGGAGAATATATCTTGTCCATCTGGAGAGTACATGCAACACAATAGAATCTTCACACAGTTACAATGTCCTCATGACATACTATGTAGATTCCCTTCAGCTCCTCACAAATGACTATCACAACCAACCTTGTGGCCAACCCAGCCTATTGGCCTCCACAGGTTCACATCCTTGCAGATCCGAGAGTCTAAGTGTTCACGGTAAAATACCGCTCGAACACTCTCAACCTCTCTCTCTTCACTCATATTCTTTATCGAACTGCACCTACAATCTCTTATACCATGTGCCAACCTATTCAACTCATCCCTGCCAGCAACAGTCATCAGGATAACAAATTATCCACCTGCAAGCTTTCCATTTCTGATAACGTGCACCGCTTATTCAACATGCATCGAGCTACGCAACATTAAATCGGTCTCAGGCATGTCCGTCAACCTCCATTCAATAATGCAGCTCAATCGTAATTAGGAAATAAAACAATTTGACCAATCAGATCTTAAAGATCTGCCACGTGTCGCCATTCCATTCATTCGCTGCTTCTGACAGTCGGTTAAACCTGTCCAACTCGGTCAACTGAGTTTCAAGCTCATTCGAGCTCTTATCGCGTTACCATCGAGCTCCTTTGACCCAGCCACGATATAGTGGTGAGCTCACTTGAGCTCACCCAACCTTCTACCTCGCTACCATTGCCCTGTCAAACTCACCTCGCGGTATGGCAGTAAACCATCTGAGCTCGCACCTTGACACCACCACACTACCGCGACCCTATTTGAGTCACCTCGCGGTATGGCAATGAGCTCAGCCGAGCTCACCCAAGTCTTCATCGAGCCCAGACTCAGACTACAGCGCACTATCGCCAATCTTGTTTGGCCACCTTACGGTATGGCGGTAATTGTCTACGCTGACCGCCATCTCCTCCACACTACCACTAACCCTCCAAAGCTATCCTATGGTGTGGCGGTAACCACCAGGCCGACCGTTGGCGATCTCACTGCAACCACCGCTGTGAGAGGATCCATCGCTTGCGGTATGGCGATAACCGCTAAGCCCACCGCTGGCGATCTCACCACGGACACCGTGGTGAGAGGAACCACCACCAGCGGTATGGCGGTAACCGCTGAGCCCATCGTTGACGATCTCACTGTGGACACCGTGCTGAGAGGAACCACCACCAGCGGTATGGTGGTAACTGCTGAGCCAGGCCGCTGGCGACCTTGCCACGCCAACGTAGTGAGAGAACTCGCCGCACGTGGTAAAGTGGTAACCGCCAGACTGACACTACTAAGACCAAGCCAAACCACTATGGTAAAGGCCAAAACATGAAGGAAAACGCCAAGTCTTCAAGGGAAAATCCAGAATATTGAGGCAGAATTTCCCAACAATTAGTTGTGTCTACCACATGATCAAAATAAACACAAACTATTTTTTTTTCAATTGTCTATAAAAAATGAGAAAAATGGAGAAAGGTTGGCAAATTCTTTGTGTTTAGAAAGTTGTAGGAAAAAACCTACTTCATGTGAAAATGTGATAAGGGTCTACACAAAGTGGTCATGTGATAAAACTCCATGCCCTATGACAATGTGATACTTAGTTATGTGTGATATCGTCATGTGATAGAACTCCAAATGTTCAATGTGGGCATTGCAATCAAACTCTATATGATATATCATGTGATAAGAATCTACATGATCCATGCATTTCATAATTACAAAATAAAGAATCTTGACCAGTGCATTTTTTATACTTAGAAAATAGAGAATTGGACATGAGTATGAAAGAGAATGAAAAAATATTAAAAAAATGTGAAAGTTGTTGATAATATGACATAAATATTAAGATACTTGTATGGCTCAGGTTGGTTAACAATCAAGGTTCATGTGCTTCTTGTATGTGCCAAGCTTTTCATGTCATCATGAGCCTCAACAAGAAAATGGTGTGAGAAAATGGAAGCATCTAAGAATATGGTACAAATAATAAGATACGTATTTGTCTTGTATGGGCTAAGTATTTGTTCCTACAACCACTATTTGGGTGAAGGTCTCCATTTTGTCAATATCCTTAACAAGAAAATGTTGAGGTTGAGGTTGTAATAAATGTTGACTAAATGACAACTTGGAATAAGGGGTATATGTCACAAGTATTACATAACCATTTCCCTCTCTTATTAAGTAGATTTTTTTAAGCATTAAACTTGTTGATTGCTATAAGATGACCATTTTGGTCACCAAAATTTTAAACTACAACTAAGAAGTTCAACAATGTTAGTGGAAACCAACAACTATGATGAAGAGATTTTTAGAAAATTGAGAGTTTTGTGAGAGTTTGATTAAGAAAACCCTCCCATATTTCTTTTCTCAAAATTGTTGAGGATGTGTACCCCTATTACAAATGACCAATAAACTAAGATAAAGAAACTTAAGATTATGTGAACCAAAAATAGTCAACATTATTTTAAAAATATATCTAAAAATGATTCACAAAAGTAAATGGAATAGTTTGCATACACAAGATTAGACAAGACTAAAATATTTAAATGGGAAACCCTTATGGGAGAAAATCCACCACCAAAATATGCTCATATTTATTTTATTCAAAATCAAGAATTCAATACAAGGCATTTTTACAAAGTCTCAACCTAAAACATACTCTTTTACAATCACTTTAATATCTCACACCAACATAGTTCAATCCAATGTTAACCTTTTAGTCTATAAAACCACCCAACCTTGGCACTATCACATGAGATGATAAATATAGACATACACATGAGAATTTGATCACTTTAACTATCTAACCAACACCTAGAATGCTAATTGTCATGTAACTATATTCTAACCATATTATGACATCAACATACCACAAATATCACCAAACATAATGTCTCCACTTAGATAATCACCTTCTATGCATAGCCACTACTACACACTAGGAACTCATAGTTACAGACTTAACACTATTGATGAATTCATATTTTTATATATAGCCACCACCACTAGATCCATGTTTATAGTAGCAGATACAAACACATCATCACTTTCAACTTCTCACTATATATTATGTCATCTTCCAAGATATCACTATGTTTCAAAATGACATCATATCAATTTTGACTCTATCATAAGTTCTCTTGTATTTCTTTTCATGCTTATAGTAACACTATTTCCATATACGGGCATGATTTCTCCAAATGAAATTATGGTTATTTTCATAACAACAACAAAATTAAACACGTCTACCTATTTACCATATCTTATTGCATTACATTTTATACCTATGAATTAAGCTATAAGTAAAATCTTTTGATTTAGGAACTAAAAAAAATCCATGGATAAAGGACACACCCAAATGCTCTACAGATGAATATCACACCCATCCTAATATTCTCCCACTTGATATTTACCATAGAAAAGAGTGTAGTGTGCAACCTAAAAGGTTAATCATGCCTAAGAGTAGGATAAGACCATCTTACCCATATATTATATGAACTTGACACTACTTATAGGTTTTATCAAAAAATTAATAGTGTTTACCTAAGTGTCAAAATTTTCCATCTATAATTTCCTACCCTCTGAAATTTCCCTCACAAAATGATATTGAACATTAGTTTTCTTAGTCTAAAATAGTAAAAATGTTTTCTTTCTATAAAAAAAGATTATGTGAAATTATATTTCACCACTATATGAATTTTAAAAACAATAATTTTGTTTGTCATACTCCTACCTTACAAGCATGTGTTATAGCCATATTTTCTACATTATTTAAGGATAACATAAATATATGTTGTTTCTTGGTAATCTAACTCATTTCTCCACAAAATAGAATAAAATTATAACCACTTGTTGACCTCTAGTTATCCAGATCTCAATCCTAATCAAAATATGCCAATCCTTCTATGTTGATCACTTCTCCCACACCATTAGTACCATGATTAATTAAGAAATACTTTGAAGTTCTTTTCAAGTACCTAAATACTCTTTTCCTTATACACAATGCTCCTTACTTTAATTTTCCATAAACTTACTTAGAACTTTCACTACTTAGGAAAGTCTAGTCTTATGTAAACTATTGCATACATAAGCCTTCCTAAGCTACAATAGAATGCAAAACATTCCTCATGTACTTCAAATCCTCCATAAATTTAGGACATTGTTCCTAACTCATTTTTGTGCTAAGTAGTATGGGTATAGTTACCAATTTACTTTCATGTATTACAAAGCTCTATAAAATAGTTTCAAGATACTTCATCTAGTTTCACCAAAAATTTATCTTGGTCCCATCCTTATATACCTGCATACCGAGTATGTATCTAGTATCTCCCGAGTCCTTTATGTAAAACTTAAGATAAAATGGGTAAAAGGCATAAAACATAAGATAAATGTAAATGAAGACACAATTACCTTGCCTTTTACTTTTCTCACCTCATGGATTGAGCTAAAGTAGACACACTCATGTCTCTTGATGTGCTCCTTTTGATATTATAGTTGGATGGAATTTGTTTATTTAGATGAACAACATGATATTGGGATTGAGGAATGATAGAAGAAAATTGTTGTAAATATTTATGAACAATGAACCCAAATGAAGTTGCAATCTTCAATAGATCAACCAAGCAAGAAACTATCCACAAGAAAGTGTTGCAACATGAGCATGCAATAATATTTATAATTGATCAAATGATGATCTATGAGATGATATGATATTGATCTAGATGAGATAAAATTTACAAGAACCTTGTATATAGGTAAGGTGTGATGAGGTAGAATAACTACCCTTGATAGAAATATTAAATTCTCAATGCAAATAATAAATGCATGAGAAAACTATTGAATACCTACATGACTTAAAGTAAATAATGAGACATGGCCCCATTATAACTAACTTCTAGAAATGAAACCTAGGATAAATTAAATCTTAAGTAAAATTTTAATGTGAATAGGTCCTCACTAATGATTAGTTAGGAAATAAACCCATTCACACCAACACCCCCCATAAGCGCAACTTAGGCAGTGCAGTTAGTATGCAAATGATGCAATATCCTAAATGATGATGCACTGTGAAATATGCAAATGCAATATGTGTCCTGAAAATGAGGCCATGTTAGGTACCCATGTAGAAATAATCATGTAACTAATCTCTCACAAACATAGAAAAGAAGAAAACCTAGTGGGATAAAACTCCTCTCCAAAAAATAGATGCAATATAAATCATGTACAAGTGATAGAAGTGATGTATGGAGGTCTCAACATTAAAACCCCCCAAGAGCTAAATCCATCACAAGAATACAATATAATGACCCCTCCAATGAAGGGAAATATGGAGACTAGATTGGCCACCTATAATGAAGTATCATCAAAACCACTAAAGAAAGTCTGAAGCCAAAAGAGAACCCAATCATGAAAAACCACATGTCTCCCCTTAGGAGAAAGAGATCCAATGGTAGATTTCGAAGATAGTCCAACTCCATGATGAAATGAGAATGAATAATTATCACCAATGAAATCTCTAAAGAAGAATCAAGTGCCTCTGAAGATGTCTCACCAAAATCAGGATCCCCAATCAAGGTGGAAACAATGGAATGAGGAGACTCAAGAATGTCCTCCAAAAAAGAATTTGCAAAGAGGAGATTTTCCCCCTCAAGTATGTCCTACAAACCTATAGAAGAATAATGATAATCCAAATTTGGAATACCGAAAATAAAGTCATCCTGCAACCACAACTCTAAAAAACTGAATATATCTTGCTCTATTGAATTCCTAGAATCAATTGTCAAATCTGATGAAGCAGGTGATGAGGGAGCCACACAAAGAAAATCCAAATTCAACTAGCTACCATAGCCATCATGTTAATTACTACCCACACTAGAAGAAGGAGAATTAGGAACATAAAGATCATCATCATGATAGAATTGGGAGAAGGTATACACCTTAGATTGATGATGAGGCCGACCCATAGAAATGAGTGCTCCTATCTCCTTAAGAATGAAAAATTAATCAGATGTGATCTCAACTATGTTTCATGACTGTGTAATCTGATAATCTGAAAGAATATTGTGGGCCATCTCAGGGACATAAAGAACATTAGATACTAACCTTGTACCCAAGTCAACATCACCAACAACAAAAAAATTAATAAACTGATTGTTTGTAGTCAATATCCCTTCAAAACATGGTGCTCTACGTGATCCTAGAACCATGTGATCAAATGAACTAGCAATATGTTTTGAAGCACCCAAATCAATAATTCATCCATTAGGTCTATCGACATGAGTGGTAATCAATGCATGAGCCTTGCCTCTAAAATCTCTAGAAATAGTTCCTTTATCCTCTGTGTGTGAAGTATCCTCATGTGTGGTAGAAGAAGAAGGTGAAATAGAAGATGAAGAAGAAACTAAAAAATTATGATCCTTAAGAAGTTGTTTCAACTCATAGATTTCCTTCTTATAGAAAACTTGTTCACTAGACCCAATCCCTTTTCTAAAGGTACATCTAGGTTTCTCCTTCTTGGGTTTACCCTCTTTAGAAGAGGTGGTGGAAGTATCACTAGATTCTATCTTAGGCTTGTTCTTTTTCTTCCCTTTCCCCTTAGGTGGCGTGCCAATCAATGCATGAGACTTAGAAGTGACATCATGTTGGCTAAGTTTTGATTGTTCCCTAGTCAATCTCTCACAAAAGGTCTCAAATGAAGGCATCAAAAATCTATCACCTAACCCATCCATAGTGGAATAAAAGGAAGTGGAAAAATATTCAAAAACACCTTTCAACTTAAACAAAATAAAAATATACATTCATTATATTAGTTTTCTCTTTCCCACAACCTATTAACTGAGATTGCAAAGACTTAAACTTCACCAAATAATCCTCAATAGTAGGGAACATATCATGATAAAGAGATGCCAATTCTACTCCTAGTTGTAAAGTTCTTACATCACTAACAACACCAAAGAGATCCTTTTATTTATCCCATACTTGTCTAGGTGTAGTGCACACCTCAATGTGGAAGAACAAGGACTCAAAAACATGCATAGGAATCAAACCCATAGCATCATCACACTTGTTCTAATGTGAAAATATCTCATTTTCCTAGGAAAATATGGTTGTTCCTCACTTAAGGTAGACCATAATCCCCTAGACCAAAGAAATCTTTGCATCCTCACCTTCCACGTGTGATATTTATGAGGAGTAAGAACCTCAAGTCCTGATTTTTCCATTAGAGCCACAAACACAAATTGAGCAAAAGGAAAAATATCTAATATAAACTGATGTAAAACTCCCAAAATATGATTCTCAATTGAAAATGATGCCTCCCAAATCAAATACAGCTTCTCCAAATAGAAGTATTTCCATGTAATCAAGTAAATTCCACAAATTGCAAAAACTCAATGGATTGTACCTGGGGATAAATAGGAAAACACTGCATGAACAAAATGATAGAGATCTTTATCACCTTCGCAATGCCGCTAGAATCTCCAAAATTAGACACTCTAGCGAAAAGATGCTAGCTCAAAATTCCAAAAGGAAGAACTAAATTTAGTTGGCAATAATTTGTACCTACAATAAAATATGGAAAAATAATTTGCACCACTATGAAGTACATGAAGCCATCTTTTTGCCGATAACTTGTTTGGAAATTTTTGATATCCTAGAAAAAAGATATGGAAAAATGAAAAAAGGGCATGTATTAGGCACTTTGCATGCTATACTGGGGCAAAAAATAAGCCCCTCGGGTGCTAGCAGAAAAATAAATGTCCTTCACGAGTGATGGTGGGTCGGTGGGGTGATTTGCGGTGGTAAATGTGCCACTGGTGGTGCCTCCTCCAAACACTCGATGTGGTGGTTATAAACTCCAACGGTTGGTGGTAGACAAAGGATAGTCAGTGAGAGCAAAGTCAACAACTAACAACCAATAGATAACAATAAATAGACCCACAATTAATACCTATAGTAGATGTAGGGTGTAGATAAAATCTGTAGTTGGCCTATACGACCTTGCATACTTTAATATGTCGGATGATATAAAAACAACTCCGCAAAAAACAAGATTTTAATATGCTTGAAATAAATATTAATCTGCCAGTATAATATATGCAATATGCCCAAAACATTAAGGCCAGACTTTGTAAAATAGCCTAAAATATTTTTTTGTAACTTGCAATATAATATTTTTGACGGTAGAAATTTTATTTTATTGGTGGGTGAAAAAAAACTAGTAGACTATACGATTCGTACAGTACAATTTTTTTGCCTTGCTTGTGCAAAAAATCTCTAATGCGTTTAGAAGAAAATATAGAATTTCAATGATTTGACAAGCATTTTAGGGATTTTTAAACCTCCTAAATGCAATGGCGGGGTCATATCTAACCCAATGTGCTCCAAAAATCAACTACCTCTCAGATGACAACAATTAGCCCATAAAGGAAACCCTCAAACCTACAATAAAAATCTCCTCAAGCTCAACTCTCCAATTCGAGATGAAATTTTCAAGGCCTATGCTCTGATACCGTGTTGGAAATATTGATGAACAATGAACCGAAATGAAGTCGTAGTCTTCAATGTATCAACTAAGAAAGAAACCATCCACAAGAAAGTGTTGCAACATGAGCATGTAAGAAGATTGGTGATTGATCAAATGATGATCTATGAGATGATATGATATTGATCTAGATGAGATACAATGTACAAGCACCTTGTATATTTAGGAAATGTGTGATCAGGTAGAATAACTACCCTTAATACAAACATTAAATGTTCAATGCAAATAATAAATGCATGCGATAATACATGAGATAACTATTAAATGCCTACATGACTAAAAGTAAATAATGAGACATTACCCCATTATAACTAACTTCTCAGAATAACAACTAGGATAACTTAACTCCTAAGTAAAATTATAATGTGAATAGGTCCTCACTAATGATTAGTTAGGAAATAACCCCATTCACACCAACAAAAATAGCAGCATAAGGATATGATGATGGAAGCCTCTTTTCAAAATGAGATAAAATACCCCAATTTATAGATTTTTTATGGGGAAATCAATGGAGCTAAGATACATTGACTAAATGGAACTTATCAAGATTGAATGAGATGATGGAAGCTTAGCCTTGTGACAAGTGTCACAAGAGGAAAGGAGGTGTAAGAGAAAGGTGTGCTCACACATGTGTGAGTATACATTGGAAAGAACATTAAAGGGACATGTCTATGACATTTGTAAGAGGTAGGGTGGCTTAGAAAATTGACACATGCATAAGAGGTAGGGTGACCTCACATGTGTAAGAGATAAGTTCACACATGTGTGAGCAAGGGGTAGTAAAGGTTGGTTAGGAAACTTTTCACATGATGACAAGTTTAGATCTTGATCCAAGTAGATAGATTCAAGGGATAGAATTGAGTGAGATGATTAAGGGTGAGGTGGAATTTAAAAATAATAATAAAATGGTAATGAAGGTTAATCACCTTAAATAAATTAATTAAGTAAGTATTAATTAATTTATTTAGTTGGAAGGTTTGGGGGCTAAGTTTAGATTTAAATAAATATTAATTTTATTTAATTAAGGGTGAGATAAGGATGAAATAAATAAATAAATATTATTTATTTAATTAACAAATAGAATGGGATAAAGTCAAGTGTGGTTGGGTATGGACATATTTAAATGTCTACATTTTTCCCCTCTTTGACATATTGTATCAAATGTAAGGAGTTGCGTTGCATCAAAAAAGAATAAAATATAGTGGATAGGAAGGGATAAGGACTAATGGCATGATTCCCCAGTCACTGGTAATATAAGGAATGATGAAAAGGAGATAGCGTGTTATTCCTCCTCGAGAGGACATGTGGATTCTAAGAACATGAGTGTGCTCTCAAAATGGAGAGGACTACAGGATGAAGGATAGAAAGAGGATGCTATTGAGATAAATGGATAGAGATAAATGATGGATAAGAATTGTGTTGTAGTGGTATAAGAAACCAAAATTTGATATTGTAATTGATGTTATGCACCAAGGTATAAGGAACCATGATGACAATGTGCCTAGTATGTGATAAAAAGGTCAAGTGAAAACTTATATGCCTTCTAACACCATGATATGGAAGATCATGATACCTTTGTGGCAATATGGTGCAAAGTACATGATAAATGAAAATAATGATAAAAAACACAAGAAACAAGAAAAAGTGCACAACAAACCAAAAACAAACCAGGATAATGCCCCTAATAAAGCTAAAATCCATTGATTGATAGATGGATTGATGTGGATGAGGATAACAAGGTTAACGATAAGAAAAATGCATACCCAAAGGATTGTGTAGTTAGCAATAATAAGATAACACATGGATTGGGAGGGATAAATCCCTATGATGATAATTGGATTAATGGATCAATATATTTTAGATGTTTTGGGTCAAAATGATGGATTTCTTTTGAATGATGGGCTAGATTTTAATATTATATTGCATAGATTTGGATTGATTACATTGAATGGATTGCAGGGGTGGTTGGATTAGAAGGGACGATAGAGGATAAATGGATTAGATAAGATAGGATTGGATGGAAGATATGATGATTAGGATAGAGGAATGGATAGGATCTGATGACAAGGGAGGACCAAGGATTGGTAAAAGATGGATGAGTCTCAAAGTACTATATTGTAAAGGAGTAAAATGCCACACACTAGAGGAGTGAAATTATGGATGGAATATGGTAAAAGATTCATGATATGGAAGCATAGTGAATAAGGGATATGAATGGAAAAGAGAGTAACGCTTGCCTTGTCCAAATCAAGAATGGATATTTTTCCCATAGCCTTATCAAGATCAAGGGTGAAAAGAGAAGATGAATTGGATAGGATGGGGGAATGATGATATGATATAGGATATGGGATGGAGGATAACGCGGAGACTCCTTATCAAGAGGATGGATTTTGATAGGATGAGGGATATGAGATGAATGATATCATTAGCTAGATAGGATATGTGATGCTAATGAATATCCTTAGCCTTGTCAAAATGAAAGGAAGGAAATGGGAGGATGAACTTAAATAGGATGATGGATAGGGTGGTGGAAGGTATGGATATGATGCGATATGGATTAATCTTTCCCCCAATTGTAGAGTGCAAGTGGATGGGGATTACACATGACACCTATTTTATAGGTTTTCATCATGGTACTTTCCCAAGGTGCCACAATAAGTGGTTTTCACCATTGGATGAATGATTTATCTTTACTTTACTTTTTTTCTTTAATTGTTTTTATTTTTCTTTTTGGACATTTGGAATAGAAAGATGGAAAGGATGAGGATAAGGGTGTGGATAAGTGGGTTTGGAAGATAATGGATGTATGATAGGGATATGAAGGAAGGAAGCAAGTGTCTAGCTCCATGGATGGTATCCCTTGAAGATGTATTTAAAATTGACCATGCCAATTGCAGGTATGATTATAGATGTTGGTAGAATGATGGTAGTGGGGATAAAATGGATTTATGCAAGGACTTGGATTAAATGAGGATGATGGGGGATGGATTTTGGATATTGAATGGAGGGTTGGAATAATTGTGGGTGAGTGGATGAAAATTCTAGCAAGATCAACATTAACACACACCTTGAAGGGTGGTGGAGTTGTAGAGGAGAAGTGGATTTTGAGTTTGGAGATTTAGATGGATTTTTAGACATAAGGGCCCAAAAGGGATTTGGAAGATAGAGGATTATTATATGGAGGATTGAAGGAATTAGGAGTGGATGAAAATGTTGGAGGATTAGATTTGGATAATGATTTTGATTGAGCTTTAAGATGCATTTCTTCTATTAGTAACTTGGGAATCCACACGGTTTTTGTCTTTGATTTTTTCTTGATATGCCTTTGTGGCCATTTGGATTTAACTTTCTCCTTTTGTGTCATTTTTTTTTTACATTTATTTTTGATGGGACATAATGATCCTTGGATATATGTGGGTTTTTAGATTGATGATTTTTAGATTTGGCATCCAAATTGATTCCAAGAGCAATACGATTGGTGTATGGAGAGGAACAATATGAAGATTTTATGGATGGGTTTATGTAGGTAGGATGTTGGAAAGGCTTCAAGGGTGTGTGCCTTGGTTGATATTGATTAGGAATATGAGGTCATTGATAAATATGATGAATGGATTTTGAGGTAGGAGTGATATGTGATGGAATGTAAGGACCCCGGGTAAATGGAAGGGATGAAGAAATTGGTTTTGGGATATAGGGACCCAAAATGGATGAAAGGGATGAAGGATATTATTTTGGGAGACAAGGACCCAAAATAGATGGAAGAAATGAAAGATTTTTCTTATAAATATAAGGACCCAAGATAGATTTGGAGGATGGTGGATATTAATATTTTGACTTAAGTGGAGGGATTTTAGATTTATGAGTACCAACATCTTGAGCTTGATATTGAAGGCCATGAGAATTAGGATTTTATTAGATTTTGATGGGTTCTAATATGCCTTTCTCATGGAGATGTAACCCTTTGCCTTGGTAGTGCATACTTTGACAAATCCTCTTGGAAATGGGATACTTGTAATTTTGGAAGAAAGAAATGAGTCCATTTGGTTGAGGATGTGATATGGAAGGAATTATAGGTTCTTGGAGTAAACTAGGTTAGATAAAAGTGGAGTAACCCATTTGATAGGTTTAGGGTGTTGGAGTTGAGAAGATACAACTTCATAGGAGCCCAGTGACCTCTGCAAGCAAATAACCTGTTACAAGGAGAAGCAAAGAGAAGCAACAAAGGAAATGCTCAAGAATGTGGAGCAATGTATTCACTTGAAAAATGTAAAATGAATAATGATACAAAAGATAGTTTTCAACCATATATAGATGAAAACCCTAAAAAGGAAAACCCTAGGCTTGCACAATAATAATTAATAAAGTAATTAATTATTATGCACCTAATGTTAGCTTAAGTGAAAAAGATGTAAAAGGGAACTTTACGTAATTAAACAAATATTATTTAATTAATAAAGTAAATGTCCAATTACTCTAACACCCCGCCTTAAGCTAGACTTAGGGAGAAGCTAAAACCTAGAAGAGGCTACTGAAAGCAAAAGCAATGGGTCCCGACAACAAGGCGAGATCAGGTACCCAAGTACAAAGAAATCTCTATGAAACAGAGAAAAGGAGAAAACCCAGTGGGAAAAACTCCTATCCAAAAAGAGATAGAAGAACATGCTGAAAGAAACATGAAGGAAGGAAGGCCTCATAAAACCCCCCCAAGGACAACTTCCTTCACCCCAAGCATAGAGCGCAACTGAAGATAGTACGGAGATGCAAAAGGTTTCATGAAGATGTTTGTAACCTGCTCGACAATGGGAATATACTCTAAGATGAGAGAACTATCCTGAATCAACTGTCTGATGAAATGCATATGAAGCTCAATGTGCTTCATTCGTTGATGCTCCACCGAGTTGCACAAAATGTGTATAGCACTCTGATTGTCACACCAAAGAATAGTGGGACTATCAGGAGGAAAACCAAACTCAGTCATCAACTGACGAAGCCATAAAATTTCTTGACTAGCGAGCACAAAAGCTTGGTACTCAGCATCTGTAGATGATAATGCATGAGCAGTCTGCTTCTTGCATGACCATGTGATAGGACCAGAGCCAAGAAAAAATACAAAGCCAGAAGTAGACTTCCGATCATTGACATCACTGGCCCAATCTGAGTCAGTGTAGCCAACAATCTGAGGATCCCTTGATGTGTAGTGAATGCCATATGAAGTGGTGCCCTGAATGTACCTCAAAATATGCTTGGCAGCTTGCCAATGACTCTCATGAGGATCATGGGAGAATCGAGAGACAAGACCAACCACAAAGGAAATATCAGGACGAGTGTGAGTCAGGTGCAACAAACTGCCAACCAACTGCCTGTAAAGTGTAGAATCTACTGAAGGAGTGGGGCAAGTAGTAGTCAAAACAACCCCTGACTGAAAAGATGTGGGGGTAGGCTTGCAATCAAGCATGCCAAAGCACTGAAGCATATCAAGAGAATACTTCTGCTAGTAAATGGAGATCCCCTCTGAAGACTAAATCACCTGAAGACCAAGAAAATAGTGTAGAAGGCCGAGATCTGTCATCTCAAACTGCTCCATCAAGGCTAGCTGAGAATTCTGAATCATAGAGGATGAGCTACCTATGATGAGAAGATCATCAACATATAGCACAAGAATCAAGATCTCACCCTCAAGATGTTGAATATAGACCGTGTGATCAGAATGATAGCGAGTGAAACCAGTGGAGAGCAAAAAAGAGTCCATCTTCTCATACCAAGCCCGAGGTCCTGTTTGAGACCATATAATGAACGTTGAAGTCTGCAAACCAAAGAAGCATCATGAACAAATCCCTGAGGCTGCTCCATATAGATCTCCTCTTGTAGGTCACCATGCAAGAAGGCACACTTCACATCCATCTGAAAAATGAGCCATCCTCTATAAGCTACAAGTGATAGTACAAAATGAATATAATTCATCTTGGCGATAGGGGCAAATGTCTCAGAGTAATCAATATCGTCAACCTGTGAGAAACCCTTCGCAACAAGACATGCTTTGTACTTATCAATAGAACCATCAGTAGCATACTTGGTGCGATACAACCATCGGCACCAAACCATCTTTCTGCCCTTAGGAAGAGGATAGAGATCCCATGTACTATTCCTCATCAAAGAAGAATACTCCTCCTCCATAGCACTATCCCACTCAGGGTGACCTGTCGCCTCTGAAAATCTCTGAGGATCCTCTGAAAGAGCGTGAGTCAAAATAATAGAACCCACAGTATGAGAACGAGTGCGATGAGTGTCTGAAGGATCATCAACCATAGATCCTACTGCCTCAATAGTAAAGCGAGCCCATTTGGGCCTCTAAGGTGGAGCAAGTGGAGGTGGAGATGGGGGATCATCAATATCCTCATCAGAATCATCCCCAAAATAATCCTGAAGAGTTGTAGTGGGTGGAGTAGGTAGTGAAGTGGACACTAGAGACAGGGTATCAACTGGAGGAAGGCGCTCATTGAACTGAACATCCCGTCGAAACAAGACCTCTCTGGAATCAGGATCAAACAACTTGTTCACATTAACATCCTCACAGTAGCTGACAAAAATGAGGGGTCGACTCTTCCACTCCATAGCTCTCCTCTAAGCATTAGGAATAAAAGCCCATGCCTCACTACCAAATACTCGAAATGATGAAATATCAGGCTTGTCATGAGACCAAGCCTCCTCAGGAGTCAGATGTTGAATCGCCTTATGAGGCATTCGATTTTGAATATAGTTGGCACAATTGACTACCTCAGCCCAAAAAGATGAATCCATGGACCTGGACTGAATCATACAATTAGCCATCTCCCGTAAAGTCTTGTTCTTTCGCTCAGCGATACCATTCTGCTGAGGGGTGTAGGGAACAGAAAACTGATGCTACAAACCATGCTCAGTGCAAAAATCTCTGAAGGCCTGATTCACACACTCCCCCCCATTATCTGTATGTATCCACCAGATAGAAAGACCAAACTGCTTCTCTACAAATGTCTTGAAGACACGAAATGAATGAAAGACATCAGACTTGTACTTAAGAAAGTACAACCATGTGCGTCTGGAGAAGTCATCAATGAATGTGAATACATACTTGGCCCTTGAAAAGGAAGGAGTGGGAAATGACATGAGGTCACTATGAATCAACTCCAAGGGTGCCAAAGCATGAGTGGTACTTCCCTTTAGAAAGGGATCTCTGTGATGCTTGCCAAGCACACAACCATGACAAACACCGTCAGTGCAAGAAATCTATGAAAGACCAAGAACAAGTGATTGTGTACTCATCTGCTAAAAATATTTGTAATTGACATGGCCCAAATGCTCATGCCAAAGCTTACTCACCGAATCTGCATGTGCTATAAGAGATCAACCTGTACCCTCAGAAGGTGCAAATCCATCAAATCTGTAAAGGCGAGATGCAATATCAACACTACCAGTAGCCACAACCAAATCAGAGTCATGGAGGTCCCAAATAACCACATCATGTGGTGAGAACTCAACTGTCTTACCAGAGCTAATGTGGCCAATTTGATAAATAGACAAGAGGTTCGTCAAGATGTCAGGAACAACCAAAACATCCTGTAGAGTGCCCCCATCCAAAGAGATAGAACCTGAACCCAAGACGGAAAGTTGTGAAGAGTCACCCACTGCAATCTGTGAAGTACCACAAGAGGCAAGAGAAGTGACCAACTACTGAGTGCGAGTCATATGGTGAGAAACACCAAAGTCTAAAATCCAAGTGGACCCATTGGTCGATGCTCTAGTAGTGATAGCATGACCTTTCCCTATGGTGGAGGAAGAAGAAGACTAAGGTGAGGAGATATGTTGCTGCTGCATGGCGTCCTCTAAAGCCTCTAATCATTTCCAACACCTAGAAACTGGATGACCTTGCTTGCCACATAAACTGCAAGTGTCTCCTGATTTATCCTTAGTCTTGGAGGAAGACTCACCAGACTTTGAAGATTTCCCATGTTTTGGATTAAACGGTGGTTTAGAATCAGACTTAGGAGGCAGTTTGGAGGAATGCTCACTGCCTACAAAATATTTCTTGGGCCTCGGTTTCTGCTTCTATTTCCCCTTTGATGACTGAGCAACCAATGCTTTTCTCTTTGAACCTGAGAGCATATCCATCCGAGAAAGGTGAGACTGTTCCCGAGACAAACACTCACAAAACAAATCAAAGTTAGGCATGGTAAAACTGGCACCTAGACCATCCATGGTGGAGTAGAAGGAGGAAGCAAATATCTAAAATGGACCATGAAGCTTTGAAAGAATCAAGTAAATGCACTTTGTGTCTATCTTGTTCTTGCCACAACCCTGTAAAATAGTGCAGATAGTTTTGAACTTGTTCAAAAAATCCTCAATAGTGGGAAATGAATCAGGTAACAATGAAGTTAGCTCTACCTCAATCTGTAATATGTGGAACTCATTATTGGCCCCAAAAAGTGTCTCAAACTTCAGCCACATGGCTCAAGGAGTGAGCAAAGCATCAAGGTGAAACAAAAGATTGTCTGAAACATGCATGCATAGCAAACCCATAGCCTCATCCATCTTGCTCCTGTGCTACATAATCTCAAAAGGACACTACAATTGAGGCTAAACCTCATCTAAACAAGACCATAACTCTCGTGACCTGATTAGCCTCATCATGTGAGATTTCCAAGTGTGTGAGTTATGTGATGTGAGTAGCTCAACTACAGACTCTGCCATGAAACCCTGCACCTATACTTGCTTGTGTTTTTTATTATTATGTGATCTTTCAAAATAGACAGAAGATATAGAAGGGTTTGTATTTTTGAGAGTTTTGGTGTTCTGGTTTTATAATATAAATGACAGAAAGCAAGAGAAAAACACCCCCCACAAAAGATAAACCCAAACCCTAGTACAAACGGAGAAGAAGGAAGCAATGCATAAGCAAAAAATACTTCAAAAAAAAATCTCATGTACTTGCTGAAAATTCTGATAAAATAAATCACATCATTGAATAGAGCATGTTGAGAGCTTTCCAATGCCTATTCAAGTTTGAAAAACGGAGTTCCTTTGCACCTTCTATGACCCCGGAAGTGAAGAAAGAAGACCTCACTGTGACTGGAAAAAAAATATCTAGACTGGTAAATTTTTAAAAAATTACCTACACCATCAGATCGGTGCCAAAACCAGCTTTCCAATGCTTCTTTCTGTTTGGAAAATGGAGCTAAACGACCGAGTTATGTTTGATTTCATGAGAGAGCATAAATTGCATGATTAGTCCCCCTTTAGCACCTGGGAGCTAAAAAAAATAGCCCCTGGTCGCCTGGGCGGACCAAGGGGCTGGGGCGGATAACCCACGGTACCCCATGTGATCGGGTGGCAGGGGTTTGAAGCCCATGGGGGCTGGAGGGGCCGATAGGGGTCGGCGAGCCCGCAAAGTCGGTGAGCTTGGCAAGCTCAGAGTGAATAGTGTGAGTGGAGCCGGTGAGCTTTGCGAAGCTTGGTGAGCATGGCAGGGAGCAGGCGCAGCCCAACGAATGGAGTGGCGCGGGCACGACGGATGCAGCCAAGTGGAGCACAGGGCGGTGGCCGGAGAGGCACGGGCGGAGCAGGTTGCATCGGCGTCAGACGGATCAGGTGGCGGCGGAGCCGGTGGCTGGTGGCCGCTTGGCGGCGGATGGGTGGTCGACGGATTTTTAACGGGCCGCAGGAAAAACAAAAACCTTTTTTTTTTAAAAAAAAAAATTTTGTGATTTTTTTGCTAAGGGGGCCGTATGGCCAAACCCTAATTTTTTTTTTTGCATCCCTAGTTGACTGTAACCAAAATCGACATTTTGACAGTCGATTTAGGGGTTTTTGGGCACTACGAATCCAATGGCATTGTCCGTTTGGGCCCAAAGATAACATAAAATTTTGAGTATGTTGAATCCATAAGAAGAAACCTTAGAACCCTAGATCTACTTCCAATGCAAAAATCTCAAAACAAGAACAAGCAGCTACAGATTTGAAGCTCTGATACCATGTTGGAGTTGAGAAGATACAACTTCATAGGAGCCTAGTGACCTCTACAAGCAAATAAAATGTTACAAGGAGAAGCAAAGAGAAGCAACAAAGGAAATGCTCAAGAATGTGGAGCAATGTATTCACCTGAAAAATGTAAAATGAATAATGATACAAAAGATAGTTTTCAACCATATATAGATGAAAACCCTAAAAAGGAAAACCCTAGGCTTGCACAATAATAATTAATAAAGTAATTAATTATTATGCACCTAATGCTAGCTTAAGTGAAAAAGAGGTAAAAGGGAACTTTACGTAATTAAACAAATATTGTTTAATTAATAAAGTAAATGTCCAATTACTCTAACATAGGGTTTATGGGTAGCTTGGAGATGGGTGAAGGGATCTTGTGGAGGGTTAGGATCATGACATAGAGATGAAGGGATGATTTGATCTTGACTTGGGGTAGGATCATGTGATGGATGATGATCATAAGATGGAGTGGATGATACATCTTGATCTTGATTAGGAGGGGTATCATTAGATGGGGTGTAAGGCATGTCTTTCTCTTGAGACATAAGAATATCATGAGGTGGCATGGAAGGTATGTGGTCACAAGATGGAAGGATATCATTGAGTGGGTTTGGAGGGATTTTTAAATCCAAACATGGAGGAGATTCCATGCTAGCATGCTTTGGACTAAGGATGGTGTGATGGGGAGGAATTATGGATAGATTCTTCTAATTAGGTGGATGGAGGGATAAGATATTTATGAGAATCAAGGGATTTGGGTTTATCTTAGTTTAGAGGAGATGGAGGTGGGTGTATGACATGGGGAGATTACAAAAATTTAATTTTACATGGGGACTTAGCCATATTTTCTAGTATTCCTTGGATACCATAATGAAGGACATGGGATGAAGTGGATTTGTAAGATTGGGGTGATGTGGATTGTAAGGATGTGAGAGATGGACAAGTGGAATAAGAAGTGGAAGCTTCCATGGATTGGTAAATTGAGGATGGGGATGAGGATCTTGTAAAGGATTTAGTGATGGGGATTTTGGATAGAGGCTTGACCTTTCCCTTTTCAAAGGAAGGGGAAGGATAAGCAATAGGAGATGTATTGGGATTGGATGGATGTGGGGAGGATTGAATTTTAGCACCAATACTAAGGAATTATCTAAGCATGAAATCTTTATCATTATTAAAGTATTAAGATATGATGAAATTGGTGGATGGGGATAATTCCTTTTGATCAACAAAACTATCATTATCATCATAAGGATCATATTCAGGTTGGTCAGCAAGACTAACCTCATTATCATCAATAATTTGTGGGGATGTATAGAAATGATACATGATGTTGGATTGGAACAAGATGGATGAGGTTAGATTATAATAGATTAGGTTGGATGGAGGATAGATTAGATAGTTGGAAATGGTAAGGATTGATTGAAAGATGAAATTTTTGGATTGATTTTGGATGAGGATATAAATTAGGACGATGGATTAGAAATAGATTGGGGATTAGAAGAATAAGACCTAATGATAGTTGATTAAGAGTGGGATCCTTGGATGAAGGATTATGATGATGATGAAATGATATGTGGTATGAAGGATATTAAGTCCTTAACTAAATTTTGATGTTCAAAGGATGATTTTGATTAAGTATTGGGGATTGGATGCTTGGTTGAGATAATAGATGGATAGTAAGTGATTGAATTTGGATAAAGGGTAGATGGATTAGATGAGGATTTGGTTGGAATGAGATTAGGTTGACAAGGGAATTGGATTAAGATGATGATGAAGGACACATATTAGTAGATTAATGATGAAATTGGATTAAGAAAAGAGGTTTTATGATGTGGATTATGAAGGATACATGAATGGAGGATGATTAGGATAAGTATTAGGACTTTTATTGAATTAGAAGAGTTGAGTTAGGATTAGGATCCTAAATGATGGATTGGAGATAGATTGAGATGATTAGGATGGTTTAAGACGATGAAAAGAAAATAGTTGGTAGCCCAAAGGGGTTTGGGAAACCCACTCCAATGATAAGGGGTATGTAGGGACATACATGATCTCACACATATAGGGGTTTAGGGGTGAAGCCCTTGGAGATTTTTTTTGGTAAGCTAAATGATGAAGAAAATAGGTTTTTGGATATGGATTATGAGGGATAAATGAATGGAGGATGATTAGGATAAGGATTATGACTTTAATTTGATGAGGAACACTAATTAGGATTAGTGTCCTAAATGGGATTAAGGATGGATTTGGAGGTAGGTGTGGATGATTAGGATGTTTGGGATGAGGTCGATTAGAGAATTAGGGTAGAAAGAGATGATTATGATGAGCTTAGGGATGATGATGGGATTAGGGATGAATGGGTATGAGATTAGGGATGATTAAGGATGGTATTAGGGATGATTAGGATAAATTATTAGGATGGTTAATTTTGACTTGGAGACTATATGGACAACTTGAATTGGAGGACACCTAAACTAGGATTTTGAGGTGAAACAACAAAGATGCTAAAAGATAACACAAATATGTTGATTTAGCAAATGAACTATTTGAAAAGGTGCAAAGTGGTTTGAAATAGTACCTAATCCTTGTTTGACACCTTTGATAGCTACTTGAGTACCTATGTAGGCATTGAAAAGATTGAAATGACACCTAATCTTGGTTTGGCACCTCTAGAATTTGTTTTAGTGCCTATGTAGGCATTAAAAGGCTTGAAATGGTTCCTAAGCCTAGTTTGGAACCTTTGGAAGTTGCATAAAGAACATGAAAGAGACTGTAGAAGTTGAGAAATCCAACCTCACAAGCCTCAAGAATCACCTGCATGCAATGACCTATCACAAAGTATGAAAGATGAGCATAACAACAAAGATGTTGTACAAACCTCAAGCTATAAAATGCATTAAGAGAATCCAATAATTACAGTGAGATCAATCCTTATGAAGGAGATCAAGAAACCCTAGTGTGCAGACTTAATAATTAATAAATAACTAATTATTAATATGCCTAAGTTTAGCTTAAGTAACAAAAGTGATCAGTTACTTAATTAGTTAACCAATATGATATAATTAATTAAGTGAAATAAATTATTACTCTAACACCCCCCCTTAAGATAAAATTAGGAAGTAGCTAAAACACTAGGAAAATATGCGTGAAAGCAAAGATGGGTCCTTAAAACAAAGGCTTGATCAGGTACCCATTTACAAATGCAAGAATGAGGTAGAGAAGAAAACCCAATGGGATAAAACCCTCCTACAATGAGATGATTTGCTGCAAAGAAGCACTGGAAGAACACTGTGGAGTAACATTGGAACCTGAACTCAACAAGAAAGGAAAGATACTTCTATTTACTAGTGAAAGAAGATGAGAGTCACTAAAGGACTCAGGTGGAATCATGAAAAAGCAACAGCAAACCCGATGCCAAGGAGCTATCGAACAATCCAAAATGGAACAACCCTGGAATCTATGAAGCAACAATAGATTATTGAATGATGTATTACTGAAATGAAGTGCAAAGATGCAAGTTGCACCCTCCCAACTGCCAAAATATCCAAGTTATCTCCAAAACACCCATCAGGCCAAATCTGGACTAACAATCAACCTAGGAAATATACAAAAAAAAGTGCATGGATAGCAATGTAGATCTCCTCAATACCTTTTCAACACCACAAATATTGCAAAAATCAGAGATCGTGGCAAAAAGTTATGAGATCAAAAGTGATAAATGACTATTTGAATTCATATAGAAATAAATGTAGCTAAACAAAAAATTACTAAAAAATAAACTACACCATAGGATAGTTCTTGGAACTAGCTTTCCATCGATATCTTGTTTGCCCGATTTTTACTCTGTATGCCCAAGTTATGCCAAAAAGAAAACAAATGCTCCTTTAGGGAAAATTGGGGTTAGGAGGGGGGCTTGGAGGGGCCATATGACCGCTGACATGATGATGACATGATCAGTTTAGGAGCATAAATTTGACGGCCATCTGGTCATCACCGAAAAAATTGGTCCCCTACCAGAAAAAAATGCGACCGCCGGAGATTCTGTCCCTCTACTGGAATATTTCAAAGTGATGGGGCGGAGCCCTTGGTCACCCATGTGATTGACAGTGAGGTTGAAGGTGGTCGAGGGTTGGGTGCATAGCACTAGGTCCCCCATATGACTAGTAGTGGGGCTGAAGGCAACCAGGTGTTGGGCGCATAGCGCCCAGTCCCCCATATGATCAGCGCTGTCGCTGGAGGAGCCCGCGAGGGCTGACGTAGGGTTGGCGATGGGATTTGAAGGCGGTGGCCACCAAGTGGCTGCTCGATGGCAGACCCCTTTTGTATTGGCTATGCAAGAAATGATGTGTGTTTTTGATTTTTTTGCACAAGTTTTGAGAAATTTGGCCTCATGAAGTGTGCTAGGGAGGTTGTATGGCCTCCCTAGCAAAACTTTTTTGCCTTACAAACCAACTACTCCAAAATCGATAATTTGACAGGAGTTCCTAGGGTTTTTGGCCACTGCGAATGTGATGGTAACCTTCATTTGAGCCCAAAGTGCCCTAAAAAATTGGCTACCCCCAAATCTTGCAAAAAAGATGCCTGACTTGAAACCCTTGCACTTAAAATTTACTGTAAGGCAATATCCTTCAAAAGATGAACGATGGATTAGGAAAGTGAGAGATATTCTCACATATGTGAGCAAGGGGTAAGATAGGTAGATTAGGACACTTGTCACATGATGAAAATTTTATATCTTGATCCATGTATATGGATTCAAGGGGTATGATTAAGTGAGAGGATTGAGGGGGAGGTGGAATTAAATAATAAGAAAATGAAAATGAAGGTTAATTATCTTAAATAAATAAATAAAGTAGGTATTAATTGATTTATTTAGTTGGAAGGTTTGGGGGCTAAGGTTAGAATTAATCTAGTGGAATATACTTGTCATATGATCATAGTTTCCTTATAGACCTTTTCATAGTTACCAATGAAGAATCTTCTATTACATTTACTTTATATTCTTTAGATTTTTCACTAGATTTGATTGTCTCATCTTCTTCCAAACTATCATGTCCACTTTGTTGTCCAAATTTAAATATATTTTTCTACTCCAACTTGATTCAAAATTCAAATTATCCATCTTCCTTTCCTTTAACTATTCTTCCTTGGAAAATACTCTAACTTCCCTAAGTGTAACATCATTTTAATAGACAACCTTTAGTATTTTTTATTATAAATTTTTAGTCTTTGAAATTTTCACCATGCCCAATGAAAACACACATTTTTTCCTTCGAGTTCAACTTATATTTTCTCTCCTTTAGTACCTAAAATGATTCATAGAAACATACGTTCAAATGTACTACAACCAATTATTCCATATTTCATATGGTGTCTTGATTTCTAACATAAAACTAGGAGATCTATTTTCAAGTAGCAGGTAGTACTTTTTTATTTATCCTAAAACTCATATCCTGTACTGACTCTAATTAACATACTTATGGATTTATCTATAAAATTTCTATTTAACCTTTGTCCCACTCTATTTATTTATGATGTATAAGGATTTATCATTTCCTTCACAATTTTGGTATACTTACATAATATTTCAAATTACTTGGACCGCAATTTACCACCATTATCTATCTTAAGCACTTTGATTTTATTACTAGCTTGATTCTCAATAGGCCCTTGAAATCATTATATCTTGAGAAATACCTTAGAGTTTCCTCTAAAAATACACTTGATTATCTAGAATAATCATCAACGAATGATATGTATAGTACATAGACTTACCAATGGACTAGATATATATAGGACTAAACACACCTTTATGTATCACCTCCAAAATATCCTCTACTCTTATGCTTCTAGAAATAAGCCACACTCTATTTTTTTCCAACATGTAATACTCACAAAAGTTAATATTGATACAATAATAAACAATTCCATCCACCATATTTTTACTTACCTAGGGTTTTAAATAATTTTCACTCAAATAACCCATTCTAAGATGCCACAATAAACTTGAATCATATTGTGTTACATTGGCACACCCAATAAAAGTTGATACATATAGCCTAAATAGAGTACTATGTCACATTCCTCTTGCAATAATTAAGTTCCTTCTTGCCAACCTACAACCTTTACCATCAAAGATAACATTTATCATAGAGTTATTCATTTTAGACACATACATAATATTACTAGCTAAACCTAGAATACACAAAAAAATTGGGAATGAAGTAGCATTATGCACTTATCACTTCTTCTAGTTTTATTGTAATTGGTGCTAATTATTTCATTGCTAGATTCAATAAATTGAGATGATCATTTATACTCTCTCTTTTATCTTAAAAGAATATAACTTTTATTTCAAAAATAATTTATTCAAAATAATATTGGACTAATATAGGGTTCCTATCTACTTTCATAGAAAATATGTAGTAGGTTATTTTGACACATTCATTAATATAAAATCCAAAAAAACAAATAGTACTTATTTTTTTCTTATCCAATTTATTCTATTCCTCACTAGACATACTTATAGGTTTTGGAAAAAAATCATTATATATTGATCTCTCTCTAGTAAGAGGTATTTAATTTCAAATTTCATAATTTGAACTTTTGACCATTGAATGTATCATTTTTTTAGATCCCAAAATTCTCAACATGAATCCAACATCACATGCTCTATATTTTTATAAAATATTTCAAGATTTCCCACTAGGACTAGTTATACATGTACAAAAAGACCCCTTGGAACAAGACCTATAATTAATTTTTTTTACAATAAAGGAATACAATAGAAAATATGCTATAAATACTTGATAATAATTGAGAATAACAAGACATTGTGAATGCAGATGTTGTATTAAAACCTACAACAAATTGAATTTTCTCCCGCTCCTTTGAGTTTGAATTTTCTGTGTGCATGGTGGACTCTGTCTTGGGGGTATCCAATGGCCCCCCTTTGCCCCCTCCTAACTCGTGCTCCTCTCTTTTGGGACCATGTATGACAGGTACCCCCCCTATGGGGTCAGTGCTTTCACCATCAGGATTTTTGAAGGCTTTGGCATCTCCAAGCGTACCTTCTGTGTCGGTGGTAAAGATCCCTCCAACTGTCGGTTGGAAGGATGTGCTTTCTAATGGGAAACAAGTCTCGTCCTTGTTTCCATCTTCACATGAGATTGTTTTGATCTCTGGCACTATGTTTGACATTCCTGATTCGATCAGTGATAGGATCCTCTCCTCCATGGAGAATGTTGTAGTGGGAAGATTTATCTCTTACTATCCAATGGTGGATATGGTTAGGAAATTGGTTGTGGCGAAGTGGCACCTTAAGGGTAGTTTGGAGATTCACGTGATGGCTGGTGGTATTTTCCTATTTAGATTCGCTACAATAGAGGACTTGGTGGCTACTTTGTCATCGGGCTCGTGGGTTTATGGGAAGCACAATCTGGATTTGTGTTAGTGGAAACCTAGTTTTGACCCTGCTACTTATCTAAATAAGTTGGCTCCTATTTGGGTAAGGCTGTCGGGCTTACCTTTGGAGTATTGGGATGAAGCCATCTTCAAAGCTATTGGAGATTCGCTGGGTCAATTTGTTACCATGGATGCTGTCACAAAATCAAAATCAAGGTTAGTCTTTGTGAGATTTCGTGTCAATATTTGTGTTGATAAAATCCTACCAAACTTTGTCAAGCTGTGTTCTAAGTTGGGCAGCTAGACTCAACCTATGTGTTATGAAAACGCTGTGGTATACTGTCAAAAGTGTTCCAAAGCAGGGCATCTTATCTCTGATTGCAAATCTACTGTCAGTCAATATTTTAAGGATGTGCTAAATCCCACTACTCTGTCTGAGGATATTTCAAGGCTACCGAGAGACTCTGAGTTTGTTCCCCTGGGTACTGTTCAGTCACCTATGATTTCTGCTCACCCACCCTCCCTTGTTGGTCCACCTCTTGTTTTAAACCCTTGTGACTCTTTGGAGTTGGCTGCCAAACCCCTATTTTTCCCTTTGTCTCAGGACCCTGGATCTTCAGCTGTTGATCCCTTGCTTAAGAGGGTCTCATATGGGTTTCCTAGTCCTAGCTCGTCGGCTATTGACCCTCTATTTTTGGATGTTGCTTCGGGGACCAGTGGGGCCTTGATAGAAGATGGTGAAATCTAGTAGGAAGAGAGCTCTGGCATGATTGAAGAGTCTACTGAAAGCTTGGGGAGCTTAAAGCTTGAGAAAGCTGAGGATGAAGGGATATGGACTACGCCCAAGAAGAAAGGAAGGAAGAAGAAGGCTGATGTTGGAGGGGATTCTAAGCCAGTCAGACCCTCTCAGAGATACACTAGAACAAGAGAAATGACAAATGAGATTTCCCTAGGAAAGGAGAGGACATTGGATGTGTCCTCAAAAAAAGGTCAGAAATTAGGATTATGTCATGGAACATCGTGGGCTAAATAGCTCACACAAACAATGTGCCTTGAAGGACTATATAGTGGAATATAAGATTGATGTTTGTCTTCTTCAAGAAACCAAAATGTTGATGGTTAATTTTGATAAAATTGCTAACTTTTTTTGGCCTGATGCTTCCTATGTCTACAGTGATGCCGAGGGAGCTTCGAGGGGTTTGGCTGTGCTTTCGAACCCATCTTGTCTGTAGGGTTATGAATTATTTCATTGTAAAAATAGTATAGGGGTTTCGTTCTCCTTTCATGGAGAAGCTTGGTCTATAGTTAATATATATGCTCCTAATCAGAGGAACTCGAGGAGTATTTAATGGAATAACATGGTGGCTAAGATTAATATGAATAAGGGAGGTCGTTGTCTTGTTGCTAGATATTTTAACTCTCCCCTATTTCTGTCCGAGAAAAGTGGTGGCCTTCTAGATTACACTGACAGCATGTCAGATCTAGCTAAGTTCTTGAATTCTTCGAGTCTAGTTGATATTGAGCTCCTGGGCCAAAATTTCACTTGGTCTAATAGACAGGCTAGTGGTGACCTGATTCAGGTCTGGCTTGACCACTTCCTTTGCTCTCCTCATTAGACTAATGTCTTAGATGCCAACCTGATAACTTTTCCTAGGACAGTCTCAAACCATAGTCCTCTTTTGCTGACCACTAATATTCATCCTATTGTTGGTCCCTATCCTTTTCGCTTTGAAATAATGTGGAACACTCATCCTGATTTCAAAAAAAAAAAATTTTGAATGGTGGAATATTCCTATCCAAGGATCCTCTATGTTTAGGATCTCCTTTAAACTTAAACATATTAAAATGATGGTTAAAGGATGGAACAAGAATGTGTTTGGGGATGTTTTTTAAAGGAAAAAACTGCTCGAGGGAAAGTTGAGGACCTCACAGAAAAATATGGATGAGGGTGATGGTAGTCAGTGAACTTGCATTCAGGAAAGGGAAACTAGAATGGAATGGGAATGGGTCTTACAAAATGAGGAGGTCTTCTGAAAGAAAAAGTCTAGGGTCCAATGGATGAAGGAAGGAGATAGGAACACCTCCTTTTTTCATGTTTCTGCCATCAAGCACAGGAAAAGGAATCAAATTTATAAATTGATAAATGCCACTGGGAAGGTGATTTCAAATCAAGCTCAAATTAGGATCTGTGCGGTTAATTATTTCAAGGAGGTTTTTTTGGCCCCTGTTGAAGCGCCCAACCTGGCTTTGGATTGTAAGATCCTCCAATACCTCTCTGCCTCCATCTCTTAGGAAGATAATTTGGGAATCCTTAGGACTGTTTCCATGGAAGAAGTTCATTTGGCTACCTTTAGCATGGGGGATTTCAAAGCCCTGTGGTATGATGGTTTTCCTCCTGCTTTTTTTCAAATATTTTGGGACATTGTGGGTGGGGACCTTGTGCTTGCAGTCAGGGACTTCTTCAAATTTGGTAGGATCCTCAAACAATTGAACCACACTTTCATTGCTCTTATCCCCAAGATAAGTGAGCCTCTTTCTATTACTGACTTCCGACCTATTAGTCTCTGTAACACCTTTTATAATATCATTTCTAAGATCCTTATTAACCGAATCAAACCTCTTTTGGAAAAAAAATACTAGTCACACTCAAAAGGGGTTTGTCCCTGGGTGACACATTCTTGATGCCACTTTGACAACACTTGAATTTCTCCACTCAATGGATAGATGTAACAATGTGGGGATAGCTCTCAAGCTTGAAATTTCCAAAGCTTATGATAAATTTTTATGGGACTTCATCTCGAAGGTCTTGGCTAAGTTTTGCTTTAACAGTTCGATCATCAAACTCATTATGGAGTGTGTTAGTACTATCAAGTTCTTGGTTATGATTAATGGATCCTTCTGTGGGTTCTTCTCTGTTGGTAGAGGGCTCAAACAAGGAGACCCTCTGTCCCCCTATCTTTTCATTATGATTGCTGATGCACTTAGCAGAAATTTCATGGGTCTGCTATCAGAGGGCTCCATTTTGGGTGTTAGAGCGGCTTCCTCTCTAAATCCGATTATTGTGCAGCAATTTGTTGATGACACCTTTCTATTTGGGAAGGCCTTTATAGTGGAAGCTAGGAAATGGAAAGCTTGTCTTAACAACTATGCCTCTTACTCTGGTAAAAGCATCAATTACAATAAAAGCAAGATTTATTTCTGTAATTGCATGCCAAATTTGAAAAACAAGGTGACTATGGTTCTGGGATGTGTTGGCAATTCTCTCTCATCGGTGTATCTTGGGCTCCCCCTCACGGTTAAGGAGGTTCCCACGGAGTTCTGGAATTCGATTCTGGAAAGGATTCAAAGGAAGTTGGTTGGGTGGAAGGGCTCTTTGCTTAGCCATGCTGGAAAACTCCAACTTCTCACTGTGGCTATTCAAGGTATCCCCACTTAATTTCTATCCATTTTTAAGATGCCTAAGTACATTGCTGATAAATTTGAAAGAATTCAAAGGAATTTCCTTCGGTCCGGTATTGAGGAAAAAAATAAACTCGCTTTGGTGAAATGGGAAAGGGTCTGCCAGGCTAAAAATTGTGGTGGGCTTGGAATTAGGAAGATTGTCATCTCCAATAGGGCTTTGATGGACAAGGTTGGTTGGGACCAGTTAAGGAACACTAAGGATTGGTGTAAAATTTTGAATGGCAAATATCTCCAGAACATGCCCTTAATTGATTGTCTTTCAGAACCTCACCCCCAAGGCTCTATTGTTTGGAGGAGAATTTGTAGCATACAATGCCTACTAAAGAAAGGGATTAAATGGAAAATGGGAAATGGGGTTAAAATCAGATTTTGGGAAGATACTTGGCTAATTGAGTCCTCTCTGGCTTGCTCTGACTTTGGGGTGGTAATGGGAGCGGCTCAAAAATTATTTGGCATACATATCAGTGACTATGTGTCTGGACCTCCTGTAGCTAGGATTTGGAAGGATTTTACCCTTTGTTGCCCCCATTCTCATGGTCTTTGTTGCTTAGCTCGATCCCTTTAGGTGATGCTCCCCAACACTAGGTTTCCTTCCTATGATAGGAAGGATGAGTTTTTTTGAACTTTAGATAAACAGGGAGATCTCTCGGTGCGATCAGCTTACAAACTGCTGACTAACAAAAATTATGCTGTGGAACCCTAGAAGAAGGTTTGGAATAGTCACATGATCCCTAAAATTAATTTTTTCTGGTGGACGACCTATCATAATAGGGTTCTAACCTAGGACAATCTGAACATTCAGGGTTTTTGTTTTCCCAATAGATGTTTCCTTTGCAAGGAAGGGGAGGAAACTGTTAGTCACCTTTTATTACACTGCCCATATGCTGCTGAAGTTTGGGGGTTGGCTTTTGAGAAACTTGATTTCCCTTGGGTCATGAGCAAGGACCTTTTATTTTTTATTATGGGTTGGTATGGCCCATTTTTCCACCCTTTGCTTGGTGAAATTTGAAAGTAGGTCCCCCTTGTCTTAGGTTGGTGTTTGTGGAAGGAGAGGAATAATAGGGTTTTCAGGAATATTGAGAGGAGTCCCAAGGAGGTGTTTGGCATTCGAGTTAGGCTCATTGAGGAGAATATGTCTCTCTTTAATGGGAAAATCCCGTACATGGGGCCGATGGATTATGGAATAAAAATGGGTAAGGAATGGCACCAGGATTTAAAGGCTAACTCCTTTGATAATTCAAAACTTTTAAGTAGGAAAAATACTAAATGGGAGCCTCCGGATAGAGGATGGTTTAAACTTAATTTTGACAGGGCTGCTAAGGGCAACCCAAGAAGGGTAAGTATTGGTGGAGTTATCAGAGATTTTATGGGGGCTTTGTTGGTGGGATTTGCTGGAGGTATTGGGTTTCAGTCGGCTTTAGTGGTAGAGGCTCGTGTGCTATTAATTGGCCTCAAAATTTCTATTTATCTGGGGATTGCTTATCTCCACATTGAAGGAGACTCTAAGTTGGTGACGGATGTTGTGAATAAAGATAGAATAATTGGTTGGAATGCTAAGGACATTTTGTTGGATGTTAGCTTCCTTTTATCCAAATTTAGGAATAAAAAGGTGACTCATATCTTCAGAGAAGGCAACCATGTGGCGGATGCCTTTGCTAATCTTGGATCAGGCTGGGATTTAGCTAGATGCTGGAGAAAACAGGAAAGGTTTCCACTAAATATTCAAGCTTTAATAGTGTGGGAACAAGGCTACCATGGTTTGCAATGATTATTAATCTTTGGATGATGTGAGCTGATTGGGGGGTCCACTGGATTTTTATGGTGATCTAGTGGATGAGTGTCAACATTGGTATGGAGTATAGGTGGAGGTTTCTTGGAAAATATCTGCATGTGTGGGGGACAAAAAGGAGGATCCATATGTCTATCCTTTGGACATGGTGGATGGGGTCGAGTTCTAAGGTTACGACGAGGTGGCGGGGTAGGGATTTAAAAGATGGTTACAAGTATAATTTTGGTGGCCTGATGTGGAATAGATGGAAGGATGTGACTTTATTATATCTATGGAGCCATACTGTGCGATCTATTCTCTTGGGAATTGTTGGATTTCTTGTTTTATCTCCTCATTGCATCTGGAGGTGTGATTGTATTTATAATGATTCAACTATTTATGATGAGAATTGGCCTCCTTCTAGGGGCTTCGAGCCGGTTATTTTAGCTAGGGATCCCTTTGGCTTCATTCAGATGGTTGCTAATTTTAGTTTTTTGGCCTTTTTGCATGGTTTTTTGTGCATTCCCTACATGTCCGCCAACTCTTGCCTTCTTGGCCGTAACCATAAATTCATTAAAGTTTGTGTCAAATCACCCTGTGGTGATTTTCCTCTCCGTGCATGTGACCTATATGCAGTTTTTATTATCCTCTGCTGTATTCCTTACCTTAACTATCACATTGTGATTATTATTCGTGGCTGCTGTAATTGGTATTTTTTTGCAATTTTTTGAGTTTTCTATGCAGGTTGGTAGTATGGGTGGTGAGTGGGTTAGGATTGAACCTACCAACTACGAGGAGTTTTGAAACAACCCTTTGGTCTAGCACATTTGTGTGGAGGGAGGCATTGCTCCACTCATGGAGTGCTTGGTTGGCAATGATCCTATCTTATCGGTCCAGTTTGCCACTTTGTGGAAGGACAAAAGGGTCTCCATTGGTGGTATATCATTTGAAATCAGTGAAGAAGTTATAGCGCAGGCTACGGTTTTGCTGTATTCTGGGAAAAAATACCCTAAACACACAAAAAAACCGGACCATGAAAGCTTAAAATCCTTTTTCAAAGGTGAGGAGGCCCCAGTATAGAACCAGGCGAGGTTTGAGAGGGACGTGATCCCAAAGCCCTGGGACCAAGTGTGTATGGCACTGATGAAGTATGTTACTTTGGAAGGTAGATTTAAAACCTGTTTCTTTTACCATTTCCCTCTATTAAATCACCTTAGACATAAGATGCTGCTTAGTTTCTCATTTTTCCTTTTAATGGACCTTGAAAGCTCTGTTGACAAGTGCAAATAATCGGCCATCTGTAACCCCTGTGATCTCCCACCACTCCCGATCTATTAGGGGCTTATTCTGAGACTATATCACTTTCATCTTGCTCTCTATCTGCCTAAATCCATCACCACTATCTGCATCAAGAACATTGAAACCCTTTCAACTATGCATATTTCCTTGACTGAATCCAAAAGCCCTCCTCAGAAGTCCAATTCGGACAATGTGGGGAATCCTAAAGCCAAATTTTCCACCAAAAAACTTAAGGGTGGGCTGGGCAAGGCCCATGCCAATGTGGCAGAAGGGCTGTGTGAGCAAAAATCCACTCAGACTGACTCAACCTACAAGGCCAATTCAACCAAAAAAGGTAAGGAGAAATGCACTCTGGCTCTGATTGCTAAGGATGGCAAGGGAAAGAATGTTGTTAGGAAAGACTCCAGAGGGGATACATTTGTGGGGACCACGGAGATGACTGGAGGGGAAAATGCTAGGAGGAGATCCGAGAGGCTAGCCAAGAATAGTAAGAAGAGGCTAATTATTGAAGACTCTGAGGAGGAGCAGTCTGATAGAAAAGGTTACAAGGAAGAAGAGTTTGAAGATGTGGAGGAAGAAAATGTGGAGAGGGCCTAGTTTACTCCGGTGGACAACAAGCTTCCCATTGATGGCTCTACCTCTCGCTCTCCACATCCCCTAGTGGATGACCTTAGAGAGGTTCAAGGAGCTATGGATGTTGGGGTGGAATCGTGCGATGTGGTGAAGAGAATGGACACTCTTGACAAAAGATTTCGAGGGTTAACCCGCTTCACCATGAAGTTGGGTCACTTTGTCATGAGCACCTTATCTAATGCTATAAAGGAGGAGCTGGAGGGGAACAACAACCAGGAAAATAAAGAATGGGTGGGTGATAAGGTGGTGGACCTCCTGATTAAAAACTGGGACAATGCTAGTTAGGTGTTCCCTGTGCCTATCTGTCGGTTGTTGCTCTGCGGTTGATGTGCTACCTTTGGGCTATTTCTGTATTTTTTCCCTTTAATGTTTGTTGTTTAGTCTGGTTCCTTTTTGGCCCTTGTGGCTCATTATGAAGGGTACAATGCCCTATAAATTCTGCTTAACTTTTCAATAACAAGACATTGTGAGGGAGGAAATATACAACTATCTCTAATGAGAACATAATTCATAATATGATGCTAATAAACTGACCATAAGATCCTATATATGCCTTATTTATGCCCCAACTACCACCTAGACCATCTTAGATACTTAAATATAACACCTATGATGAACTAAATATCTAAATAAGAATATGTAAGAGAGAGGGAGCAACCACTGCAAGGCCCCAGGTCACTAAAGGTAGAGAGCAACAGGCTTCCCTAACTTACCTCAGTTTAGGGGAATGTTAGGATATGTGGGATGAGCATGATGTAGACTATGAGGTCCTCCGACCACTCTATAGAATCGAAGCTTAAAAGGAGACTAGATGATTTAGTTTTTAGGGTCATCTCTATGTCTCAAATAGCTCTTTGTCAGAGGAAAAAAGTGTGGTTTTGGGATGATAGTGCGGTGCGCTGGCATTTCTCAGGTGCACTAGAATCCGTACGACCAGAGAATCAAAGAGACAAGGTCTAACCACTAAGAAATGAACTAACATCCTAGTTAACAACTTCTAAGAGAATAAAATAGAACTATGAAACATGAAACATAGAAGTGAATGTGATAAAGAAAGTATATTACCACAAGGGTGACGAAGATAATCTCACACAATAGGTTGTTCGCCAGCTCACTCCAAGATATCTCCACCTACACAAAAAATATGGAAAATGTTGGGGGGGTTGTTTAGGGGTCTACCTCAGTCAAACCCCTATTTTGGTGTTTCCACCTCCATAGACAACCAAGTTTGCAATGATGTAGAAATAATGTGATAAAGGAGGAAATGCAAGAAAAGTACACAAAGACACTACAAAATAGTAATGTGCTAACTCAACCAAGTAATAGAGAAGATGAGTGAGGAGCTTGCCACCTCCACCCAAAGTTCTCAAGGCTAGTGGGTGATAACATGAGAGAAAATCAAGCCTCTATTGCAATGGGGTTGTCCTATGCTTTATCTATTGAAGTGACGGAGTGATGAGATTGCCGCTATGGAGTGCAAAATATTGCTTCAATGCTTGAAGTGAATGCTAGAATGCTTGGAGAGATTGTGTAGAAATCAATCCAGCCTTCAATTGAGTAAATGAATGGTGGAGAGATGTCTAGAGATTGTGTAAGCTTGAAAATGGATGAAGGAATGGTCAATATGAAGAAGAGGGATGAAGAAACGACCATATTCAGGTCGACCAACCAAAGGGAGGTGTTACAATTTGACTCCCAATAAGAAGTGTAATTCCTTTGCAGAATCCAATCGTAGGAATCTACCAAGGACATAAGTACGCTGCTTAGATGTTTGTGCATTTCGTAGGTTTCTTCAATGGAAATGCCTCTATCGACACTCAAAATAGGCACCAAGTGGATGGAGAACAATAAGATTATGTGTAATTAAGCCTCCAAGTTTGGTTTTCTAAAGTGGAGAAGGGTAAAAGTGGAATTCTCATTAGGGGTGCAAATTTTCTCCTATACATTTTTCCCCCACATTAGCGAGCACAAATAATGTTGAGTGATTCGGTAAAGTAGATTGAAGAAGTAGTAGGGTTAGAAATGTATACCTGAACCATCGAGGAAGTAGATCATGGTCTAGAAAAACTAAGAGAGCAAGACAAGAAAAGGACTTTGTAGCTCCATAAAATTATGAAGCTGAGGAAAGAAAGTTCCTTACAGGCCCACAAAATTGCAAGGGAGGTATCCTCCAAGAAATCTCACATGAAGGAAACTAGGAAGAGCACCTTACAAACCCACAAACCTGCAAGGAGAGGTATCCCCCAAGAAATCTCACATGAGGGAGACCGAGAAGAGGGACCTCCGTAGACTAAAAAATGGTGAAATTTTTACCCACAGATAGAACACATCAGGAAGCAGTCACGTAGGCTAGTGAATGAATAGTCACACAAACCATCACCAAGTTGGAAGATTTTCAAAGGGGTCCCTTGAGAACCCTTCAAAAGGAAGAGGGGTCCACTCAAGGGACACGCTTGTTTGAAGAGTAAATTCTAGTTAGGCTACCCCCAAGCTAGATGCAAGGATGTAAATTAAGTCTAATGAAGCTTCCTCTGAGCTAGACACCAAGATGTTAAGGATTTTCGAAGGGGTCCCTTGGGAACCCAATATGAAAGTGAAGGGTCCACTCAAGGGATGCAATATTCAACTAATGACTTCTTTCTCGAATTGATTCATCATCAAGGAATCCTTCTAAAAGATGTTCACTTCATCAAGGAATTCAAAATGCAGGATATTCCCCCATGCAAGGGGAAGATCAAGGTTGTTCCCACTTCAGAGGAAGGTTTCCAAGTCCTTTCTTTACGAACTTGTGATAAAGGAAACATGTTCCATTAGGGATTCAAGATGAGAAATGAAATTCTAACAAAGAGGTGTGTGAAGGGTCTTGAGAAAATATTCGTTGGGAAAAAAATGCATTTTCTAAGGAACAAGTGATGTAGAAACAGTGTTGTCACACATAAGAAGGACAAATCAAGAAAATAAGAGAGAAAGATAGAGAGGAAGCAAAAGGAAATAAAACATGAACAAAGGGCATAGGGTGATCTGGTTTCATGGGGTCAGATCTGCACTTGCTTATGTAAATATTAGGTAATCGTGGTGCAAGGGCGAAAGATCATCAATCTCCAACTAGATCAGGAAGAATGCACGAAAGATAAAGTAAAAATAAAAAACTGGGTCAACATGGAAGGAAGGCCTCAATGCTCCCAATGCTTCACATCATCCACAATTTTTTGAAATTCAATCACAAACATGGAAGAATGATGGTACACATAGAGGAAGGTTTACAACACAAAAACCACACCTGTATTCAAGCACCAACAGGGGTGAAGGGTCATCCAGACACACATAGCATGATTACGGGGAAGCACATCACAACACACATATACATCTAATCTAGAGATTGAGAAGGGGTCTCCCCTAACACTGATCAACCAAGAGGTCATCAAATTCCCACTCTAGATCATCATAGGGGGAAGGGGGATGAGTTTGTAGTGGTGGAATGTTAAGGGGAGGAGCTTTCGACCCTACCATAACAAGGGATAATGAAGAAGGACTTGTGAGGTCTTTGTCACTCAACTCTTGCGGGTCTAAGGTCAACGACTTCATGAATATTGCTGACAAGGTCAAAAATTCATCCACCGAGATAAAAATTCACTTAACATGAGTGCCATGTTTCACTTTGATTAACATAGGATATTGTACCCGAGGTTCACCGCTATGCTCACCGAGCAATTCAAAAGTAGTGACTAACTCAAGAGAGGCTGGTACTAGCTCTACCACTAGGATAGAGAAATTCAACACATGAACACATTTCAGAGAAGGTGGGATCCTCTTACATCCTCCATTGCTGGAGGGACCACTCTCTATATTTATCTTTGTTAGAGGAGGTGAACTCCCCACAAATGAAGAAGGAAGGGTAGAAGGAGAGGAGGAACAAAACGTAGTAGATACCACCATAGTAATAATCATATCTATGAGATTTGGGAAAGATGATACATCCAAGATAGATGTTAACAAAGGTGGATTTACAGAAGGAGCGATGAACACTTGCACCTTTCTAGGTGCATGTGCACTCGCAGCAAAAGCTAGAAGTGATACAAAGCTAGTTTGGATAGAGATAGAAGAAAGGAGAGAGGAGGACATGGCAAGAGGTCCTAATACAAGATTAGTTTTTTCCTCTTCTTTCCTTTATAAGGTGGCTTGCTCAGCTAGAAGGGAATTTCTCTGGCACTTGTACTTGCACACAAGGCAGTTTCTATGAATCTTCGAACTAGAGGCCGAAGGTTGTGAAGGAATGAAGGGCTCCTGCTCAGCCATGGGAGTGTCCTCCATAGTTGTTTCCAGCGGAGGGATATACTCCTGGATGGGAGCAAGAGGAGCAGGTTTGGAAATGGTAGGGGGAATTGACTTTAGTGCCTCAGCGACGAGCCTCTTCCCATTCACTACTTTAGGAGCATGAATGATAAGACGTGTCATGGAAAATTCTCTTCACGAGCCTTTCAGTCTGCCATATAAATAGTACCAAGGTCCAAGAGACCCATTAGGGAGATCCGATATCCTAATCTTGGGTCTATGCCAAGTAGGCATCATCAAAATCAATGGGTAAAGACCAGAATTACTCATCCAATACTCCTCCCAAGAAAGGGGGTAGATGAGGCAACCCGAGAAGGAGCAAGCTTCTCCTTTCCCTTTCAAGAGGAGAAACCAACTAGCTGCTTTGCTATAGGAAGATTCAACTTTGGTTGTCCCATGCCCCCAGTCTTATACCTTACATAGTTCTTATAAAGTAGGTCCATTCTCAGAGGGAGCGAACCAGCTGGGGTGGACCAAAGGTGATCCAATGATGTCCCCCATGGGACACCACAGGCTAGTATCCAATATCATGCACCATGTGCATGATACCTTCATGGGAAAACTTAAGGCACTTATGAATTATAGAGGTGATCCCATTCATGGAAGCTAGCCAAGGTATACCTAACTTCACCCTGAATATGTCTGACTCATGAATAACATTGAAAAATGTGTCCACGTTCCTAGGTCCAAATAGGAAAAACAATGTTATCAATCCATATGGTTTAAGAGAAAGACCATCATGCATAAAAATGATGGATTTTGTTTTTTCATATTTTTCCCTTTGTAGGAAGTTCAAAAATAGAGTCTCCTTCGTGATGACATTCACTCTACTCGTGGGGTCAACTAAGACCCCTGTCATAATGTTTCCATTGAGATGAGCGAGAATATAAAGCGAAGAAGGTTTATCATTTGCTGGTACATCTTGTGAAGTGAATGTTATATTTGGTGAAATAGTCACAAGACAAGGAGGAGTAACAATGACCATGTTAACATAGGCTTCAATCTGAGAAATAGAATCAGAGGGATCGATGATCATGTTAGCAGAATGTGATGGGAATGAGTCCATGTGTATCTGCAATTCACTATTAACTTTCACCACTGATTTGTTCATATTTTGTTTACTTCCATCAAGACAGATAGTACCATCCTCGATGCGATCCTATATCTCATGGCGTAGGCACATGCAACATTCAATATCATGTCCAATAACTCGATGGCATTGACAATAGGAATTTGCTTCATGCTAGCTAGGATATAGTTCCCTAACTGGTTTTGGACTTGGCAAGCTAATGATCTTATCCTTCAACAGATTTTGTAAGATGGAAGAATAAGATTTTGATAACTTTGTGAACTTTCACACACATCTGAGGCCATTTTTATCCATAGTGGCTACTATATTTGCAACAAACTTTCCTTTTCAATAGATTGATATAATGGACTTCCCTTTAGGATGGGAGCATGAGGAAGATCCCCCAAACTTAAACATCATCTGTTGATACTCTCGTAAGGCCACACACAAATGTGTGAAAGAAGGGTACTTCATAAGGGAAAAATTATCTTGCCAAGGCCTTTGTAAGTTCCGTATGAACACCTTCTACACAACGGAATCAGGTAACAAGTATGCGATTTGTGAAAAGAGCACTTGATATCATGCTATAAAGTCGATAATCTTCTCATTATCCCCTTTTTTACATTGAACAAGGTCAGAGAAGGTCATATTAGGTCTGATGTTGGCTTGGAACTATCATAGGAACTGGTTCACAAGCTGATCCAATGTAAAGATGGAATTTTCAGGCAAGGAGTAGTACCACTCGAGTGTTGTATCCTTAAGGGACAAAGGGAATAGTTTTTCCATCAACACATCGTGATGGAATAATTTTGTACATAAGGTGTTAAAGGTGGACACATGCTTCTATGGGTCCCCTTTCCCACCATATTTATCGAATTTAGGAATTTCCATCCCTTGCAGGAAAGGAGTGTTTAGAATTGCTATCGATAACGGGCTATGTTGGAAGAAGGGCTGGAAGATAGGCTAAGGAGAAGCTTGGGAAAGGTTTGCTAGCTGGTTCTACATCTTCCCCATATTCTAAAGAAGGGTGTCAAAAATCAAATCATTAGAAGACATAGGACCAGTGGAACCACCACCAGAGCCACCATCTAGACCACTACTGTGACTACCCCTAGAGCTACCATAGATGCCACCACCACTAGTGTGACCTCAGTCGGAGCAACCACCACTTACAAAACCACTACCATGACCTCCAACGGAACCACTTCCACTAGTACCACCTACGCCATCAAAGTTACCACCACCAAAGCCTCCACTAATCATCTCGCCAAATCCTCCACCACTGGAGGCAACAAAAGGGGTGAAGTGAAAGCCTAGAGGGTTTTTGTTTACTTTGATAGTTTCAAAATTTTTAGAAGCAGTGGGCACACTAACTGAAGGGACTGTTTCAGTCATGTACATAGATGTGGAAGGACTCGATACTTCCAACTATCTCTCATTTTATTCGATGGGTCCACCTCGTATCATGCTACTATGGTTCGAAGGGGCACACACTTCGGTCAGATTAGTGAGACTAGCCAAGAGTTATATGCCTATTTGGTCTTTTCCTACCATGTATCTTATTTTGTTGATAACCTTAGCGGCCCTAGAAAACTTTTGGTTTTTCTCCAGGTGATTCTCTAAAGCACCCAACCCTTTGCTAAGACTAGCAACGTATTCAGAAGGGATGTGGACAAATTCACACTCATCTATGGATGATGAGGTAGGTGATGCAGGAGGGGTAGGGATGCAATCAATTTCATCAAAGAATCTGGACTTGCCTTGTGATACCTACTCTTGCACAGACAGGCCAACCACAAAATCGAAGAAAAGACCAGTAGTGAAACTAGAAGAAACCTTCGTCTTCTCCATCAGAAGGTGTCACATACTTCTCTTGAAACTATACCTAGAGGAAGACTAGGTTGTGAAGCTTATAAACCTTCACAAAACACAAGAGTACAATGATCAAAGGGTATAAGAGAAAATCCTAGAACACCAAAAAATAAGTAGATGTTGGTTCACGTCAATTTCACCAAAAATGTAAGAGAGGGGGACCAACCACTATAAAGTCCCAGGTGATGAAAGGCCGAGAGAAGTAGGCTTCCCTAACTTACCTCATTTTAAGGGAATGTTAGGATAGGTAGGATTAGAATGATGAGGACTATGAGGTCCTTTGACCACTCTGTAGAACCGAAGCTTAAAAGGAGACTAGGTGAGTCAAATTTTAGGGTCAACTTTGCATCTCAAATAGCTCTCTATCAGAGGACAAAAGTGCAGTTTTGCAATGAAAAAATGATGTGCTATCATTTCTAAGGTGTGATGGCATTCGTACGGCTAGAGAACCAGGGAGACAAGGTTTAACCACTAAGAAATGAAGTAACATCCTAGTTAACGACTTCTAAGAGAACAAAATATCACTATGAAACATAGAAGCAAATGTGATAAAGAAAGTATATTGCTGCGAGGGTGACAAAGATGATCTCACACAATAGCTTATTCATGAACTTGCTCCAAGATATCTCCACCTACACATCAAAAATAGGGAAAATGTTGGGGGGTTGTTTAGGGGTCTCCCTCAGTCAGACCCTCATTTTAGTGTTTCCACCTTCATAGATAGCCAAGTTTGCAACAATGTATAAATAATACGATAAAGGAGGAAATGCAAGAAAAGTGCATAGACACTACAAAATAGTAATGTGCTAACTCAACCAAGTAATAAAGAAGATGAGTGAGGATCTTACCATCTCCACCCAAAGTTCTCAAGGATTGTGGGGGAGAAAATGAGAGGAACTCAGCCTCTGCTGCAATGGGGTTGTCCAACTCTTTCTCTATTGAAGTGATGGAGTGATGAGATTGCTGCTATGGAGTGAAAAATTTTGCTTCAATGCTGGAAGTGAATGCTAGAATGCTTGGAGAGATTGTGTAGAAATTAATCCAGCCTTCAATTGAGTGAATGAATGGTGTAGAGATGTCTAGAGATTCTGTAATCTTGAAAATAGAAGAAGGAATGGTAAATATGAAGAAAAGAGATGAAGAAATGGCCATATTCAGGTTGGCCAAGTGAAGGGAGGTGTTACAATTTGACTCCCAATAGTAAGTGTAAAGCCTCTGTAGACTCTAGCCATAGGAATTTGCCAGGGATGTAAGCATGTCATGTGGATGTCTACGCGTCACGTGGGCATCCCTGATAGAAATGCCTCTACCAACACTCAAAATAGGCACCAAGTGGATGGAGAACAATAGGCTTATGTGTAATTAAGCCTCCGAATTTTGTTTTCTAAAGTGGAGAAGGGTAAAAAGGGGAGTTTGCATTAGGGGTGCAAATTCACTCCTATAAAAAATATAATAATTATCATATAAATTATTTAAGAGTGAAGGTAGTCACACATTGACTACTTATAACCTATGAAAACTCAAGGATTAAAAGAACTGCATGGAACCCCTCTTTAGAGAAGCATTTACCTTTAATTTTAATCAAATATGGATGCTTTTTACATCAAATCTTCATCTTCCCATGTGGCTTCTTCAACTAGTAAGTTCTTCCGTTGAATGAAATACTAAATGAGAATCCTAGTCCTTAGCTTCTTTATGTGTGTCTAGAGAGTCAAATTTAGGTCCAGGATGATTACTTCTTCTTCATATAGCTATTGTAATACTATTTGTGTAGGGACATTTTTCCGAATCACTTTCTTTAAATATGAAACTTGAAAAACTGGATATTTTTGGAGGTAACTCAAACTTCTAGGCAACACTACATATCTTCTATAGAACATATGATATAGACCAAAATATTTTGGAAAAAAATTGTTCTTTATTTGTTGCTTTAGGGATATTTTTATAAAGTTGAAATCCCAAGAAATCCCATTCACCAACTTCAAAACTCATTTCATTGTATTGTTGATTAGTGTATTATTTTATTTTATTTTATGTTGTGGAAAAATTATTTTGAGTCCTAAAAATACCTATTGTTGATGATTCATGTGGTCCTCCAAAACTTGAACTCATAGTGTCACCCTCAATGATGATGTGATGGATGAAGGATGGTATCCATATAGTGCCATCAATTAATACATTCTCAAATAAGTATGGAAGTAAATGTACGTGTATAGGAATGGGGAACTAAAAGGGGGTCTTAATTGGACATTTTTTAAAAAATTAGTAAAAACTAATCTGTTGGTGTTTAAAAATCCATATAAAGGTTGCAGGTATCTAAGAGGTAGCCAACCCCTATCTAGGATAAATACAACCACTAAGGGCCAACTAACGAGAGTCAGTTAAGGATTGACTTCTCTTGCACTTTTGGCTCTGTAGGACCAAGGTGGGTAAACCTAAACATGTTCACATGAATGCCTCATAACTGGTAAGAACACTTCCCCCATACAGATTACAATTCCTACACACTTAAAGGGATAGTGATCATTTCACAGTTTTGGCAAGCCAGAGAATGATTACCAGTGCCAAAGAGCAACATAATTGACCCACTTACTTATTACAATACCTCCCGGAGGAGGAAAAACTTTTAATCAAGTGTTTTATGTTCAATATTTGGATATCCCTACTTAGAGCTTACAGTCTTGAACTAATAAAAGGACACAAACATTATCCAGTGCTTCATCCATCGGGCAACAAAGTCATACAAAACAAAATCCTGATACGATGAACCTATCTCATATAGCATTACTATCATGAGATATTTCAGCACACTAAGATAGTACTTCTTCAAGCATCCTGGGCATATACAACCATGAACATGTAATTGACTCTTCAAGCATTTGATTAACTTCTTAAGCTAAAGCAAGAAAACTAATTACATTTTCAATTAACTATTGAAACTGAAGGAGGAATCCTTGATAAATCCACTCATAATCCATGGCATACACACAAGAGAGTAAACCACCTTAATTTTATAGATTTCTTTCAATATCAGTAATTTAAAAAGAATATCACACTAATCTATATATAAACCCAACCCGGGATGATTTCCTAAACAAAATGTTCATAAAATTTTAACTATAAAATGGACTGTACAAACTTCCAAGCTTCAGACTCCAATAATTTCAAATTTACATTCCTTGTCATAATGACATCGTGCATGATCAAAAGAATCAAAAACAGTTATGAAATAACTAGTTGAAAAACAAAATTTCATGCCAAGCACATGCATGTCCACATCCACCCCTATTTGAAAAAACAACAGGAGAAAACACGTCCAACAAACCCACTGCCAGTAACCATCAAGAAGATACACGGCCCCGGTACAAGAAACCACTCTGAGTTTGTGCCTATGACAGTGATGGCACCACCTCCTCTTTACCAACCTTGCAAGCACATCCCTGAGCAACTGGACCTGGTGTCAATGCAGATATTGGACTAATTTCTAGAACCTCCTTGTCCACTCCCATAAGGTCTGCCAGGGAGGCCAAGTAGTACTGATAATCAGAATCAGTCTCAAATTCATCAGAATCCGAGATGATTATCGGGGATGAACTATGCACTGGCCTCTTCCTAGTGTTCCCAATAATAACCTTGTGAGCCACGGGAGAATCAGACGTCTTCATGACTGGCGAAGCTAGCCTCGCACTCCTTTGCTTAACTGATTTATTCATGATAGAAACAGAGCTCAGCAAAAATAGAAGAAGAAACCTTACTGCACACAGACACAAGAGAATGCAATGTTGATCGCATACAACTCAGTCAACATTTATAGAGTAGGCCAGTATGCGGGGTACAATTACTTGAAGGCAATTCAAGCACTCGCATAATTAGTGATCTAGATAACCATGAATACCCTCAGTAGGATGGCACTGTTTGCACGCAGGAGGAGATCAGGTGGAGATCCTTTGGAGAAGGAAAACCTGTGCCATTAATGATACGAGCAGTAGCCAAGCAATACATGCCACATAGACAACTCACACACCTCCTGCCTTATAATTGAACCACTAATTCAGGAGGCACTCTAACAAACAGAGGGTTGAGATCAAGTCAATGGATGTTGACGATCCACCTCGACGCCTTCAGAAAACATATCTAGTCAAAACCCCCAAAAAGTAGACCTGAACCGCACAGTGGGACCCATATAGTCCCATTGGAAAGAAAAGAAAAGCCACATGCCACTCCCTCGGAGACCTCGCAACACTCTCCCAGATATTTACTCTGTGCATGCGAGGTGTGCAATAAACCATAATTACCCCATTATTAATGGCTATTACCAGTGAAAAGACGGCCCCATGTCATATCCAACACCTCGGGAAGAAAACCCATTCATCCGTTCATGCCATGTGGCGACATCTCGCGAGCCTTGCACGACTTTGGTGATGCTAGCAAGAAAACCTGTGAGGTCGGCGAGAAGCGGTCAAGATCCAATTCTACGATTGGACGGTTCATCAGACCTCAGATAGAACATCCAAGTGGGGCCCGCATTGAAATTCCTGGCGGTGTAGAACTTAAGCCATTATGCCAAAAAGATCAACGAATCAGGTGAAATGGGGCCAGTAAAGCATGACCTGAGAGGGATGAAACCTCACTTAAGTGATCGGTTCTCCATGACAGCAGGTCACCGTTAAAACATAACAAGAGGGTTTCAACTGGTCAATAGTCAAGGATACCATGAGTAACTTTGAAACCCTAAAACCCTAGTTTTAATTTTCTCAAAAATTGAAGTTCCATCAGTGGCTCCGACTGGGGATGTATGCCCCCTGTGGGCATAGCAAGAATCCAAAATCTCTAGTTTCACAGACTAGATTACTGAACTACACAAGCATTTCAAAAGATATATTGCCTTGTTCTGTCAACTGGACTTGTGTATACAAACATGGTAGCCCCAGGCTACCAAACAAGAGAAATCAAGGCTTACCTCTATCAAAAAAAAAAAATTCCATTTCTTGATAGAGAAAGAGCCTGCAACATTCCCCATTTGATGATGTGAAGTGCATGGGATAACCAATACCTTTGTGATTGCAATGGAAGCTTTCCCCACTCTGCTCCTGTATTGATTTAATCAATGTTTTGTCCCTCCAATTTAAAAGCAATATATGACCATGATAATATTTTTCCTTATCCCGCTCCTAGTCATATTTTATAGGGTGTTGGCTCACCTGTTCCACGAAATGAAAACTCTCATAACTTACCTGGTTTGCAACATCATCCATTATGTTATCCTTGGTTTGCATATTGAAATGAAAGTTATCATACAGAACAGTACGTAAAGTATCCTTACTTCCATTAGCTATCCAAGATGATACATAGCTCAAGGAAGTTTTCTCCTGGCACGTCCTTTCTTGTACCTCTTCATTCATCTCTATATGAAAACCCTTAGAGATAGGTTTAAAAACATCAACTTCACTTTGATCAAAAAAGATAGAGCAATACATATTGGTTCTATTATACTCAGGACTATCTGTTGAATATGTTGATCTATAAGTGAATAATTCAGCACAATTAGAATACCCCTTACTAACTACATCAACACTAGGGGGGAGTAACACCTCCATCTCCATTTTATGTAGATACTCAGGGAAAACCATAGGGCCAGTGCATGGACCACAACATTGGTCGCTTCCGAATGTATTCTCCTGATTACAAGTATTAACATCTTTAGATTGTTCAACATTTATATAACTCCCCTGTTCCAATGCTAAGATGTCAGAGCTACACTCCAGATATACACCATCTAGCAATCCTTTCTTTACTTGGGAACAAACATGGGGCTCTTCATCCCCACATAACTCTGGTAAAAATAACATTTCAGCTGCATTCTCAGCACTACAATTATTACCCCTAAAATCACAATCATTAACTTGCAACAAAATCTCAGTAACATTAGAATCATAATTAGGATTAAGAAACACAATGGGTGTCTCATACAATCCTTCATCATCTTGTCTTTCAATGTTGTGATTACCTATGCAAATATATTGTAATGAATGAGCACTTCCTTTATTTTGTGTAGATGCATTCCTAACAGATGCTTCAATCTCTATCCATTGAATTACCTGAGCCAAATTAGCAGGTTTCAATTTCTCTAGTAAGGAGCTTAGTCCTGATTCATATAGTTCACAAAACAAATCAATGCATTCATAATCATTAGGTCTTTGCTCTATGGGAATTTGTATTAGGATTTCCAAAAATCTCAAAAAAAACTCATATGATGATTCCCTTCTCTTGCCTTCTCATATCATATAGTTCTGATACACAAAAACCCTGATCATCTTCATTCAGATCAGACTAGGTTTCAACTTGGATCTCATTATCATCAAACTGCATTTCTGGACTTATAACAATTTCGGTGATAATTTTATCATCAATTTTTTGAATAGCCGGCTCAGATAATATACTAGCATTGGTTAGGCAAGGGTAATCAATACCTACAATTGGATATCTCTTCATCATTGAATATTTCATGTTATTTTCAATTTCCATAGCTAGCTGGTATGCTTGAGGCAGAGTAGTAGGTTCTTTATCCCTTAATAAAAATCTCATCCTCTTATTGAAAGCACCTAGATATACAATCAAGCTTTCAGCCTCATTTGGTCTTATTTCTTTGGGGATCTCCCTTAATGTTCTTGAAAACCTGAGACTAAAATGCAGGACTAATTCCTCCTCTTGTATGTGAATTCCCATAAATCCTTTTCTCAATGTGTTGGGATTGACTCTTTCACTTAATTGTTCCATAAAAACAATCACCAACTAATTCCATGAGTTAACAAAAAAGGCAAGTAAATAAGAAAACCAATCCCTAGAATCACCTTTTAAGGATTGCACAAATAATTTCATAACAACATCTTCATGATCAATTTCATAATCACCCATTACATCAACAAAATGTTGCAAATGCTTAGAAGCCGATTCTGTTACATGCCCTATATATTGAGGTAAATATTTCCTAATTTTCTTAGAAATCGAATTAGGTTGATTGTTGATAGCATAAAACATAAAAGGCATATAACTTTGAGTTACAAAACTCCTCAAAGGATTTAACATAACTTGCTCTTCTAGCATATTTATGCTTGACCTTACACATGGTAGACTATTCAATAGCATATAGCTATCAGGCACATCACTTGTCAGCTCGACCAGGAATTTATTAATGACTGACAAAAGTATTCATTATTTTCCAAGATTTTATGCAATAAAAATGTGTTTCATAAATCCTTTTACATATTGCATTACTAGAGGTGTGGTAAAAAAAATCCTTGTTCCCTTGTATATGCTTAACATATAAATTTGGAACTGTTTTTATCTTTAATCAAAACATCCATTTTCATTTAAAAGCAGTGAACTGTTTTGGTTTTGGCAAAATACCTGGTAGTCGTTAGAAACATGTATCAACCTCTTTTCCAAACTGTAAACAACACAAATCTTGAACTATTCCTTCATTTATTTACTGGTCCTTTAGTTAGAGTCACCACCTCCTTTCAGAGGACAATATTTCAAAGAACTTTGAGAGCCTAGTTTTCTAGATTCTGTCAAATTATGGGTTTCATTACCCATTACAGAGTTGCACCATATCACTAGTAGTATGTCTCACAGTCATAACCCATTCCATATGGTTCCTTTGCCTTCATTCTCCTCTTTTTTTTAAAAATTTCTCAGAAGTTCTCCCCAAATAAAATCATCCTTCAATGAATAACTCTAGAACTTCTGAATCTGTTGCTTGTAGGACACCATAGACCATAAAATTAGCAGGATTAGTTTGAACTACCTCCTTTTTCTCAATTTGCAAACATTCACTATGTAAATTCAGAACAACATATCATTTAATATGACTCTATAACAACACTGTCTACAGCCAAAACTTCTAAGTTCATCCCCAGTAGAGTCACCATTCTGTTGGTGACTTGGATGGGAAAATAATTCAATAATTTTTAACCTCTAGTTACATTAACAATTCAAAACTTCTATGTCTTTATAACAACACCGTCTGCAACCAAAAATTCTGAGTTCATCCCTAACAGAGTCACCATTTTGTTGGTGTTTAAAAATCTATACAGAGGTTGCAGGTATCTAAGAGGTAACCAACCCCTATCTAGGATAAATACAACCACTAAGGGCCAACTAATGAGAGTCAGTTAAGGATTGACTTCTCCTACACTTTTGGCTCTGTAGGACCAAGGTGGGTAAACCTAAATGTGTTCACATGAATGCCTCATGACTGGTAAGAACACTTCCCACATACAAATTACAATTCCTACACACTCAAAGGGATAGTGATCATTTCACGGTTTTGGCAAGCCAGAGAATGATTACCAGTGCCAAAGAGCAACAAAATTGACACACTTATTACAATAACTCCCGGAGGAGGACAAAATTTTAATCAAGTGTTTTATGTTCAGTATTTGGATATCCCTACTTAGAGCTTATAGTCTTGAACTAATAAAAGGACACAAACATTATCCAATGCTTCATCCATCGGGCAACGGAGTCATACAGAACAAAATCTTGATATGATGAGCCTATCTCATATAGCATTACTATCATGAGATATTTCAGCACACTAAGATAGTACTTCTTCAAGCATCCTGGGCATATACAACCATGAACATGTAATTGACTCTTCAAGAATTTGATTAACTTCTTAAGCTAAAGCAAGAAAACTAATTACATTTTCAATTAACTATTAAAACTGAAAGGAGGAATCCTCGATAACTCCACTCGCAATCCATGGCATACACATAGGAGAGTTGAAGGGAATGATCATGATCCCTCTTAGGATCTAGTATTTTAGGCATATCTTTGAAAACCAATTAGTGGTGATCTGTAATTTATTGTAGATATAGATGGCTAGGAGAGTTTGATTGATAGGATGCTAATGGAAAAATTGAGCCACAAATCCATTAGCTCCTTTCTTAAAAATATTTTCCATTTGAGGATTTCTCACCTTCTATAGGGACTTTGCATACAACCCTTTTAGTTCAACTACCTTTTCTTCTACATGAAATCTCATGAATAGTTCCTAGAAGTTCATGTATCAATTGTTTCTAAAGTAGTGAACCATTGTACTCCAATAATATATCTACTACATCCATGGGAATAAAAAACATTGGGAAATCAAGATGATTCTCTTCTATGGTTAATTTAATGATATAAAATATTCTTGAATAAATAAAAATACGCTCATCTCTAATTTGGACATAAAATTTTGGAGAAAGAAATATAAAACAATTTAGATGAGTAGCTAACTTATTAAAAAAGTTGTGAGTGCTTCTAAAATAAATCAATATTGTTACTCTTTATTTCTTCAAGAAAATTTCCACCTTGAGAGTTTATGTGGTGCAAAATCTAGCAAGTGCATGGTAAGATATGGTTGGTTGTGTATCTCGTCTAACACATTGTCACCATCTAACATTGGTTCCTCAATTTATTCTTCCTCACTTGGCTCTTCAATATAGAACAATTTATTTTCAATGCATTTATGTCCTCAACTATATTTTCTATCATAATTTAAAAATTTAACCATTTTCTCCTTTGTCCTCAAATTTGTGTGGTGTCAACCAAGTAGGATAAGGTAGTGATTGTGCTAAAAAAAATTATTATACCATTAAACTCTTACCTTCTAGGAATTAAAAACTTCTCTATGTCTTGTATGCTAGACAAAAGAAAAATACATAGAAAGGGTGCTAAACATGTGTACCTCATATTGGATATTATTCTTGAGACCACCTAGAAATAAGTCATTCAAGTTCTCTTCTATAATTGTATCTACTAGATAAAAAATAGGTTTCGTAATTGCTTAATATAATCCTTGATTGATAATGTTTGTTTTAATTTAGCTAACTAGTTAAAGTAGATTTTTGCCACACTATTACCATAGTGTGACTATAATTCTTCTATAAAAAAATCCTATGTAAAAATGAAAGACTTTTTCTTCCTTTGTATACATAGCCATCAATACCAAATGACTTTTTCTAGTTCTATATTAAGGAAGCCATTGTAATTTATTTCCCATTTAGAATTTTATGTATATAAATTTTTTTCTCAATTTGAGTTATCCAAGTCAATGGATCCTTGCCATTAAACTTGTGGATGTCCAACTTTGGTAGCTAGTTCCTAGATCCAATTTGATTGTTAGCATTTGGATATAGATTAGGTGGCTTAAATTATCCTCCTTGGTTTCTTGAAACATTTGTTTGTGATCTTGATTGATTGTATATGTAAGAATTAATATTATCCAATGTGATATGGATTTCAAATATATCTCCTTCAAATACTTTCATTTCCTCTACCGTTTCTAACTTAATTTCATCCCTTGTTTCTTCCCTATGGATTCATTACCTATGGAACCAGTCTCCACAATTTCAAAATCATCATTTAGTAAATTTTTTTATAGGTGTGAAAATTATTTATTCCCCTTGTTGCAAGCCATCATGATGGACCTAATTGATTTTGCAATAAATAATATAAAATAAATCATATCAACATGTTGTTTTTAACTTCCCACTACTTAGATCTCATTTGATAGAAAAATTCTCCAAGCAATGAACTGATTTATAACCTTGGAATGAAATTTGGTGAAAACCCTAATTTTATAATAAATCCTTGAATTCTACTCCAATAACCTCAAATTTTGGTTTTTAGTAGTACAAATATGCTCCTAATGAACACTCTACAATTTTTATTTTTTCTAATTTTCAACTTTTGGAGAAGATTAGGTGGAAACCCTAATTATATAATAACACCTTTAGTTTTTCTAATTTCCTTAAAATTTATATTGTAGTAGCTTCAATATGATATTCAATAACCCTTTGAAATTATGAATTTTCTTTCTAAAATTAGAGAGATATGCCCTTCCCAAGAATGACCTCCAAAATTAAAAATATTTTGTTACCTTCATGATGCCAAGATCATTCTCTAACATCACTTGTAATGAAACAACTTGTATAATAAAGGAACATAACAAGAAATATATCACAAATACTTGCTAATAATTAAGAATAATAGGCCCATTTGAGGGGGAAATCCTCCAATTATCTCCAATGAGAGAAAAAATTAAATATGATACTAATAAAATAACCACAAGCTCCTATAGATACCTTATGTTATATGCCCTAGCTTTCCCCTAGGAGAACTTAAATATGGGTGAATGCAAGAAGATGAGTCCACTTCTAGTGGAAGTTTCAAACTTAGATAAAAACATGAAATTGGAAAAAATGAAATGGTATCCCGTTATTTAGAAATGGGATCCCATTATTTAGAAACAAATAATGAGATGGAATGTTATGCTTTGAGATCTTGAGCCTGAATTTAGAACAAGATCCCATTTCGTGGTGGGATCCCGAGCCGAGAATTATAAAATGGGATTTTGTTTGCTATGAAATGAGATCTTGTTTACTAAGAACGAGATCTCATTTACTATGAATGGGATCTTGTTTACTATAAACGAGATCCCATTTACTACGAACGAGATCCCATTTTGTAAAGGTATTAATCTTTTTAAAAATCACCTGTGATCTCATTTTTACCTCAGAAATAGATAATGCCAAAATGAGATCCCAAATGCAAACAACAACCATCTGTCGACATGTAAGTTTTTTGTTGCATTTTTTTCCATTTTTTTTCTATTTTGTTGAATATATTGAGGATTTTTTATGTATTTAAATTAGGTTTCTATTCTACAAATTTCCTACAAAAGAAAACCCTAGAAACTAAAAAAATAGGTTTTTATTTTGCATATTTATTGCAAGAAAAACCTAGAATACAAATATTTCAAAATAAGATACTACTTAATTTCTTTGAGGAAAAAATCTAGGTTTGTCTAATTTTATTTCATTCCATTATTTAGCACTTATTATTAATTGTTTAATCTAGCCACATACAACTAGAATTTTTAGCACATGACATCCACATGTACCCATTCACAAACACCTACTTGAAACCCTAAGATATTGTAAAGCCACTCTCATCACAATATCATGCGAGAAGAAAAAACTCATCATAAAACTACATCTAGATAATGTAACACCTATGGTTAGAGAGTGATAAACTAAAGGTCATTCTAACTAATACACTTACATAAAAAATACTAACACTAAGAAATGTTAGAAACCAAGATCAAACATGCAAACTAGAAAAAGCCTTCCACAAGAGAAAAACAATAAAAAGAAGATCTTTGCATGAAGATGTGCAAATTAATAATATTCGAGGAATTGAGAAATTACAAGAGATGAATTGATTTATAAAATAAATGTATGCATAACCCTAATGTAAAACCTAATGTTGACCTAAAATCAGCTCAACTAAATAAAGCTTACTTATTAATTAAGTAAAGTAATTATAACCTAAGTAAAAAATAAGTAAACTTAATAAAGTGTAATTAATTACACCAACACCATCCCTTAAGTGAAACTTAGGGAGAATAAAAAAGCATGCACCTAATGCTAGGATGAATGCAAGAAAGCATGAATGGGTCCCGACTACAAGGCCATGTTAGGTACCCATGTACAAATGCAATGAATGGGAAAGAGGAGAAAACCCATTGGGAAAAAAGCCCCCCTCAATGAGATGACCTGCTACAAAGAAGAACTGGAAGAAAATTGTGGAGTAACACTGGAAATTGAATCCAAAAAGCAGGGAAAGATAATTTTGTTTACTACTAAAACCAGATGAGAATCACTAATTGACTCAAGGAATCATGATAAAGTAACAATAGACCCGATGCCATGAAACACAGGAAAAATCACAAACTGGAACAACCCTGGAATCTCTGAAGCAATAGTAGATGAAAAAATATGCCCCCCATAAGAGGGAATAATATGATGAAAGAATCTGGAAGCTATGTGTATCTTGATGCCGATGCCAAACTGTGACTAAAACTGATCCATGGGAGCAAGTACCAAGAAGATTCTGGAACATTAACCATAAATTTAATGGCCCTTAAACTGAGATGTGACCCGATGTGAATCTAATATGATTCAGGATCATTAACCATAGGCTCTCAATCTGAGATGTGAACCGATGTGAACCAAAATGTGTCAAGCTATGAGCAAGATGTGGACAAAAGAAATAGTAGAATCCGTATACAACCCATGTGAGTTGTCATCAATATGAAGATGGGATCAAAGTAAAACTACACTCTAATCAGATTATTATGAAAGAAAACCCCCGTGATGGAACTTTATACCAGTTCATTTATTATAATTACACATGATTGTAAAAGGAGAGAATGCTAAACATGCATAAACTAAAGAGAAAATGCAAACCTAGTGCATGAAAACAAAAATAGAGTGCATTCACAAACCGAAGTTCACATCTACCTCCTTGATAAAAATGGACCTCAGATCTGTGTAGATGACTGAACCAACTTTCGTATGTTGTGAGAATGGCGAAAAAAGGATAACCGAGTCAAAAGATATGCCATCCGAAGCGAAAAATGCTTCATTTGAGTTAAAGGACCTGAAAAATAAAACTATAGAAAAATTAAAAAAAACTACCTCAACCACTAGATCGGTGTTGAAATCAGATTTTCAATGGTATCTTGTTTGCAAAAAAATGACACCGTATGCGAAAGTTATGTCGATTTCGTGAAAGTTGCTCCAAGAAGGCCAATATGGCCTACAAGCAACCTAGGGGGCTTAAAAAAAAATAGGCCCCTAGTCCTGTGTGCGACAAAGGGTTGGCGGGCTGGGGGTTGGGGTAGAGCCCTTAGTCATCCATATGATCGGTGATGAGGCTGAAGGTGGCCGGGGGCTGGGTGTATAGTGCCCGATCCCCCATAGGACCGCAACTGCCACTGGAGGAGCCTATGGGGGAGCCGACGATGGGTCGATGGTGGAGGCCAATGATGGTTGCAGGTTGGAGGCCACTCGGTGGCCACTGGGTGGCATGTTGATTAAAATTGGCAATGCTTTTAATAAAGCATTTTTTTAATTTTTTTTAAATCCACGCCTCGGAAAGCATGTTGGGGAGGCCGTACGGCTTCCCTGACAATTTATTTTTGCCTCAGAAACCATTTGCTCCAAAAATCAATGATTTGATAGGCGTTCCTAGGGTTTTTGGCCTCTGTGAATGCGATGGTCACCTCCTTTTGTGCCCAAAGTGCCCCGAAAAATCAGCTACCCCCAGAGCTTGCAAAAACTCATCGAGCTTGAAACCCTAACAAATTTCTTCAACGATGACCAAAATCAATAAAATAAAATCCAATATCAACTTTTTCTAGCACTCTGAATCCAATGGAGATGCCCGATCTGATCTGAAATGCTACATCAATAATCTCAAGGAATGATACCCTCGAGGAACTTTGAACGTGCTCTGCAATAATTTTCTACAAAATCTGAGAAGGGGTTGCATATCAAGGCTCTGATACCATGTTAGAAACCAAGATCAGACATGCAAACCAGAAAAAGCCTTCTACAAGAGAAAAACAATAAAAAAATGGAGCTTTGCATGAAGATGTGCAAATTAATAATATTCAAGAATTGAGAAATTACAAGAGATGAATTGTTTTATAAAAGAAATATATGCATAACCCTAATGTAAAACCTAATGTTGACCTAAAATCAATTCAACTAAATAAAGCTTACTTATTAATTAATTAAACTAATTATTACCTAAGTAAACTTAATAAAGTGTAATTAATTACACCAACAAGAAATGGCCACCATGAGTGAAGGATACACTACAAATGTAAAAGAGAATCATTATAGGTAGAACAATATTTCCATGAGAAATAAAAATCAATGAAAGATAATCTAGAAAAACCACTATACTCATGAAGAGAAGCTCCATTACCAAGAAGGATATACTTAAACACAACCTTGAAGGTTCAAGTTACCATCCCTATAACCCCATATGTAATTGGATCCATTTTAATATAAAATTATCAAGAAAGATCCAAAATATAAAGGGAAGGCCACCATAACATTAGGCTATTCATACCATAGCATGTTATGACCATAAATTATGACTAAATAAAGGAGTTCATACTATGAAGTCCATAATAGAAGTATCTAGTTACAAAACTCTTGAGAATTTGAGGATAAGTGAATCCACTTAAGAACCCAAGCATTGGCACTTAACATAGTCTAAGATTTCCAAATTATGTTCATAAAAATAACTCATATTCATAGATTAAGAATGAAAACAAATAGAATAATTAGTGTGTGTAGGCGATTTTGTTGAATGTTCATATAGTTAAGAAAATTAATTATTATAACTAGATATTGGGCTAGTTCATTGACAAGTAGACAAAGGTCTACATATTGTAATCATGCATACTAGTAGAGATAGTTGACACATGCCTAATAATTTCTCATTTTGTAACCAAACATAAATAGCCTTGGTGGAGTTATCTCTACTCTTTTCAAAGTATATATCTACTACCATTCAAGCATCTCTATAGTGCTAGTCAAGATACCTAGTCAAAGGCCATGTTAAGCTTAAAGTAAATGCACCCAAATCATAAAATTAAAATCAAGATCCCTATTCAATGTATTCAATCAAAATTTTCCATAACCTAATCAAGGTCAAAATTATCATGTTGATCCCATTAATCAAATCCAAGTATAAAAATCCTCTCAAAAATCACCCATCAACCCCATATAAGAGCCAAAAGTCCACCCATTTTACCCAAAAATTTTTACCTAATGGTATTTTCCTAGTGAATAGATACTTTGAAAAGCCTAATATTACCTAGGCATCTAATGATGCATGTGCATCTTTATTTCAAAGTAAAATTATCCCATTGCAAATTAAATGTGTCAAATCATGAAATATCAAGGAAAAGGATTAGGCATTCATGAACAAGGAATCCTTGAACACATCCATATTTATGCAAGCCAAGGATTCTAAGGTATTGGATCTATTAATGGGTGTTTTAGCACTACTCAACATAGAAAAAGTACAAGTACTCTATTGCTCATGAAAGGTAATTATTTGTAGAAAAAATTCAAAAATTAACCCCAAGGTCTCTAATGTTAGGTCTTGACAATGCACAAACAACTCTGTGATGATATGATTTGCTAATAATCACAAGGGCCATTTATGGTAAAACAAAGGTTGAAACTTATGGATCCATGACAAGGGTTTTGCAATATTTCAGGATAAATATAAACCCTAACAACAATCAACACTTTCATCAAATATAGTAGTTTAGTGATGCCTTCAATCCTAAGCTAACACTGATTTTAAAGAAATAGGAAAAGATAAAGGGTTTAGAGAGATATCTAAATCTAAGTACTAAGTGCAATCATGCAAACAATGCCACATCCAAGGTGGAAAAATCCCTAATAGCTAATGCATTCTTAACCAAGATAACATCCACAATATCACATAAATAGTGCAATATTCAAAGGAATATAAATATTTTTAGATTGTGAAACATTCAACATATACCCATATCTGAATAATATGCATAAACATTCACAATTGAACTAATACAATACTTGGCTAAGACGAACTTTACATAACAATTTACTAGTAATCAAACCACCAAAAGTATGAGCAACATATCCATAAAACACCTTCAATACTTCATTACCAACATGAAAGAACCGTATCTAAATATGAAACTGATTAACTGAAAAATCTTAGAAACATACAAACCATACACAATGAAAAGAACACTGAAAAGAACACCAAATCAATGTCTTCTCATATATTAGCTTCACCAAATGTTTGAAACCATTCTAGAATCAACCCTCCACATGAGAAGAGGCATCATATTTATATATTTCAATACAAATTTAGGGAGAAAATCAACAATCCAAATAACATCCAGGGCACTTAGCTAGGTCGGCCAAAACAGGTCGGCCCTATACAATTTTAATGCCTATTAAAATTTAAAATATAAATATGTAAAACCATTTTACATTAAGATTCCATTTAAAATATTAAATAAGTGTTCCTGAAACTATTCTTAAGGTATTTGACTTGCTCTCTAGCTTGTTGATGAAGTTTGGCACAAAAAACAATGCAAACTGGGGCTCTTACTCACCCTCTTTATCCCTTCATTTCCTCTTGGAGAACTCCTAAAATTTATTTAGTAATTTATTTGGGTTGGTCTGACTAGGTGCTAGGATAAACCTTAATATCAAAGCAATCAAATCTAGTTCATTTTCATATTTCTTCAATACTTTTTCCAAAGCAATTTTGGACTCTTTATATTTATGCATAACAGTGATATACATGGCGGCATCTTCTAAGTGATTTTCAATTATAACTCCATCTTTGACATGTAGATAAATATTATTCCACCATTTCTTTAACATATCAACCTTCATATATTCTTTACTTAACCTTTTCCTAGTCATCACCTCCAAAAATAAAGTGAAACCATGAATGATATCATCTAGATCACTTTGCATCTTTGAGACTTGTTCCAAATCTCCATCCATTATATACCTTCTAAACTTGAAGGATTCAATCCAGTATTTTGGCTTATCTATCTCCTTAGAAGCAAGAATATTTTCCTTTAATAGTATATCTCTAGGAACCTTGAGTACTTTCACTAGCCTGATAATAGATTTGTCATCAACTTTATTTCATTGAGTTGTCATCTGCTTAACTATATCCTACAAAGAGATAATTTTACCATACAACTACAAAATTTCTTCAACCAATGGAATGCCTTTTTGATATAATCCTGCAATCCAATCCTAAGATACTTGGGTTGATTCTTTCATCTTCTCAAGCTCATTGATTGCATCCTTAGACAAAATGTTGGGTTGTGTAGATGTACTAGCTTCAGCTTGAGTTTGTAGTGGCTTAACCAAATGTTGTATATACTTTTGTATTTCTTCAACTTGCCTATATAGATTTTATTTTTCTATAACTTCTTTGTATAATCTCTTCAAGATGGAATCCACTAATCCATTAAGATCATCTGCTTCCCGCTTCTTGGTGGATGGGCCCAAGTTGATCGTTTGTTTATTATAATCAGTAGGATTAGCTTCCTCTTTATTCTTTTCTACTACTAGGGTAGAAATGTGCAACACCCTATTATTAGAGTCATCCCAAGTAATCCTAGAGATTACCTTAGCCTTCTTTTTCTCCCTTGGTTTGTTTAACCCAACTAAAACTTTGTCCCAATCTAGAACCACATCTTCAATTATTATTGGTTTAGGCTTAAGACCTTCCTTTAGCCATTCAGGAGAGGTTGAAATTTTAGAATTGGTATCGAGATCAAAATTATTTTTTCCTCGAAGGTCTTCTCCTTTACTCATTTCCTCATCCTTTTGAGGTTGTTCTTCCTCCTCATTTACCTCCTCCTCTTTATTTTTTTCATCATTTCCTTCTTCATTAACCGTCTCTTCCCATCTAGCATATTCAACATTAAATTCTTCTACTTGTTCATGCTCATTTTCCCTTTCTATCTCAACAACACCCACATTGAACTATTCTCCAAAATTACTAAGATCACCATCCTTAGGAGTCTCTAGTTCCTCATCTAATCCTTGTTCCTTGGAAGAATATTCAAAATGCTATGTTTTTTGCTTCTATTTGTAGACACCCAAAATTGTCCATTACCTAGTTGATACATGACCTTGTAAAACATCTTGTAATATTTTACCCTAGGTCATTACATTATCCCACTCATTCCATTTATTCCACTTAATCACCTTCCCAATTAATTAAATAAATCTCATTTATTTAATTGATTCCCCCTTCACATGTCTCAAAATAATTCAAATTAAATATTTGAATTAATCCTTGACTTATTGTCACATTGCAACATGTGTCACATGACTACAACTCTTCACATGCATAAATAATTTAAATAAATTTGTTATTTAAATTATGAGATTCCCACTCACATCCTATTTTTACCCCCATTCATTGTGCATCATAAGCATCTTTTCTTCCAAAATAAATAAAAGAATCTCACTTATTTCCTCACATATTAATTTTAGTCTCATGTCATAACCCACTTAATGTGAGTCATAGGCACTAAAATAAACTTTTAATCCTAGCCATACATATCAAAAATTTGACTTTTAATCTTGGCCATTGAATCAAATCAGCCTTCTCTTATAAATCAAGTCTTTCATAGGTCATTTGGGGGAATCCTCTTTCAGCATCCTTACTCTGCCAAAATTTCTTCTTATCTATCTATCTATCTATCTATCTATTTTTCTTCTATCATATTCATCTTATCATTATGCTGCGAAAATGAGAAATCAACATATCAAATCATTCAAACCTTCAAAATCATGCATTCTCATGCAGGTGAAGAAGATCAATGGAGATAAATCAATTCAAGCTTGGAGATTGGTTTGCATTTGCTTATTTCAATTTTCATGCTTGCTTGTACTCTATTATGCTAGTTAGGGTTTTGATATCTTGTTATTCCAATTTTATATCTGATTTTCCCTAACTACATTTTCCATTCAAATGGGATGACAAGTGTGAACAAGCTTTTTAGAAAATCAAAGAGTATTTGATGACACCGCTAGTATTGGTACCTCCCACAGATGAAAAGCCTTTAATTTTGTATATATCCACAACCACCACAACACTGGGGGCAGTTTTGGCACAACACGATTCTGAAGGAAATGAATGTGCTATCTATTAGCTCATCAACCTGGCTATACTGACCATTTCCATCAATTGTTCAGTTACACCTATCAATTGTGCATTTCCATCAAATGTACTTCACTACTTTATCACTTGATCAATATCAAGTATCTAATCATTTTCTTGACATCTATCAAGAAATTAATCTTCTTACAACCTATCTGATCAATCTCTCGAGGGGGCTTATCATTCTTATCATATTCCTTACCAGGATATATTTGGGGCATGTATCATTTGATCAATCTTTTTTCTTTGAAACAAAATGACAAGCTGCATTGTCTCAAAGAGGGGAAAAATGTAGACACTCAAATTTGTGCTCACAATCATCACATTATTCGTCTATTGATTAAAATGATCAATTCATTCAATAATTTCTTCTATTCATGCATTTCATCAAATCATTAAATCATCTCATTATCGTTTGCATCCATTGCATTATCATTCATTATCATAATAAATTCATCATCATAATCATTCACTGACATTTCATAATAAAACTATATTATCATTTAAATCACATCGCTTGCATATATCGTCCACCTCATATTGCATTTTGTTAAATCATTAAATCATTAAAATATTATCACCACATGATCATCCATTTGCATAATAAGTCATAAACATCATTTCCATATTAAATCAATTATAATTATCATCCATAATTGTTTCATATTCATCTCCATTAATAAATCAATTATCATAATCATTAATTATTATTTCAAAATAAACTAATTATCATAACTTGCATATAATCATATCATTTGCATAAACCATTCATGAAATATTACATTTTATCACTTTCATTCTCATCCGTAACATTCAACCCAACAATGTGGGATAATAGCATTTCCTTCTCTCACATCTTTTATCCCACATTTCATCTTCAACCCCTCTCCATCCTCAAGAAAATCTTATTTAAATGGGATTTTCCTCTCATTTTAGCTCACAAATTCACATACTCATATCATCTTTGCATTTTGATTGCATTTTTCATTTACCATAGCCTCTTTATTGCATTTTGTGCTCATAAAATCTGAGAGCAAATGCATAAACAAAGATCTTGGTGATAGGGAGACAATGGAGATTGATTTCTTTTAAAAGCATTGTTTTGTTTCTGTAGTTTAGATTTGTATTTCTGATTTTGCTTTTAATTAGAATGGCTCTATTGATGTGAGCTGAAATGGTGGTTCTTACTCCATAGAAACATACATTTTTCTGGCTCTACACTATTTATTCTTCCTTATCAAATGGAACCTTCTCTTTAGGCTTCTTGGGAGGGATATCTTTTGTGATCACCTATTCTATAGCTTTGTCTTTATCTGATTGGGGTGCTTGATTAGCTTTCTCCAACTCTTCAACAACTCTATCTATGTTTTCCAAGTTGGGGAATGGAATCCTGGATACAGGATAAGCCTTTCTTGTGTAAAATTGAGTTTTCTCCTTAGAAATTTGTACATTAATGGCTTCCTCCTGGGTTACCCCCTTAGTATCTTGCAAGTTTTTCTCATTATCTTTACCTTTCTTCTATTTCTTTAGAGGGGAATTACTTGCACCACCTTTACCTTTTCATCTTACTAATCTTCTCTTAAGAGGTTGAGGCTTAGGAGATGGCTCTCTATTCTCCTCAATGATGAACTTTGTTGGCTTCCTTTTCTTTGGGATTGGCTTCCTTTTGGTCTCTTCTACTTTGGCCTTAGCCTTTTGTGTACCCCTAGTTCTTCTCTTGATAACCAATGGACCTTATTTTAATTCTTCTTCTTCTTGAGAAGAAGGAGCTAATTCTTCCTCCTTCTCTGATTAATCCTCCGAAGAAGATTGGGATTCCAAATCCCCCATCAACTCATATGTAGGATTTACTCCATCTACCTCTAGTTCAACTATTTTATGCTTAGCCCATTATTTGGAATACCTAATAACTGGAACACTGACTTGAGTTAAGTTAGTTATTTCTTCTTTGACATAGTCTATTGGAGGGAGGGGCTTGATAGATATATCCATATAGTCATGGTATTGAATGAACTCCTCCTCATCATCAATTTTATCAGGCACCTGTATAACCTTGTACAAACTTATCATTTTAAGGGCTAGCCTAGAGAATTTCCTCTTAAATACCTCAAGTTCATCTCTAGAGTTTTCCCAGTAATCCTCAATATCATCTTTATGTATGTAGTCTCTGGAAGTTTCCTTTTGGGTTGTCCCATATGGATCAAAGTTGTCTCAAGATGTATGTATGGGTAGGAGGAGGTGTTCCATCTCTGTATCTAAATTTTGAGCACTCTGGAATGAAGGACAAGCTTCACATCCATTAATTGCCAAGGGGAATTCCAATCCAGCTGTTTCTTATGCACGTTCTTCAAAATATTATCAAAGGAAACTAATTTCCTTGTCACCTCTAGCAACACAAATTTATCAGTGGGGTATCGTGGGAGCCTATATGGTACTAAAGGAGATCCTTGAATTATGATATATGTAAATTCTGGGAATCATAAGTTCCAATACCCATACTCTTTCACAAGCTCCATGGCCTAAGCTAAAATACTCACATGTAATGACTCTTGTAGCATCCTTGTGATGGACATGGTGAATGCATCATTCACCCTTCTATAATGTGAGGCACTAGATAAATGAAGTTGGGGATAAATCTCATACACTTTATTCTGTCTGATGACTCCCTTACAACTCAATCCTTTATACTTGAAGTTCCTTTCCAGCATGCAAACAACATAGGAAGTCATTGTGAACTTCCTTATATCCTATATTTCCTTTATTTATCTATCCAAGTTATCTTTGATTAGCCCTACCCAGTGGTAGTTGGTACCTTTTTCTACTTGTGTAATCACATAAAACATCTAATCCTCAAAGACTGATTCCTTATCCAACCCCATCACCATTTTGAGAATAGTGATCATATCATTATACCCAATCTTGAAGTCACTTCTATATAATAATTTAGGCAAATTAGAGTAATGTGACCTAGGTTTTTCAATCCATGAAGGATTGATTATCTCCATGTTCTTCTCAGGATTATCTATGTAAAATTTTTTTATAGTGTCAATCTTGAATTTCATCAATTTTTAATGAGCAGGAATACCAAAGGCCTCAACCAAGGATTGTTAAGTCAAATTGGCTAATAATTTTCCCTGAGGCCCAACTATGCTTCTTCTATCTAAATCATAATGCTTTCAACACTCAAATATCAAATATGGACATTAGATGGATGGAGGAAACCCCACTGCTCGGGCCAATCTAGCATGCACTAACCTCCTAGCCAATTATGTAGGACCATAGCAGTTCTTTCTTTGCTTGAAATATTCTAGATCAACATGCCCCATGTTGGTAGCTCTGACCTATCCCTAGTAATAAGTGATCTTTGATTTAGGGAGCCTTCCTTTGAGTTATACTTCATTTTCTCTGCCCTAGAAAGCTCCTCCTTTATTGGTTTACTTTTATTTCCTTTTCCTGCCTTAGCCTTGCTGGACTCTACCTTCATCTGGTTAGACAAGATATAATAATTACTTGAAATGCTTAAAAACTAAGACAAAGTTAGAAAAATCAATACACTCCATTTGACAACACTTAAGATCATGTTATTAGCAAAGAAACCAAAGAAATCACTTCAAAACCCTTAAAGTAAGATATAAAATAGACATAGGGTTTTTGGGATAGTCAAGGAATTTAGAGAATCCAATAGCACAAGGATTTCATGAAATCAAAAGCCTTATGAAATCCATGAAAAAATCCATAGTCTCAAGGAATTAGCAATGCATGTATAAATGTGAACTCATCATTTAAAATCTCATCATTTAACCCTTTGTTACTTCAAAAATCACAAGATATTAACCCCTAACACATGAAAATCATCATTAGGCTATAACCTCAAGAAATTCCATCATTAAGAAATGATCACTGTCAAACATCAAAAAATACAAACAAGGATGAAATTCATGAAATCCAAGACCTCAAGGAATCTGCGATGACAAGTTCATTGGGAAATCCAAGGCTACATAAATTCAATGAAAAGGGGTATAGTCAATCATTTCAAGAACAAACAAATTTCATGAAAAGGGACTTATCGAGGATTTCAAGAGTTCATGGATTTCATGACAAAGGGTCAATCAAATATTTCAATCTTATGAATTTGGTGAGTAAACCAAAATCAGGTAATCCATGATCTCAAGGTTTTTGTGAAGGATGTAGCAATCGAGTTTTCCAAGTTTGAAAGGATTCCACAATGGGTTAAAATTTAAATGGATAACTCTTAATTTTTTCCCTACTGTGCGAATCATCAAAACTTCCTTGGTAATCTACAAAAGCATAATAGGAACCATTAATTTAATAAACAAATCCAACATACTACTCACCCCATACTTAATGGATTTATATATTCAGCAGACAGTTTGAGTTAACAACATTTCAATTAACAAAGGCAAGATAGGGTTTAACATGAACACATTCGATAACCAACTAAGTTGATAAAAATGAAAAAATTCTTTAACACACACCACAAAATGCAACCAAGTGGAAAACCTAAGCAATGATTAAAGAGAAACCCTAGCTTTGATTCTTTTCCCTAAATTTGAATTGATTAACCCATGAATGACACATGAAATGCAAGTATCTACCGATGCCCTAGCTCATGCTTATTGAACTATAGATTCATTGTAATGCATTAAACAAACTATTGATTGAATTAACTATAATTTGCTAAACAATATGCATAAATATGATTCCCTAGTTAATTTTGTATTTCAAATGTAATGATAAATTGATTACAACAATTTGAAATGCCAAGAATAACATAATAAAATCAAAATGACATAAGCCACTAATGAATGCATGCATAAATCAATGCATAAATCAATGTGTAACAAGGGTTGAAATCCATACCTTTAATCACCAACAAGAAAAATGAAGAATGCAACAAAGACCTCAAATCCTAGTTCATGATGGAGAAATCCTCAAGTACAAATCATCAAAACTAGCCATATCTGCCTAATGCACTTCGTTCTCAAACACCCAAGATCTCAAATATAAATGACCTCAAAGAAATGAGAAACTAATAAATAAAATCGAACTAAAAACCATTCACTTCACCCCCATTAATGTTCTTGTACATTATGCATAATGTAATTAATTCCTGACTTGACATTTACACAGCTTTGGGGAATCCACTCCTATTTGGAATTCACAAATGGAGGGGAGTCAAGGAATCCAAAGACCCTAGGATTTGATGATGAAAATTATTTTGGGGAATCCAAAGACTCCCAAATTAAGCGATGGAAATATTCTCGAGGATTCTGGCTAGGCTTGGATTCCATGACAAAAATCATTTTAGGGATTGCAAGGTCCTATGGATTCCGTGAAGTTGAGCTAGAATTAGACATTTGAAGGCCTTAATGATATTTCAAAGGTTCAATCTTGGAATTCATTTTGTAAATGAACTCACCTCAGATGTTTGATAATCATTATAAACTTAGGAGGTGACATCAAAGAAATTCAAAGGACCTATCCCTGAAGGGGGAAAAGCAAGAGTTAAGGCGAAAAGAAAAATGAGGGGGTCCCTGCTTTCAACGGGTCATGCATGTGAAAAAGGCACAACATGATCTATAATTTTATAAATAAGAAGAAGAAGGATGCTAAGTTCACATTAGCACTAGGGTAACTTATCCCCACATAAAAATAAATTTATCTCATCATTCTACAAAGAAAATTCCTACTATCAATCCTTTCATTGACCTACCGCCATCAACACCAACCATTTCGATGATCCTATACCAATCCTTTCATCAAAACCATCATGAAAATTAACCATTCACCTCCTTTTTCCATAACTATAAATCAAAAAAATCACACACCATTCAAATTCTTCTATAATGATGAATCAATCACCTCCTTCATGAGACTTAAATATCACATCTTTCTTAAGGATTATAAAATAGACATTGAATTAGACTAGGATTTTTAGATGTTGTGGTTGTGTTGCTGATATGTGGTTGTCATTGATGTCAAAACTATTAGCATTGATGATTCTGAAGGCTATATATGTCAAGGATATTGAGAACATTATAAAAAATATGTTGCAAGTAGTCTATGAAGCTATGATGATCAGAGTGGTGGAAAGTTTTGTAAGTTGGTATTTAGAAGTCACACTTTAAAGGGTTTGTTTCTAAACCTATCTAGTTTATACTCTGGAATTTTTAGAGGCGTGCATCAAGATTTGTGCAAGTTATGAGTTTTTGAGTTCCTATAGTTATTATGTTACTATACCAGGTGTTTTTAGAAGAAGAGAATGTAATTATAGTAAATTTAGTTGTTGCATATGCTCATGTGTTGTTCGTTGATGGTTCTAGATCATGATCTATCATTTTTGTATGTCCGCGTTGATCGGTGTGCTCGTGATCAGATATTTTTCTTTCACGTGTTCAAGTTTTCATGTTCTTGGCCGACATGGTTGTTGTAGCATGTTGCGGATCCTTGTGGATTAATATTTTAATGTTTGGAATGTTCAAGGATGTTGATTTAGGTCTTCATTATGTTGTGATTGACTTAGGTCAGTATGCATTGAGATTTGTTCATGAATTGGGCTGACAGTTTGTAATTCATTTATTCTTTATTTTTGGCCGACAGAGTTGTTGATGTAATTCCATGTAGCGGATATATAAGAGTGATTATTTCCTCATTTTGGAGTGTGATAGATGAATGTATGTGAAGTGTGTGTAAGATATGTGTGAATAAAGATTAAATCATTCAATTACAGAGTAGAGTGTGAAGGAGTTTGAGTGAAGTGTGAAGAAGTGATTCTATGTGTAACCGAAACTATCATCAAGCTTTTGAAGAAGCTAATTTCTCAGTTCAACCTCATCAAATGGATTGGATCTAATTTTTTTATGTAAGGCAACAAGCCTTCCCTTCTGAGTAGTGAGCTCTAGGCAGTGTGCCTAAATGCATGTGCATTCCTCATTCATTTCTTCTATAATTTTAACAGGGTATAAATTGTGGATTAACCTCCATCATGGTTTTCCCCCTAACAGGGTTTCCACACAAAAATCTTGGTGTTGTGTGTTTTTGATTTGTTGTTGATTCATTCTTTCACTGTTAATTATCAGATATGAGATTAAAGGTTAATAAAGGTTAAATACATTTAAATTATGTAACAACTGACTCACCCCCCCTCTCAGTTGTCTATCCTTGTTTTGCAAACAATTGGTATTAGAGAAGGTTCCTCTGAATAAGTTTAATAGATTGAGGTGATCCGAGATGGCATCATACAAGAAGGACAATCCTAGATTCGATGGTACAAATTACTCTCTGTGGAAGGTCAGAATGAAGTGTTGAACCCTTCTAGAAGATTACAAAGAACACATATACTATTCCTCAGAATGGTCCCTCTACTCCTGATGAGATCAAACAAGATGAAACTAATATTAGGGCTATAGAAACATTACTGAGTGCTTTGACAGATTCGGAGATGATAAATGCGATAGGTCTGAAAATAACACATGAGATTTGGAAGAAGCTGGAAAAATTATATGAAGGAGATGCACAAGTGAAAGTTGCTAAGCTACAAATTTTGAAAGGAAAATGGGAAAACATGAAGATGAGTGAATATGAAAACATTATTTCTTTCATGCAAAAAGTAAATGAACTAGTGATGGGTATTAGATGTGCTGGTGGATTTTTGGAAGAAGATGAGATTGTGGCTAAAGTGCTTAGATCAATGCCTACTTCTTATAAAACAAAATCTCATGCTATTAAAGAGCCTAAGACAATAAGAAATATTACAAGAGACATGTTGATTGGTAAACTTGCTGCCTTTGAGTTGAGTGAATTTGGTGATTCTACTCCTAAAACAAAACTGCATTTTAAAGCTACTATATCCAGAAAAATCCAACAAAGATATGATCTGGGAGAAAGTTGTAGAAAGACATTCAAATATGAAGATGAGATGAAATAGATTGAAGATAAAGAAAAAGAGCTAGAAGAATTGGAAGCATTGATTATGAAAAGAGAAGCCTAAGGACAAGGTAAGTATAAAGGAAAACTGCCTATTAAATGTTTCTCTTGTAGTAAGATAGGTCATTCTACATCAAGGTGCCCTGGAAGGGTTTCTAAGTACAAACTTGACAAGTCTAGATTTCAAAAGAAATGTTAGTATGTTGAAGAAGGTGTTACTGATGGTGAATATGATAAAGAACTAGAAATGAAGATGGATGGGTATTCATTGCTATCAAGGAAAAACATTTTGTGTCCATTGAATATGCTAACGATCAGAATATTGAAAAAGCTCTTGCAGCTAGAATTGATGAAAAGGATGAGTGAGTGATTGATAATGGATGCTCACATCATATGACTGGTGACAAAATCAATTTTCTAAGCTTGGAGAAGTATGAAAGTGGTTTTGTAATATTTGGAGATAACAATGTTGGTGTGATTTGTGGCAGAGGCACTATTTCTCTTCATGGTAAATATAATACTGATGATCTCCTTTATGTTGAAGGATTGAAGCATAACTTGTTGAGTGTTGGATAGATGGTAGATAACAGTTACAATCTTCAGTTCAAAGATGGAAAATCTAGGATATTGGGAAGCTCTAGAAATGTAATTGCTTCAGGTAAAAAGACAAGAGGAAACATTTTTCACCTAATTATTGCGAGTGAAATTTGTTTAATTGCTCAAGTTGATGTAGGTTGGTTATAGCATAGGAGGTTGTGTCATGTGAATTTTGATAACATTGTAAAAGTAAGCTCCACACAAGTATTCAGAGATCTACCCAAGTTAGTAAAGCCTACTAGCACCATATGCAAGGAATGTCAGATGGGAAAGCATACTAGAATTTATTTTTGAACCAAAAATAATAATTTTAATGGAGTACTGAAGCTGGTACATACTGATCTATGTGGTCCACCTAGAATTAGAGGTCTACAAGGATAAAGGTACTTTATGTTTCTTATTGATGATTACTCTAGGATGATATGGGTTTCTTTCTTGAGAGAAAAAAATGAAGCACTAGAAAATTTCAAATCTTTAAAGCTATGGTAGAGAATGAGACAGATTTGAAGGTTAAATGCTTAAGATCAGAAAGAGGTGGTGAGTTCACTTCTTGGGAGTTCAACTCATTTTGTGAAGAACATAGAATCAAAGGACAATTATCTACTCCCCAAACTCCTCAACAGAACGAAGTTGTTGAGAGAAAGAACAAAACAATACTAGATGTTTCCAGAACTATGATGTTGGAAGGTAATGTTCCTCATATCTACTGGAGAGAAGATGTAAGCATTGTTGTATATACTATCAATTAGGTAAATGTTAATGGTACTTCTGGTAAGACTCCTTTTGAGCCATGGTTTGGTTATAAGCCTACTATTAAATATTTCAAAATATTTTGAATTAGATGTTATATCAAGAGAGATGAAGATATTGGCAAGTTTGATGCTAGAAGTGATGAAGGAATATTTATGGGTTACTCTACTAAGAGAAAAGCCTGCCAGTGCTACAATAGAGATTGAAGAAAATAGTTGAAAGTGAAAATGTCAAAGTTCATGAGGATACTGACAGATCGTACAGATATTGTGGATATGATTCAGATGACCAAAATGATAGTACTGAGAATGGAAAGACTACTCAGACATGGAATCAAGTTCAAATTGTTCTGGTGAATCAAGAGAATCATGAAGGAGAAGCTAGTGGAATTGTAGAAGAAAGAATAGAAGAACTAGAAGTTTGAGAGAGTCCCAAAGTCCCAAGGTATGTAAAGCTAAATCATTCTGAAAATCAGATTATAGGAGATAAGAACAAAGGTGTGCAAACTAGAACGAATATTACAGAAGAATATTGTTTGATTTCCAAGACTGGGCCTAGCAATGTCAATGAAGCATGTAAAGATGAATATTGGATGGAAGCAATGAAGGAAGAACTGATGAAAATAGAGAAAAATGATACATGGATTCTTGTTCCCAGACCTCGAGATAAAAATGTGATTGGAACCAAATGGGTCTTTCGGAATAAGCTGAATGAACAAGGTTGAGTGGTCAAAAATAAAGCAAGACTTGTATGTAAAGGGTACTCATAGATGGAAGGTATTGATTTTAAAGAAACCTTTGCCCCTGTTGCTAGAATTAAAGTTGTAAGGTTGTTTCTTGCTTATGTTTCTTGTAAGAACTACAAAGTCTATCAAATGGATGTGAAGTCAACATTTCTAAATGGTGAATTAGAAGAAGTTTATGTTGAGAAGTTGGATGGATTTCAACTAACTAATGAAAAAGACATGGTTTTTCGATTGAAGAAAGCACTGTATGGACTCAAGTAAGCCCCTAGAGCCTTGTATGCTAGACTAGATAAATACTTGTTGAAGCTTGGATTCAATAAAGGTACTGTTGATACCAATTTTTATTTCAAGGTGGATCAGGATAAATAGTTGATTATTGAAGTCTTTGTTGATGACATTATTTTTGAAGGTGATGATGAGTTATGCATGAAGTTTGCTAATGAAATGAAAAGTGAGTTTGAGATGTCAATGATTGGAGAGCTGAAATTATTTGTAGGATTGAAATTACTCAATTAGATGATGGAATCTTTATATCTCAATCCAAATATGTAAGAGAGTTACTAAATTTTTTTGGCATGGAATAATCAAAGCCTATAGGTACACCTATGGTAAACGGATGCAAGTTGACACATAATTATGGTTCTCCTAAGGCTAATCAAACAAGGTACAAGTCAATGATTGGTGGATTGCTCTATTTGACTTAGACTAGACCAAACATTATGAATGTTGTATGTATGGTTGGTAGATATCAAGATGATCCAAAGGAATCACATGTGATTGCAATAAATAATTTTTTTAGACATTTGAAAGAGACAGTTCACTTTGGTCTTTGGTATCCTAAGGATTATGATCTTACTTTGAATGCCTTTACAGATGTAGATTGGATAGGATATGTGGATGACAAGAAAAGTACAAGTGGTGGTGCATTTTTCTTGGGGAAGAAGTTGGTGTGTTGGCTAAGTAAAAATTATAATTGAATTTCCTTATCTACTATTGAGGTAGAATATATTGTTGTAAATAATTGTACTCAAGTAATATGGATGAAATAGATACTGAGAGATATCAAAATTGAGTATGATGAGCCTATTGCTATATTTTGTAATAACTCAAGTTCCATAAAAAAATCCAAGAATCCGGTGCTACATTCAAAGACAAAACATATATCTATCAAGTATCACTTTTTGAGAGATAAAGTGAGTGATAAAGAGGTTAGAATGGAATATGTGCCCACTAAGGAACAAATTGTAGATATCTTCACTAAACCATTGCCTAAAGATAATTTTGAGTATCTCAGAGACAAGTTAGGGGCGATTTCCCCTCCTAATCTGAACTAAGATGCATGTCTTTGCATCAATTCGTGCAATTATAGTCAGATCTTGTTTCAGATTGATGTTGCGGTGGTTGCTACTCAGGGGGAGTAATCATATGATTCAAATATGTGGTTCAAAGATTGTGTACCTTTGCCATTGATGTCAAAGGGGGAGAAGAGTAATGTGAAAATCCTTTATAGAAGAAAGGGGGAGAAGAGCAATAAGTACTAAGAGGGAGAAGCTGGAAGAGTCTAAAGTAAGGAGGAGAAGAATAATGTGTAAAGAGTTGGTTGTGTTGATGGTATTTTTCACATCATGTGTTTCCATCAATGCCAAAGGGGGAGATTGTTGGATGTTGTGGTTATGTTTCTGATATGTGATTGTCATTGATGTCAACATTATTATCATTGATGATTCTGAAGGATGTATATGTTGAGGATATTGAGAAAATTATAATAAATATGTTGCAGGTAGTCTGTGAAGTTGTGATGATCAGAGTGGTGGAAAATTTTGTAAGTTGGTATTCAAAAGTCACACTTTAAAGGGTTTGTTGCTAAACCTATCTAGTTTATAATCTGGATGTTTCAGAGGTGCACATCAAGATTTGTGCAAGTTATGAGTTTATGAGTTCCTATAGTTATTTTATTACCGTAGAAGGTGTTTCTGGAAGAAAATAATGTAATTATGGTAAATTTAGTTGTTGTGCATGCTCTTTCATTTTTTGTTGATGGTTCTAGATCATGCTCTATCATTTTTGTAAATTCACATTGATTGGTGTGCTTGTGATCAAATATTTTTCTTTCATGTGTTCAAGTTTTCATGTTCTTGGCTAACATAGTGCTTGTAGCATGTTGCAGATCCTTGTGGATTAATATTTTAATGTTTGGAATGTTCAAGGATGTTGATTTAGGTCTTCATTATGTTGTGACTAACTTAGGTTGGTACACATTGATATTTGTTCATGAATTGGGCTGACAGTTTATATTTCATTTATTCTTTATTTATGGCCGATAAAGTTGTTGATGTAATTCCATGTAGCGGATATATAAGAGTGATTGTTTCCTCATTTTGGAGTATACTTGATGAATGTATGTGAAGTGTGTGTGAGATATGTGAGAATAAATATCAAATCATTCAATTATAGAGTAGAGTGTGAAGAAGTGTTTATGTTCCTAACCGAAACTATCATCAGGATTTTGAAGAAGCTATTTTATCAGTTCAACCTCATTAGATAGATTTAATCTAATTGTTTTATGTAAGGAAATGAGCCTTCCCTTCTAAGCAGTGAGCTCTAGGTAGTGTGCCTGAATGCATGTGTATTCCTCAATCATTTCTTTTATACTTTTAACAAGGTATAAATTGTGGATTAACCTCCACCATGGTTTTTCCCCTAACAAGGTTTCCATGCAAAAATCTTGGTGTTGTGTGTTTTTGATGTGTTGTTGATTCATGATTTCACTATTAATTATCAGATTTGAGATTAAAGGTTGATAAAGGTTAAATAATTTTAAATTTTGTAACAACTGATTCACCCTCCCCCCCCTTCCCCCCCCGCCCCTCCCTCTCAGTTGTATATCCTTGTTTTTGCAACAAGGATACATTAGCATATCCTAGTAAATCCCTCTAAATTGCTAAAATTATTTATCTAGAAGGTCTCAATCCAAAACATTTAAAAGGACAAAGGTCCACAAGTCTATATGGACAAAAAATTTCCCACATAGGTGTTATTAGTTATCTCGTAAATATACATTTAAAAAAATAGGATATGTAATTTAATAAAAAGTGTGATATCAATTAATTATTGGTAGGGGATTGAAAGTAAGCAATAATTAACCTAGAATAATAGTTCATCAAAATGTGGTTAGAAAACTAGATTTCACATCACATTAACAATTATTTGTTTTTTGAAAGGTAGACTTGAACCAAATCTCATTCTTAAGGGATGATCATAAAATTAATATCACGATCCCATACAAAATTTTCTCTTTACACACTTAGGCAACATAAGATGGATACACCCACATAGTCCACATTATTCAAGGTCTTGAACAAGGTTTCATCGTATGACTTAGTCTTTCCAATGCAACCTAGTCTAATTCTAATGTAACTTGTAGGGATCTACGTGCATATGTGTCTTGACCAATTTTTGACAAAGTTTTGTGCCAAAAAGAATAAAAATATTGTTTTCAAGAAAAGCTCAAAGAAGACCTAGACAAGTATCTTAGTCGCAATCCAAGCACCTATATTTATCGAACAAGATTGTTGCCATTCCTTGAGCACAAAGATTCTAATGAAGAGATCTAATTAACTAGTGTACATAATGAAAATATGTGCCTATAAATTCTTACTAAATCATATTACTCTTAAATGTGATTCCATGAATTCCAAATAATTTCTAATAACTTAGGAATATCCATAAATACATGTTCATAGTCACTCAATTGAATATTTTTGGTGCATAGGCTAACAAAGTAATTACTAGTCTTTGGAAAGGTTGGATCAAGAGTAGAAGATTTTAATTTTGGATGAGGTGGACTAGGTCATGTCATGTATCATATGTTATTAATTACCTCCTAAATGTAAATGTAATTTAATGAAATTTGGTTTCCTTGGGAAACTTATCCAAATTTGATCCCCTTAAGCCATCATGATAAAGTGATTATACATTAACAATAAGAGGCCATCATATGTTATTAATTACCTCCTAAATGTGCATTTAACAAAATAGTATATGTAATTTAATGAAATTTGGTTGCCTTGGGTAGCTTCACCAAATTTGATCCCATTAAGCTATCATTTTGTCCTAGGACCTTAATTCATAGATCCCCTTAAGCCATCCTATTACGAACCCTTAATCCATCCTACAAGGACCCCTTAAGAAATTATTTCTCCTAATTTAATATAATTTAATGAGAATTCACATCACTAACACTTTTTTTTTTTTTCAAAGGTAGACAAACCACATCTCATTCTCAAGGGATGATCATAAAATTTATATCATGATCTCATACCATATTTTCTCTTTACACACTTAGGTAAGATAAGATGGCTACACCAACATAGTCCACATTATTCACAATAGACACCAAGTATGTATAGTAAATTTTATTTCATCGATTGGTTTGAGTGAGATTTTGCATAAATATTTTATATGAAAATATTCTCCATCTAAAAACCTCAAAATAAATTTAATTATCATCATAACCAAAATAATAGTTTTATATAGTCATAGTTTTATCATACAATATGAGCATTGTGAAGATGGTTTCAATGGGTGTTAAATTTTACACTAACATTGATGGGGGAGTGTAAAATAAATACAAATAACTTTTAAATTTTCCAATTACACATGGATCCATATACTTGTTTCCCATTATACATGGATCCATATAAAAGTATCCTCTTCATGCCATAGATTAAGAGGATTTAAGAAAATGGATTAGAACAAAATCATTCCATTAGCATGGTTTATGGACCTAGGAAAGATGACATGGATTAAGGGGATTTAAGAAAATAACTTAAGGAATATTCTAAGAGGATGTAGAAAATATAACTTGAAATCTACTCATTAAATCATGTAAGCCACTAATAGTAATCAAATTGATCATTCACATTTGATCAATTTGTATAATGTTAAATTATTGGAGTTTTTAAAATATTATTAAAGATCTATATATTAAACTTGGTCAACTTAGGACAAAATAATTCCATTAGCATGGTTTATGGACCTAAAATAGATGACATGTGGATTAAGGGTATTTAAGAAAATATGATTTAAGGGGAAACTTCATTATTCCTTGTTTAAATACTTTAACGTACATCAAGCCACACAATTTTACATGTCTTAGACATAAATGAGCCTTACACATTTTTTCATTTGTATAATTAGATCTTAAATTTTGAAATTTGCATGTATGCTTAAGTTGAATGATCTATGTACATGTGTATGTATCCTAATTTTTCTTTAAAACAATCATGTACGTTTAATTTAAATATTTTTTATAATTTCTCAACATGTATAATATCTAGTAAATTTTAATATGTTTATTTATAATTTATATATAGATTCTTGAAAGATAATTTTGTACTTGTTTTCTAATTTTGTATAAGTTTTGGAGGTTCAATTTTATATCATGGATAATTTTGATGTTGAGGATTTCTTCAATCCCCCACCTTGGCCCCCTTTACCTCAACACCCTCCACCTCAAAACCTCCCACCTCCACTCCTTGGATCTAATGAGGCTCACTTGTGAGATCACATCAATAATAACATTAGATCCATTCAAGATACAATCTATGAAATTCAAAATGAAGCATTAATTCCACCTCACTTGAGGCATTTTTCATCTTCGATGTAAAACAATATAGATGTTGTCAAGTCCATTGATGTGGACTTAGATTGTCATGGATGATGGAGAGAGGAGAGGAGCTAGTTTTATTCTAATGGTATCTCCTATAGGTATATCCTTGACCTTAAAATAAAAAAATCCCATCTTGCTCCATATTTTGTCGACCTATCAACAACCAACCAATTTCAAAAAACATAAAAAGAATATCAATGAGATGGTGTAGAGATCTCCAAATGGCTGCCAATTTTTGGGATTGATGGTGGATGGTATTTGATCATCCACCATATGCAAATTGTGAGGTCCCTCTCTATTCTATGATAAAATTATATACAGAGTTTGTGATGGGCCAAAAACCTAATTATTTTGATTTCAAATCATTCCAATGTGTTGGTGGTGACATGCCACAACAAAGGTTAGGGGCACGAATTGATCCCCAATGACCTGTGCCTACTCAACCTCTTGTAGATTCTCCTTCTACCACCATTCTTGTACCTATCAAGAATTGTGTTCTGGTATCTATACTAGGATATTTGAGTGCACTCATGGATAACCTCAATGATTGAACTTTTGAGATGGTATATACAGAGTTTGTGATGCACCAAAAACCTAATTATTTTGATTTCAAACCATTCTAAGGTGTTGGTGGTGACATTCCACAATAGAGGTTAGGGGCACAGGTTGATCCCCAATGACCTGTGCCTACTCAACCTCTTGTAGATCCTCCTTTTATTGTCATTCTTACACCCATCAAGCATCATGTGGTGGTATCTACACTGGGAGCTTTGAGTGCACTCACAACTAACCTAAATGATTGGAATTCTGAGATGACAACTAGGGTTAGAGGTCAAGACCATGGAGGAGTGTCAGATGGATTTGGTCCTAGTACCACTCCACCTGCCTTGACACCTCATGTATGTATCATTTTTCATTAGTTATTTTATGGACCTAATCAAGATACATCCACTTCAGGTGCATTTAGAGCATCTGATGATATTAGTTCATATGTTGGTTTTCTTACTATTGACCATCACCCTATAAATCATTTGACATAGATATAAATATACATGTACATGCTAAATTTATAAAAAAAATTAAGCACATTTTTTTAATGAATATATATATATAAATTGTAATATTTTAACAATTAAATTATTTTGTATAGATGATGACCACAAAAACATATTCTTTTGATTGATTTAGTTTTTCATCAACACCAATGCAAGTTGGGAACCCATATGGGGTATTTTGATTGATTTTTCAAATATATTATATAATTTTAATTTGATTTTAATTTGTAATTCAATTTTTAACATGTGTGTTAAATATTTATGTTGGTTTGGGGAAGTCATCTAACTTCCACATCAGATCCACCAGAGGGATTGTGAAGTGTTCCTCCATTGTTGGGCATCTACATGAGCCACTTGCATGTATATTATTTTAAAAATATATACTTACAATTTTATATTTTGAACTCAATATATCAAACATGCATGTACTTATATTAAAAATATATGTCTATGTATAGGTTGATATGACCACAAGGATGGGTATTGCACACCCATTTCATGCATGATAATTTCAGGAGTCAACTGAATTTCAAGTTGTTTAATTTTTTTTACATGTGTGCACACTTTTTTAGGTATTTTAAATAGATTAAAATACCTATTGGTACACTTGAATATGTATCTTTTAACCTAATTTATACACATGTGCTTTATTTAACCCTGTAGGACCTTGTTAGTGACACTTTTTGTCCTAATGATGTCATACCACCTCAACCAATAGATGTAAAGTAGCCTCATACAATAATTTAAAATTCTGATTATATTTAAATTCAACTATAAATTATACATTGTCAATGACTTAAATTAAATTTCAATTGAATATATATGCTCGTGTGTTAAATTATTTGTCCTCTATAGTATGAGATAGGTCTTGTAGTAGAGCATACAAAGACAATTTATGTAATAGAGCAGCCTCATATGGTAATTTAAATATGATTTTATAAATTAAATTGAATTAAATAATTTAAATCATCATAAATCTGATTTCAACTTTCTTTCTCTTGTACAGTCTGATTTAGATCATCCTAGTCCAAGTGGAGTGAAGAGGTCTCTTGACTATAGAGATGATAGGAGTTAGATATATATATATATATATATGTTTTAGTTTATTTCATGTTTTAGTACATTCCATGAACTCTATATATGTTTCAATACACATTAAATGTAATTTTCTACATGTTTCAATATTTCATGGACTTGATCCATACATGTCTCATTATTTCATGGACTGTATATGTACATGTTTCAGTATTTTGATATAATTTCATTGACTAGATCTATATATATGTTTTAGTTATTTCATGGAATTTATTAATTTCAGTATTTATGGACTATTATTGTTAAGTAGTAATTTACACATGTACATTTTTGCATTTAAACTTGAACAAATTAGTTGTCCTCATGTGACAATATTTTATTATTAAATTTCAATATTTTCATACATTATAATTTAGGATTTAAATTTAACACAAGAATGTTTTTTATACGATAAGAAAAATTTACAAGGTTTCATACCCTTTACACATCGAGCCTCAAGGGCCAATAAAGATCAAGTTCAAAAAAGACAAAAAACCACTAACCAAAAAAAACCACAGACACAACAACCCAATAGCCGACAGGAAAACTAACTAGCATTTTCCCAATTCTGAGAGAGGAGGTTAACAACATCCTCCCCAACCCATTTAGGACCATCATCCTCAGCCTTCTCCATCTCTTCCTTAAGTACAATAGAGAGGGTGATAGTCACACAGTGGACCAACTTGACATTGAACCTAGTCAAGCGACTAAACTTCTTCTAAAGCTTCACCATCTACTCCAGCAACACGTTATGATCCACCTCTTTATCCACAATCTTTGTCATGTCAACACGCTCCACATATTGAGGGTCAGAGGAAAGGGAAGTCAAGTTCTCATGAAGCATTTTGTTGAAGGATGAAAAGCTGATAGTCCCTTCAAAAAACTCCTCCTCCTCATCCTCAGAATCTTCCTCATTCCTTTAACCTTTACTATCAAACCGCTCCTCATTAGAATAAATTTCCCTGATCTACACCTTCTTATTATTTTTTTCCAATCTACGAGATCTCCTAATGTTGGAATTTTCAATCCCAGTCTCCACTGTAGCAACAATCATGGTATCCCCCTTGGAATCCTTTCCCACAACATTCTTCCCTTTGCTATCAGTGGATTGCAGCTTCCCCAAACCATTCCCCTCATCCTTCAATTTATTATTTTTAGTATTTTTAGTCATGGCAAGGGAAAACTTAAGCTCGCAAATACTAGCCACAACATTAGACTGGGCAATCCTCACACTCCCCTTTAATTTTTTGGTAGCCGATTTAGGCTTAGGGGTATCAGCAGTCACAGTAGAGGTTTTTATTTTGGGACCCTTAGACTAGGGCCAATGAGATATTTGTTCAAGAAGAACGAGTCAACTTAGAATGAAAAATCTAAGAACAACAGTGCCTTAGTGACTTTATTTTCTTCAAATCACCTCAAAGACACAAACTACTATGCCATAAAGTGGAAATAGGCATAATGAAATCCCTCATTAATCCTTCTGAGAAAAGAACATGTAGACAAATAACAGATTCAACACATGCATAGATTCAGATTATAGAATCAAACAACATGAAATACAAAGTTATGGACACACAGATTTATGTGGAGAAAAACCTTTCAGGTAAAAAACCCCACCCTCTAAAACACTCAACTCAATTGTATTAATCAACAAAAAAACAATTACAATACAATCTCAGAGCTATGCTCTTCAAAATTTAACATATTGTCCATCTAGAGAGTACAAGCAACACCTTTATATAGAATCCTCACATTATTACAATGTCCTCACACGACATACAATGCAGATTCATTACATTTCACTAGCCCACTCATTCAGCCATCCTTTTGACCAACTCAACCTCATGACCACTTAGGTTCACATCTTCTCAGTTTTGTGTCACTCAGTGTTCACGGTTACAATTCCCTAGCATACTACTCGAACACTCTCATTGCATGATATGATTATCTTGACACTTCACCGATTGACCTCTCAGTCGTGTACCAATCAACAACCATCAGGGCATATTTAATTACCCTACCAAAAATCCTTCCATCATTATCTAATAACATGCACCGCTATGCAACACACATCAACCCACCCAACATTAAATCAGGATACAGAGACATATCTACACTCCTTCAACCTCCTGAATCAGATCATTCATTTAATGCAAATATATTGCAAATCAAAAAATAAGACTTTCAGCTAATCAGTGTTGATTTACGACAGTGATTTAAAATCAACCAATATTGTCATGCCACATGCAATCACATTATTCATCCACCACTTTGACTATCACGCAAATAGTCAGCAGAACCCGAGCTCCTTCTACCACGCCACCACTCGCCATCCATTTACGCTCATGGTGAGGCAGTATACACCAGACTACCGCGACCTAGTAGGAAGATAGCTACGGTACAGTGGTGACAACCTACTTGCCAAACTGTCAACATCAACCATACCACCACGGCTAAAAGAAAAATCCTCTACGGTATAGTGGTAAGCCTTTATTGTTTCCTACCATGTCCACCATACTACCGTGCTCAAGCTGTAAGACCTTCGTGGTGTAGCAGTAAGCCACCGCTACTCGATGTGAAGCCCGCCACGGTAAGGAGGTAACACCATGACATTGCTCCAAGACCAAAGGACTCCCATGATAGGGAGGTAATTGACTATGCAAGCCGCCATGGTTTCATTGTGCCACCATGCCTTCTCTTAGTTAGCTCCATGATAAGGAGGTAACCGCTTCGCCAGACCGTCGAGCCTTCACTGTGCAACCACCGAACAGTGAGGAGACCGCTGCAGAAAGGCAGTTAAACTGCCCAACCATGGACCAAACAACATAGGCTCGCGGTAAAGTGGTTAACTTTGCAACCAAGCCTCTATTAACTATTCCCAACGGTAAAGCGGTAAAGGCCAAGACTAAAGAGAAAACACCAAGTCTTCAATTGATTTCAAGCCAGAAAGTTGAGGCAGATTTCCCAACAATCTCCCACTTGATGAATAATTACTAGCTTCCTCAAAATTTGAACACAAGAACCTAACACAATGATTTCATGCTCAAACCAAGACACCTATAATGACATCCAATATTTCCACCAACTCAGGCAACAACTCTAACCATCCACTACAAGAAAAAGGAATGAGCCAAGGTGTATATGCACCAGTCTCAAGAACACATGCATCAGATCATACATATGAAAAAGGCACCACAAAAACAAATTCAAAGCTCTCAAATGTGAACACGACCATGAAGTATTTCTCCAGAGACAAGACAAAACATCAGCTAGAACATGAATCAAAAAACTAACTACAACCATTAAACTAATCAAACCCACACGACTGAAAACAACACCCACAACTCATGCTATTTCATCCAATCACCCATACCTTCAAGTTATCCACATTAGTAATCTCATGCCAGCAACACAACCAACCCATTAACTATAGATACAAGCATTATGTGCTAACTAGTCAAAGAAGATCAAACACATATAGGTACTCCCACTGCATGGGTAATGCCAAATCTGATAGATCAAAGGAATAACACGTCTACCAATTGCAGCACATAGAAAAAAATAAAAATGTAACCATGTAGTACCAAGAAACTACCACACTGATATGCACAACTTGCAACCACTTGCTGCAAGAATCATTTCTCTCAACAACCTTCTAGAGTTCTTCCAAGTTATCCACCTCTGATAGAAGAAAGAGGCACAAGAACCTCCATGTCATCACCCAAGTGACAACACATGACCACAAACTAGTGACCATAACGGATCCACATAGAAATCTCACATATAAAGTCATATGAGATCAAACATATAGGAAGAAAAAACTAGACTAAAGAGAAACAACAAATCACATGTAGCATCCTCCTATGCACACTTCTAAGTGCCAGTTGTGTCAAGAATGATCTTCTTCGCATCCCAAAGGAAAAGCCATAACAACCCCCAACTGTTCAAATTAAAAAATCATGGATGTAAGCCTCTCAAAGAAGATCTAATTAAACCATATACCTATCTACTACTAGTCCTCAAAATCACAAGGAGATAAACTATGTTGTCCACCATTCACTATGAATCCTTCAAAATCTTAAAATAACAACTCAAGATTCATATCTATGAAAGATAAAGCATATCACATATCTGAAAGATATAATGGGTAAATCCCTCTCAAATAAACTTCATTGCTGAGCAGACCAAAGGGAGGAAAAATTAAAAAATGCTCCTCCAAGATATACAAGCCAACATGACTCATCCAAAAGAAATATCCTCACTGGTCTTTGTTGAACTCATGTCCAACCAAGGTGTAGGCTACTCGGACTTTCAACTATAAACAACACCTTTCTCATCTCATGAGAATCATAGCCTCACCTTATTCTCCATGTACCCATGAGCACCGACAACTGATCATCTCATGCTAAAATTCAAACAACATTTAACATGCAGTTCTCAAGCATATGAAACAAAGTACTCAAAACATAGAGAATTGCCAGACCATTTTCAAAGCTCCAAACATCTAACACAAGAACTTATCATGACATCATGATCTACACATCCACCTTAGGATATACCATGCTTCAAGTGAACTAACCATGGTCTCAAGAGCAACACAAAATGCCAAAACTCTAATGCAGAAGCAAGAGTATACCATGACATAAAACAAACAAGCTCTAAACCAACATCACCTATCAAGAACTACCAACATCTCAGGCAAAGACTCCAAACATCCTCCATGGTTCCAAGATGTTGCACATCCTCAAATATTGTCCATTCAAATGCGAAAGAACCCTTCTATAGCAATAGGATCTAAGAGTCCCTCCTAGTAACATCTGCAACACTAAAGAAGATCATTCACCACCAAGTGATGAATCCACAATCACTGCTAAATCTTCCATCATGACCAAACATATACTAATCTAAAAAACCTCTAGGTACAATCGACATCATGTCCATCTGGCAACAAATACAAACCGTACCAAGATCTCCAAACAATGTAGACCACACCATCACTATCAAAATCTTAGACTAAACAGTGTACCTAGGCCTTTCATGACATCGTGATACACATGCTACAAGTCCCCATAATTGACTATTGAGGTACTCAATGCCATCCATCCTCTCATCTCAAAGTAGCTACACCAACACATAAGTGACAACACACAAGGTTAGCTAACAGATATGCACCACCACAAAAGAAACCTTGTGGATATTGATAGTCCACTTTCGAGTTGTCCCACAGTAAACATGTAGGTAAAGACAACCCACAACCTTGCACAACTCATAGATCCACTCAAAAAATCCTGCAAATCTATCATTGCACTGGAAACTACAAAACTGAGATCTCAAAGAGAACAACCACGTAGACAACTTGAATCAAACACCAAATCAAGCTCAGATCTGATTTTCCAATCACATCCAAAACTCAAGCACCATAGTTTAGAAAAGAAACAAGCAAACACCACAAGAATTTTGGGTGGCAAATGGCATACCAATACTCCCATGCATAGAATACATCACACCTCCTCAAAACCATGTCAAACTGCAACTATCTCATCTAATCACACCCCAAAATCTAGGGTCTAGAAAATATCTTAATAGTAGCTCCACAACACCACAAGTTTTCCTTGACCGTGCAAAACCTACAAAACCACCGTGTTTACAAAACACCCATGCACATCCATATCCAATGCACAACTGGATGACACAAGAGTCTACACATAACCAACATGGTTAACCAAAACAATTAAATGATAACATGAATATGCATCATAGAATTTTTAGGAAAATCTATAGAAAACCCTTTAGAGCCAAAGACATGAATCTAAAACATGTGAGTACATGTAAATAGGAACAACAGGCCCATTCCAGACCAAATCCAAAACCACAACCATGCACAAGCATATGAGAGAGTTGGGCTATTCAGAAGTTTCAGACCACCCAAATCAACTTCATAGCCTTCATGCAATCAGGGCAACAAAGAAACCGCCTTCAGTGCTAAGTCAGAACACCCAACACAAGCTCAATACTCCATGGTTGAGAAATAGCCCAAGCAATTCCATACCACCAGAGAGCCTCTCACACAAACACCCAATATGAACCACACTCTGCTGCAACACAACCATGAGCATAAAATCACACCCCTTGCATCAGGATCATTTGCTACCAACAAAGAGCCTCATACCACATTGTCACAAGATGATCAACTCCAATATTCTCTAGCATCTTTCATGTTGCATTTTGTCTCAAAAGAGAAAGGAATTACACTCATCAAATGATAAATCATCAGTCAATTCCTTCATATTTCCTCAAGCTTTCCAAGCTAAGAAATATTCATAGGTGAAATACCCAGAAGTAGCATCCAGAAGAAGGCTCTGATACCACTTGTTGGTACAATGAAGAAACCTTAAACTCCCTTAACTAGCTCTGATACCACTTGTTGGTGAAGAACGGGTCAAATTAGAATGAAAAATCTAAGAACAACAATGCCTTAGTGACTATGATTTCTTCAAATCACCTTAAAGACAAACTACTATGCCATAAAGCGGAAACAAGCATAGTGAAATCCCCCATTAATCCTTCTGAGAAAAGAACATGCAAAAAAATAACATATTCAACACATGCATAGATTTAACTTACATAATCGAACAACATGAAAGACAAAGAGAAACTTATGGACACACAAATTTACATGGGGAAAACCCTTTCAGGTAAAAAACCCCACCCTCCAAAACACTCAACTCAATTGTATTAATAAAAAAAAAAAAATAGTTACAATATAATCTCAGAGCTATGCTCTTCAGAAGTTTACATCTTGTCCATCTGGAGAATACAGGCAACACCATTATAAAAAATCATCACACTGTTACAATGTCCTCACATGACATACAGTGCGGATTCATTACATTTCACTAGCCCACTCATCCAGCTAGCCTTTCGGCCAACATAGCCTCACGACCACTCAGGTTCACATCTTCTCAATTTTGTGTCACTCAGTGTTCATGGTTACAATGCCTTAGCATACCGCTTGAACACTCTCACTGCATGATCTAATTGTCTTAACAATTCATCGATTGACCTCTCAATTGTGTACCAATCAACAACCATCAGGGCATATTTAATTACCCTATCGGCAAGCCTTCCATCATTCTCTGATAACATGCACTGTAATGCAGCACAAATCGAGTCACCTAGTATTAAATCGAGATACAAAGACTCTACACTCCGTCAATCTCCCGAATTAGATCATTCATTTAATGCAAATATATCACAAATCAAAAAATAAGACTTTCGACCAATCAATGCTGATTTACAACAATGATGTAAAATCAATGAATATCGTCATGCCATGTTTCGTTGTATTATTTATCCACCACTTTGACCATCACCCAAACAATCAACATAACCCGAGCTCCTTCTATTGCACCACTGCTCGCCATCCATCTTACGCTCATGGTGAGGCAGTATACACCGCACTACCATGCCCTAGCAGGAAGACACCCATGGTACAATAGTGACAACCCGGTTGCCAAACCGTCATCATCAACCATGCCACCGTGGCTTAAAGAAAAAGCCTCCACGGTATAGTGGTAAGCCTCTATCATTTCCCACCATGTCCACCGTGCTAGTGTGCTTAAGTTGCAAGACCTTCGTGGTGTAGTGGTAAGCCACCAAGTAACCACCAGTCGACATGAAGCCCGCCACGATAGGGAGGTAACACTACGACACCACTCCAAGACCGAAGGAATCCTGTGGTAGGGAGGTAGCCGCTGTTGTGCCAACCACCACGGTTTCGTCGTGCCACTATGCCTTCTCTGAGCGAACCTCATGGTAAGGAGGTAATCGCTTCGCCAAACTGTCGAGCCTTCACCACACAACTGCCGCAGTAAGGCGGTAACATTGCCCAACTGTGAACCAAACAACAGAGGTTCGCAGTAAAGTGGTAAACCGGACAATCACACCTCTATTAACTATTCCCAGTGGTAAAGCGGTAAAGGCTAGACTGAAGAGAAAATGCCAAGTCTTCGAGAGATTTCAAGCCAAAAAGTTAAGGAAAATTTCAAAAAAATATTGGACTAAGTAGGAGGTTCAATTTCCTCAATGTGGACAAAAAAATGGGTTTAGGCAGGCTTAGCACGAGGTGAAAATGGTAAAGCATCAAGGTGAGGCCTTGGTGTAGCAGAAGGGGAGGAGAATCCTCAAGGTTTTGGGTAGTAGTTTCAATGCACTTCTCAATAGAGCTTTTCAAACTAGTAAGAAAGAAAAATGGGAAGCTTAACATAATTTTATGGCAAAGGTGATTTAAGAGAGGCAAATGATAGAAAAAAAAAGGTTTTATATCTACCTTCAAGGGTGACACACTTCATGAGAGAAAGACATACCTAGTCCCAGGGCTGTGGAAGAGCCTCTCTTTCAAAGTCGGATTGAGAGCGAACATGTTTTTCATTACCCATAAAGAAACCATTAAGGCTTTAATTATCTTGAGCCTTTGTGTGCTTGGGGTACTTCTTCCTAGTGCATGACATCCTTGTTGCCTAAGAAATCACCTCTTCATTCACCTCAAAGGAGATACCACCCATGGTAACCCTTATTTCTTTCTAGGAACTCATAAACTACACAAAAAACTTAGGATCATGACTCACCAAGCTTTCCATCAATGGTGGCTAATTTCCTTCAACATAGATATGCCAAACCAGCAAGTCCTTGCAAAATTCCCCACAATTTTTTGGCTCCTTTCTCACCCTATCGCCACGCATATCACCACTCTGTACACTGGAAAACTAGGAACTTTGTGAGAGAAAAAGGTTAGAGTTTTTGACAAAGTGAGAGGTCACCCAACCACTAAAATTTTTAAGCCAAATTCGAATACCTTGGGCAATCAAGACTATGTACTAGACACACACTTGAAGATTAAAATCCCAAAAGGAAAACCTCACAATCTCATTAATGAAAATCTCCAAACACTTGCAACCAGGTATGCATAAAATGATGGAATTAATTGGTTTTCCAACCATGTTGCCTTTGCACAAGTACTGATGAAACTTTCCTGCAGGGCCAAATTTAGAATTCCCTAAAGTCATATCTATTCTCAATAGAACCAAATTATCTAAAATGATAGGGAAAATCAAGAGCTTCATATCATAATTATTTTTCACATCAAATTTAAAATCAAAAATCCACAAGGATATGCGATAGCTGAGAAAAGACCTCAACAAAAGATTGCATAAGGCAAGGTCAGACTTAGACATAGTTCCTCAATGTGCTCCCCTTTACTCCTCATAATTAGCTCTTTGATATCGATTTCCACCCCAATATTCAAAATTTTCCACTTGTTTGACACCTCAATAATTGAACTCGTCCACAACACCCAATAGATAAGAATGTGGACCCCCGAAAAGGCCATAGCAATCACAAAATTAAGTATCATCATGAAAAATACATGTGCCCTACTCCTTAAGGATTAAACCTTGTATACCCAGCGGTAGGTTCCCCAAGTTCCTCCAACACTTAAAATCTCTCCAATGGGTTCCTAAATTAGCCAAGGCATCCGCAAATTGATTACCCTCCCAAAAAATGTGGGTAGCAACCTTCATATTCAACTTAGACATCAAATGATTTAAATCTAACAATATGTCCTTTGTACTCCATCCCAATAATTTTCCCATATTAACAACATCAATCGAAGACTTAGAATCCCCCTCAATATGAAGATACTCAATCTCCATTGTGACAACCAACTGAACGCCTTTTAGCATTGCCCTAGCTTCCACAATCAAATATTAATAGGACATTAATGTTAAATTATATTAATGTAAAATTAATATGAAATTAATAGGACATTCAAATATTTGTAATTTACATTTGATTCATAGTCAAGACATTAATAGGACATTAATGTGAAATTATATACAAATGTAAAATTAAATTTGAAATTAATAAAACATTTAAATATTTGTACTTTACATTGAATTCATAGTCAAGATATTAATAGGAAATCAATATGAAGTTATAGGACATTCAAATATTTGTACTTTACATTTGTTTCATAGTCAAGACATTAATAGTACATTAATGTGAAATTATTAAAATGTCAAATTATAGGATATTCAAATATTAGTACTTTACATTTGATTCATAGTCAAGACAATAGTTTTAGAATTTAGGATGACTCATCATAACAATGACAATGATTCGTCATAATTATTCCAAAATATTGTCAATGTTAATATAATTTATGTCCTAATAGGATGTCCTAAGGGGTCTTAATTGGATTTCTTAAGGGGATCAAAGAATTTAAAGTATGTCCCACGTTCAATTACAATTTATATTATTGAGTATTATAATTTAGGATGACTCATCATAACAATCACATACTATACCAAAATAGTTTCAACGTTAATATAATTTATGTCCTAATAGGATGTCTTAAGGGGATAAAAAATGTTCTAAAATTTTTCTTAAGGGAATCAAAGAATTCAAAGTATGTCTCATGTTCAATTACAATTGATATAATTAATTAGGATATATATGAATTAAGGGGTCATAGGAGAAATTATGGCTTAAGGGGTCCTAGGAGAAATGTCTGAAGGGGATCAAAGAAGTCCTCAAAATTTGCTTAAGGGGATCAAAGAATTCAAAGTATGCCTCATTTTCAATCACAATTGATATAATTAAAATTAGGATATATATGAATTTGGGGGTCCTAGGAGAAATGGTGTCTTAAGAGGTTCTCGTAGGACAACTTAAGGGGTCGTAAAAGATGTCTTAAAGGGATCTATGAATTAATGTCCTTGGAAAAATGATGGCTTAAGGGTATCACATTTGGTGAAGCTACCCAAGGCAACCGATTTTAACAATAATATACATGATAAAGTGATTATCCATTCAATTTTAAGTGTCAAAGTAGGAAAACATGCACATAACGAAAAAATATATCGAATATCAATTTATATATATAAATGTAGATTAATTGTGCATGTACATATACAAATTTGGCATATATGCCAAATCAAAATATTTTTTACAAAATGTGGCTATGTCATCTCAAGAAAATCCAAAACTTGTGGTGAATCATCAAAATGTAGCCTCTTCACGCCACCTAATATCAAAATGAAAATAAATAAATTTTAACTATGTATATAAGAAATGTCAATATATCATCAAAACATGTATTTAAATTTATATAAAACTATATATATACACTTACCTGCATTTAAAAGTATTCCACATGCTGTAGATTGAATCTACATCCTCTTTTTTTTTGTCTCAAAGTATGTGATGAATTTGATGATGGCTTAAGGATACAAGAAGGATAATAAATCAATTTTAACTATTTACATAAGAAATATCAATATATCATCAAAACATGTATTTAAATATATAAAACTATATATATACTTACCTATACTTACAAGTATTCTATGTTGTCTAGGTTGAATCTGCATCCTATTTTTTTTTCTCAAAGTATGTGATGAATGTGATGATGGATTAAGGATACATAAGGGCAATAAATAAATTTTAACTATTTACATAAGCAATATCAATATATCATAAAAAAATGTATTTAAATATATAAAACTATATATATACTTACCTATTTTTACAAGTATTCTATGTTGTCTAAGTTGAATCTGCATCCTCTCTTTTTATCTCAAAGTATGTGATGATGGATTAAGGATACATAAGGGCAATAAATCAATTTTAACTATTTACATAAGAAATATCAATATATATCATCAAAGCATGTATTCAAGTATATAAAACTATATATATACTTACCTCTATTTACAAGTATTCCTTGTTGTAGGTTGAATCTACATCCCCATTTTTGTCTCAAAGTATGTGATGGATACGATGATGGCTTAATGATACATAAGGGAAATAAATAAATTTTAACTATTTACATAAGAAATATCAATATATATCATCAAAAAAATTATTAAATATATAGAACTATATATATACTTACTTATATTTACAAGTATTCCATGTTGTAGGTTAAATCTACATCCTCTCTTTTTTGTAATACATCTATGATTGTCTCATGCTCTTTGTAGTGACCCTCCTGATAATGTATTTATTATAGTTGTTTTGAGTTGTTTGATAGTCATTAGATGTTTTGAGACTACGTTACCCTAATGTAATATGTTTTGGATTATTTGTTCGGATTGTGAAACTCAATTGATGATACACTTTATGTTATGGTACTCTGTCTAATTTTGCAAGATGACATAATTATGATGACATATGAGGTTTTGTATTGTTTATGATGGAATTATGATGTGAATTATTTTAGATGCTATTTCTTACGTCAGTTCGGTGAAGAAGACAGTTTAGCAATACTCATCCATGAGTGCCCTGCTATGGTGTGATTCTTCTTCACGGTGTATTTCATGTTATCTATGTTGTTTCAATTGACCATGTGGTGTGATGCAACTTTTAGGTACATGCATTGACTCCACCTACTTTTCAGGTCTGAGCATGCTACGAACCAATGGAATCATTGAAGGGAGATATACTTGTCCTCTGTCTTGAACCATCGCTATGAAAGAACGAGTATCAGTTTTCACCCTTATGTTCGGTTGTTTGTTTGATGTGTTTTGTTGTTGTCGTGTCATGTTGTGTTTTACCATGATTTCATAATGTTGATATATATTATTTAATGATTTAAGATAATGGTAATATCGATTAATGATTACTTGAAATGTTTAAATTTAAAAAAAAAAAATAGATTGAAGAGGAATTAAAAAGCAAAATATTGAAATTTATTGTTTGTGAAAAGTTAATTAGTTGTAATTGATTTAATTGTGCAATTTAGATATTTTAAAAAAAAAATTAAAATTAGAGAGTTGTGATTTTAAGTTGTGAAATATCTTGTTTTGATCTAGATGTCTGAGAAGTTGAAACTGGCTGTTTAAAATTACATGCGATTTGTAAATTGTATGTGGGATTTGTATTTAATTACGAAATTGGATTTTCAAAGGAGGGATTGTTGTTTTACGAGAAAGTAGTTTTATGTACATTTTTGGGGTTTTTCTTAGAAATCTGAAATCGATTACTTGATGTTGTGTTCGTATTGTGAAAGATTTGGGGGTTGAATTTTGAAGATTTTGCTTTTCCGTTGTTCGAAATTCAGAAGATATTACAGGTTTTCTTTTTGCAAATTTCTTGCTCCTTGAATTTAATGTATGTAAAACATAATGGAGTATTTTTTTGGTATCATGCTATAAAAATCTTACCTCGGTACTTGCATGCACAATAGAAAACTAAAACAACAGATAGTGAAAATATTAGTAGTGTGGTTTTGATACAACGAAAAATAATAATTCTCGTAAAACTTATAGAAGATGCGTATCTGAATAAAAATCTATTACATATTCAGTATGTATTCAATAGAAAATTGTTTCTAGGATCAACGCAAACTCTGTAACTATCACTCTGTCATCTCCCCTGCGCCTAGTGAATGGATCTGGTTTTGTGCCTGTATTACTCTTCCTGTCTTCTTTTATTTTAAACAAGCCTTTGTTCTTCTGTATACCTCAGCACTCTAACCACTCGGGTAGTATTATTTTGTAATACTCTTTTGATTAATTAGATCGGCCAACCCAGGTGAGATCCTATCTGCTAAAAATGTACTATTTGCAAGGAGCTATCATGCCCGACCTTGGCTGTGATTTGGTTATACCTCTCTGAGCTTCTTTCATGTATCTTACACACTCTTGTCCTGTCGACACTTTCATCTTCTGCATGTACTCAATCTTTGGCCAGAGCGTGATGATGCTTGATGATAACAATCTCCATATTTGATCATAAATTTTGTTACCTTAAGTTCCTTGCGTCCATACAATGAAATAAAATAAAATGGATTTATACTCTTATTACGCCGATGTATAGATCCTTATGAGTTCTTTGTCGTGTGCCTGCTTTCATCCATTTAGTGTGAAAATATTGTTAATCTTATGCTATTTTGACTTCGTCGTACCTATTTAAGCCACTATGGAATCAACTGTCATAATCTTACTTATGTTTGTTTCATTCGTGATGCTTATTAGTTGCGAATTCATAATTTCTGTTGTAATCTGGCATGCCTTAATACTACGTGTGTCAGTTGAATTTGTGTCATTTTGTGCATTTGTTTCATGCAATATCTGACCGAGTCTTGTAATCATATTTCGTTAGACATCCATGCACAGAGTCTAATACTTCATTTATCCCTTATTTGCTTAATCTATTGCATGCATCGTCAGTTTAGTATGCCTTCTAATTTATTCTCTTTTGTATCACATATCAGTTTGTTTGTCATTAAATGCTTAGGCGCGGCTAGAAGAGAGACCATCGATTAACTCTGTTTACACCGCCATTATCTAGCCTTTGAAATTTATAGTTAGTAGTCTTTGTTTATTTGATTTTCATAAATATAATTTTGAAATTTAATAAACAATAGTTTATAAAGATCATAGTTGTAAAAGATCATTTATATAAGTGCAATTGGTATATTCTTATTTATAAGTAGATTACTATCATAATATAATTTTATTGTTTACAAGAATATAAATGATCTATTTGTATTTATATGTGTGAATTAAGGTTGGTTGTTTTTTTAATCATAAGTATAAATATTAATCCAAGTATTAATTGACTTTTGTAGAGATGGGTTGATTAATGAATTTATACTCATTTGTTGATATAGGACAGAATTAATGAGACCATTAAAGTAATGTCAATGTATATTGTTTTATAAATTATATCTATAGGTTATTAGTAATGGTTATCATATTGAGTAATATGATTGGATTATAAAAATAGTGATTCTATATTGTCCTTTATATAGAGTGTTTATTTTATTTGATAAATGGTAAAATATATCATTATGACTTTCATGTTTTGTTTATGATTTGTCATTATGAACTTTTAGATCAGCGATTAAGTGGAAATAGTAAATTTTAGTTAACAATGAGAATGGTGATTGTTCTCATGTTGTATCAAATGTGTTAACGTGGCCTATGAAATTTTTGTGTTCTTATGAATTTTACTTTCGGACATGTTGATTACTCTAGAGTGAAGTTGAATTTGTTCTTAAGACTTTTGTCTTGATTATATTGTGCGTAACTGTGTTTTAAATGTCTTGGTATGTACTCGGCTATCTTGAGTCTGTGTGGAAAGAAGTATTCTCTTGCATACAAGTTGGTGTTATTGTCTTGTTTGATTGAGAGTTGTAATTATAAGGTGTAGCTTCTGCTAGGGGCCGGACCCAAAATAGGTTGCATGGGTAACCTAGCAGAGGTTGATAAGAAAGTGAAAAATTTAATTATTGCACTACGAGTTTATTTGTTGTCTCATCATTGTGATGTCATATATATCAACCTTGTGTTGTGCCATTATTTTCCTTGTTGTCTTTTTTGGCTTGAGGACTTGTTTAGTCTCCTAGCACGGGGGGTGGGCTTTCGAGTTCCACAAGGTTGGGAGGAACGTGTCACTACTTCCATTGGGTCCCCTACAAGTGTTTTGGTTCGAGGCATGCTCATTTTAGTAGGATCCTGAATGAACATTGTTCATAGCGTTTGGTTTGTTGGATAAGCTCACGGACTTGGTCAATAACTACTCTTGATCTTATTCTATTTTGAAAATTCTCATGATGTTACATGAGGTTTCTTTATATTGTTAATTTTGATGTATCGAGATTTGTCACAATCTCATTTATTGTAAATGAACTTGTAATATAACTATTGATGTAATAAATATGTAGATGACTATTCTCTTGGCTTGATTTATATTTAGTTCTTGGTGTGATGTGATGTGTAATTATTTTGGTAGCATAGTGATGGAACCCTAGAACGCTCATGTTAGGTAGTTAATCACATGTTATTATTTGTAAGAAAAAATTATTCACAAGTTTAGTGTTACTGACGTAACATTTCTTGGGTTCCACGACGGGGTGTTACAGCTTGGTATCAGAGCCCCAGGTTCATATACTAGGTACCTTGGGTATATTGAGTTCACTATGTTATCCTTTTGAATCTTTTAGTGGAATTGTTAAGTGATCACATGTTCATGGCTTTTACTTTTGCATGATGTACTCTATGGAAAAGAGTAGCGTGATGGAACCTGATATAATTTTACAGATGGAATGTTATGATACATATTCCATGGTTATGGAAAATTGATGTTCCTATGGAATTATGTATGTATTTGTACCCTTGTAAATGTAAGAAACTAGTAACTGTATCTTGTTTGAGTGTTGTGAAAACCTGTACTTGCTTTGTGTATCCATGTGATGGTGATACTTGATACCCATCCATGGGGAAAAGTTACACTTTGGTGTGGGATTTACCATATTGTTGTCTGTGTTTGCATGTTTTTTACCTGATTGAGGGCCAACACATGTGTGGTTGAAACTTATATATACAAGAGTAACCAAAAGTAGTTATTTTTCTTTTGGTTCTCTAGCCCCTCAATCCGTGAAGGGATAGTAGTAGCCAAAAGATCCCTGGGTGGAGTGTGTAGCATATGCAAATTGTGATGCAAAGCATCTCAGCTCAACCAATCCTGAGAAAATTTACCCACTACTTTCCCTTATGATGGATCAGGATACTTGATCCATAAGTGTTAACCTAATCCCCACATATTTGAGCACAACAGTATAGGTATGTTAGCTATGCCTCGACATTCGTTGAGGCAATGATCTAGCATTGCTGAGTTAACCTCGTCTATATGAGAGGTGAAGCTCGGTAGCCCCATAGTGATATTATCACATTGCATTATATAATTAGTGTATCTGGACATGCTCTGACATAATGTGATAGATACGATGCCATACCACACTGATGTTCCGACATAGTGTTGGTGATGATGCTTTGATATACTATATTTGGACATATTCCAATATGATGCAGTATGATACCATACCCCACTCATGTTTTGACATAGTGTTGGTGATGATGTTGTGTTACACGATGCCACGTGCCTAGACACATGAAGGCACATTATGATTTTTTCTTTGTTAACCTACTTGTGCGATGAGCATTATGGGGCCTCAAACACTTGTAGATGGATCTTCATGGTTGCCTTGATCATGTTGATCGAGTAGCATATGAGTAGATCCTAGCCATGTATACCTTTGGCTACAATGAGTTCCTGCATGTGTCTTCTCCATGAGGTATTGCGGTGTGGGGTGTGTTATGCGTGTGCCTACCTCCATAGACCCATAGACACATTGCCACATGGTATGCAACCAGTACATGCCTTCTCTAACTGGCGTATGACCAGGTAGAGTGATGACATTTTGATAAATCATGGATACACTCTAGGTCATGTGGATGGCATTCTCATTTTGCACCACATCAGGGCTATTATTATTCTAGTCAAACGTTGTTTCCTCTTTTCTTGTTTGGTGGCTAGTATCTAGTCACACAGTGTTGTATAGTGCAATTTAAAGAATGTAAAATTCTTTTTGGTTATTGATGAATTTTTTTCAGTTGATTGTGAGGGCCGACACTTTGTTTATATTGGATTGTGAAGGTTTAGCCATGACTTGTGATCTTATATGCTTATAACCCTAGAGGTTATATATTTGAGTTAGTCTTGAAATTGTGCACATTTATTTCCTTATTGTTAAGATTGAACTTTGAATTTTCTCTTCTTATGAACTTGGTGGCTAATCTTGTTATCTTTTTTATTTTCAATGTTGGCTATGTGTCGTATTGTGATTCCTCTCTAAGGACATATGAGGCAGACTTGGTGAGTGTGTATGAGGAAGTAGACATAGGAAATGTTGAGGATGAGGGTATGTGAGGCTGTTATGAATCTAGAACCAACTACTTGCCTATGTGTGATGACTATCTCTTGGAGGCTAATCACCTTATACAACAAGCAACAAGTCATTGTGGACTTGTTTGGATGGTCTCACTTTATGTATGACCTCAGACCATCAAGCCACTAATTTGATGTTTGATCTTTATGAGATTATTATTTGCTCTTGGTTCATGGATACTTCTATCATAGATGGTATATTTCTCTCTGGTGTCTAGATGGACCCTTATGTGGCCTTATGTTATGATTTATGATGCTATTTGTTGGTGTGTATGTGTATATGCATGATTAATCATGGGTATGGTGTTTTATTTCTAAGTCTCTATAAGTTAATTTCGCCTTTTGGTTGTGACTCCTTTCTTGGATGGTGTTTATAGGATGCCTAGAAGAGGTGGTCGTGGAGTCAATCGTCGGAACCCTACTTTTCTGAGTTCCCATTAGAATGATCATGAGGATCACTTGGGTCCACTATTACATTCTACACTTAGGGAGATTCTTACCTAGCTTGGATCTAGACAGGATGGTGGATGTCAGGAATTTAGGGAAAGGGAAAGGCTCCCTAGGAGAAATATTTGTGCGTTAGGAGGACTTATGTTGGACATTTTGAGAGAACGTTCTCCACCCACCTATCATTCTTATGGAGATTTGGGGTCTAAGAATTGGATGATCGGTGTTCCTTTTGATGGTGTTTACCCCATAGTCTTCGGGTTTCGAGGTGATCATTTTACGCATAGGAGGATTTGGAGTTGGATACGAGAATAAATCCATCATCCCAACTAGTTAGCTCAAAGCACACAGATTGCAACAGGTAGAAGTATAGGATGTTACAATTGCGGCCAGTGGAGCCACTTGGTGAGATAGTGTTCTCAAAGGAACACACCAAGAACTAGTCAAAGATTGGCAGTTACAAAGACAACAATGAATAATGTGGAAAGGACATATGGAGTGAGTGCAGCGATTGATAATTTTTGGATAGAGCATCATGGTGTAGATATGAAAATTGCTGAAAGTGGACAGGCAACTGATTTGGGAGATCATGAATATCATGCGATACAGGAGGCCAAGGAAGTGCCTTCGGTGTTGTTTCCTCTGCTTTGATTCTTGTTATGCTAGGATATGTGATTGTTTGGATTGATAGTTTATTTGGTCTAGGGCATTATGACTTTGGTTGTTGTTGTTTTTATGTTGAGGTATGGAGTGGTTCATTATTGGAACCCATGAATATATGTGACTATGTGGAGGTTGTACTAGGGGTATTTACAGGCTTCTAGGAGTAAGCCTTACCCTGGGGGGGAGGATGTAATGACCCTCCTGATAACGTATTTATTATAGTTTTTTTGAGTTGTTTGATAGTCATTAGATGTTTTGAGAATACGTTACCCTAATGTAATATGTTTTGGATTACTTGTTCGGATTGAAACTTAGTTGATGATACACTTTATGTTATGATGATCTATCTACTTTTGCAAGATGACATAATTATGATGAAATATGAGGTTCTGCAATGTTTATGATTTTAGATGCTATTTCTTACATCAGTTTGGTGAAGAAGACAGTTTAGCAGTACTCATCCGTGAGTGCCCTCCTACGTTGTGATTCTTCTTCACCATGTGTTTCATGTTATCTATGTTGTTTCAGTTGACTGTGTGGTGTGATGCAGCTTTCAGGTATAGTGAATCAACTCCACCTTCTTGTCAGGTCTGAGCGTGCCACGAACCAATGGAATCATTGAAGGGAGATAGACTTGTCCTCTATCTTGAACCATCGTTATGAAAGAATGAGTATTAGTTGTCACCCTTATGTTCCATTGTTAGTTTGACATGTTTTGTTGTTGTCGTGCCATGTTGTGTTTTAGCATGGTTTCATAATGTTGATTTAGATTATTTAATGATTTAAGATAATGATAATATCGATTAATGATTACTTGAAATGTTTAATTTTTTATCGCATATTAGTTTATTTTTTCATATTAGCTAAGTTGTTTGTCATTAAATGCTTAGGCGCAACTAGAAGAGAGACCATTGGTTAACTCTGTTTACACCGCCATTATCTAGCCTTTGAAATTTATAGTTGGTAGTCTTTGTTTATTTGATTTTCATAAATATAATTTTGAAATTTAATAAAAAATAGTTATAAAGATCATAGTTGTAAAGGATCATTTATATAAGTGCAATTGGTATATTCTTATTTATAAGTAGATTACTATCATAATATAATTTTATTGTTTACAAGAATATAAATGATCTATTTGTATTTATATGTGTGAATTAAGGTTGGTTGTTTTTTTTAATCATAAGTCTAAATATTAATCCAAGTATTAATTGACTTTTGTAGAGATGGGTTGATTAATGAATTTATACTCATTTGTTGATATAGGACAGAATAAATGAGACCATTAAAGTAATGCCAATGTATATTGTTTTATAAATTATATCTATAGGTTATTAGTAATGGTTATCATATTGAGTAATATGATTGGATTATAAATATAATGATTCTATATTGTCCTTTATATAGAGTGTTTATTTTATTTGATAAATGGTAAAATATCATTATGAATTTCATGTTTTGTTTATGAATTATCATTATGAACTTTTAGATCACCGATTAAGTGGAAATCTTAAATGTTAGTTAACAATGAGAATGGTGATTGTTCTCATGTTGTATCAAATGTGTTAACATGGCCCATGCAAGTTTTGTGTTCTTATGAATTTTACTTTCGGACATGTTGATTACTCTAGAGTAAAGTTGAATTTGTTCGTAATAACGATGTCTTGCTTGTATTGTGGGTTACTATGTTGTAAATGCCTTCTTATCTACTCGACTATCTTGAGTTTGTGTGGAAAGAAGTATTCTTTTGCATACACATTGGCGTTATTGTCTTCTCTAATTAAGAGTTGTACTTATAAGGTGTAGCTTCCGGTAGGGGCTGGACCCGAAAAAGGTTGCATGGGTAACCTAGCAGAGGCTGGTAAGAAAGTGAAAACTTTAATTATTACACTATGAGTTTATCTGTTGTCTGGTCATTGTGATGTCATGTATATCGACCTTGTGTTGTGCCATTGTTTTCCTTGTTGTTTGTTTTGGCTTGAGGACTTGTTCTATCTCCTAGCACAAGGGGGTGGGCTTTCGAGTTCCACACAATTGGGAGGAATGTGTCAATACTTCCATTGGGTCCCCTATAGGTGTTTTGGTTTGAGGCATGCTCATTTTAGCAGGATCCTGAATGAACATCGTTCACAATGTTTGGTTCATTGGATAAGCTCACAGACTTTGTCGATAACTACTCTTGATCTTATTCTGTTTTGAACATTCTCATGATGCTACATGAGGTTTCTTTATATTTTTAAGTTTGATGTATCGAGATTTTTCACAATCTCATTTATTATAAACAAACTTGTAATATAACTATTGATGCAATAAATTTGTATATGACTATTCTCTTGGCTTGATTTATATTTAGTTCTTGGTGTGATGTGATGTGTAATTATTTTGGTAGTGTAGTTGTTGAACCCTAGAATGTTCATGTTAGGTAGTTAATTACATGTTATTATTTGTAAAAAAAAATTATTCAGAAGTTTAGTGCTACTGATGTAATGTTTCTTGGGTTCCACGACGAGGCATTACAGTTTTCCATAGAAATTGTCCATGGCTCTTTATTTGCAAGTATTCCATGATACATCACTATATTTATATTTGTTGCCACCATCAAATATGAGTAGTATATAATCTTCTTATGTGTTTCACAATCTTGTAATGCAGGAAAACCATTCTTCCTTGTTAGGTATTTTCACAACCAAGTGTTAACAATCACCATCGAACAGGTGTTGGATAATGATAGCCATAATCATATTCTCAAGGCACTATTAACTTATTGTTAGTCGCCACACATTGATCCAACTAATATTTTTTTCCTCTTCATTCTCCTCAAGTGCAACAAAAACATGCACATGTCCTGCAAACAAAATTTAATTTAATAACTTGTGTGACATATAATTTGACCAATCCACATACATGCATTCATATATAATTAAATATATTAAAAAACAGTGTTAGTGAAATAAAATGAAATAAATTAAATTAAATTACCTTGTTGTACAAGGTTTGAAACATGGTCATAGCCATCCGATGCAAACATCTTCAATTATTGTTTCATATTGATATGTGTTTGTGTAGGTGTCAATGATCTTTGCTTCCACTCTTCCACCCATTTTTTATTCTCACATGCTTTCCAATCTCCTAAAATACAAAATTGATAATAAAAAATGCAAGCTCCCTTGCCCAGATAGTCCATGTGCTTGCATTCAAACTCTTAAATAAATTCCATTTAGTATATCCATTGATTGCCTCACAATCAACTTTAGGTAGAATGTTCTCTTTTTCAACTATCCAAAATAATAATTTAACTATAGAGTACTCGATTGATTCTAAAGATAAATTTGTACTACACCAATCCACAATCACACACGAATCTTCAAATTTTACTACATCCTCAAATTTTAATTGCTCTCTAGAAATAATTCTTATAACATATGCAATAGCTATGTCATGTTCTCCTTTACCATGCCTAGCTTCAAAAAACCTCCACATATGTTGGACATTATGTTCCTTGCGACTCCTACTTAACCAATAGAACATTTGAGCATTCTTAAATTGTCTCGTACAATTATTTGACCATATGAGATGTTCTATCATCTAGATTCCTCTTTCTCTTAAATTTGTATAAAATATATTGAAACAATATTGAATAAACTCTAATGAGTGTAATCAGTTGTTGCTCAAATAGAAATGATATTCTCTCAATATTTTTTTATCATCATCTATACTATTATTTGCATGCCTATATACAATATGAACAAACATAGTCACCTGCATTGAATTATAATATTTTGATTGGATTTCCTCTTGTGGAGCAAGAGTATAGTTTTCTATGAAATCAACCACTGATAGTATAGTTCCAACTAGAAATGTGTTTCTACATGTGTGAAATTTTCCATCAAGCCATCAAACATGTTGAGAGTGCTTGACATATTTTGGTACAATATTACACTTAGATTCTAATATGAATGCATGTACACTAATTTTTTATGTGATTAAACCACAACACTTTCTAACTTTTCCATCTTTTAAATAATACTCAGCATTCTTAAATATTTTAACATCCACTAATTGTAGTCCAAAATTATTTTCAACACTTTCATGCATACAAACTCCTAAGAATAAAAGATTGCCACAACTAGTGCATTGTCCAGAAATAGATGAACTATAGTAAAATAATTTCTCATTAGATCTTTTACAAAACAAACCTGATATAAACTCCATGATTGTTTTAGGTGGAATATTAATACCACATTCTTGCATAATAATTTTAGTATGTAAAGTACATCGTATATAATGAAAAACATCATAGTAATAATGAAATTACACGTGTTTTACAATAACAAGAGATTTGTTGCTTATTAATTTTGACATACCAAGGTTTACATTTTTCAAAAGATCTTTGACTTATGCTAATATTACTAGGCAACACTGAATCATCACAATATTCTCTATAAAATTTAGTTTGAGTTTTGTTTAATAGGTGTTTTCGATGAGGATCACAACTTTTGGACCCCATTCTTAAATCCAAAACATTTCTAGCATTATATGATACCCTAGTATTATCATGCCAATATTTTTCAACCAAAGATTTGATTTCAATATTCAATTTCATGTCAGATCTTGGGATTCGACCACTAAATTTCCAACATTTGTTGATTGGATCATTTTCTATACTTTCTCTTCTCTTTGTTTCTCTTAGCAATGTTTTAGGACGTATTTTTAGAATTACACTAACACTATTTAACATTATTTTATCTAAAGTTGTTTTATTAACTATAACACTTTTTATAGCTCGTCATGCCATATTCTTATCTTTAGATCGACTCATATTTCTAATAGACTCAATGGAACTGAAACATAGAAAAATATGCACTTCTATATTAAAATGGGGTGATTGAATATGTGATGCACCTATCTTCTAATCAATTTCATTAGTAAAAAGATATCCCCAAAGGTAGGATTGAATTTCAACCCTTAGGTGAGTCAACCCTATTGGAGGTCTTGGCTGTTTTTCCTTATGACAAGATGAGGTAAAATCTACCTGAACAACACTTTAGGGAGAAAAACTAAAAATAGTAAATGAACTCAATTATGCAATGTGAAAATTGAACCATCAATTTAAAGATTAAAATTATCAGAAACAATAGACTTCTAGTAGACCTAGGATGGATAAGACACCATACACTTATCACCAAAAGTTGTTGTTGAGTTTCCTCTTGGGACAGATTCGCCCTAGGGCGAATGAGTCTTTATAGGGATTTTTTGCTCAACTTTTTGAAACCTCTAAAGATGCATCTGAGCTTTTGTTTGCCCCATTTTTCACCACCAAAAATTGAAAAATAAATTTGAGATCTGAGTTTATGTGATCTTGAAAACTTTTACAATTTTGCACTTTTGAGATCTTCAATTTCAATCCTTCTTCACCTATGAACCTGCACATACACAAAGAGAGGAGATTTTTTTTTTTTTTGTGGATAAGTGTTTTCCTTGGACAAACCCTAGTTTGGTAATTAAACCTTGAAATGAAATAAAACATGAATGGAAGGAATGATGAATTAACACTAGCTTTTTGCAACTCACCAAACCCTTGAATGGAGATCCTTAGAGGACTGTAGTCTAACAAATCTCTCTAAGGTCTTGATCTTGCAGGAAATGACTTGATTGGATGTTGATCTTGATGCTTCAATGATTTAAACCTACATCACAATGTTAGCTCCAAAAACATGCATGAACACACATAAATCTTGACATCATGATAGGATCTTGAATGCTACTATAGATGATTGAAAAATCTTCTCTTCAACTCTCTTGACAATAATATTTTCTCTTGTGAAAGTCTCCTTAATTATAGATTTTTTTAATTGATAAAATAACTATGTATTTATAGGTGCTTTTCTAATCTCCCGACAATTAAACATCAAAAGCTGATAATTGCAATTCAAATTGGGAATACCACCAAAAAAATATCTTAAATTGAATTTTTGAATCTAAAGGGGGCCCATTGACCCTTGGGTGAATGGGCCCTAGGACCTAAATCTAGGAAACACAATTTTTAAGGTGTTTAATTTGATGTTTTCAATTGTTTGATACGAGTTCCTCTTTTGAAAAATTAGATGAATTGGGCTTTTAAATGCATAATTGGGTCAATTAGAGGCTTAATTAAATCCAATTTATTTAAGGTACCCAAAAATAGTGTGAAAATTTAAATGTCTACATTTTTATACACTACATTTAGCCCCCACTTTAGTGAGAGGATGGGCTCTACACTCAAACTCACACTAAAGTAGACAAATATACGTCAAGAGGGGTCCAAGTGCACAAATATTGATGGGATAGGATGACAAAGATCAAGGATGTGGCCAAGTCCCCATGATCTAAGATCCCATGGAAAACCAACATAAGCACAAAGGGACACAAATGAATGTATGATATGAAGAAACAAAACAAGATACACAAACATACAGTGTCAAAATTAATACAAAGAGGAAAGAAATATGGACAAGAAAGTTGCATTATGTGCCATGAAATACACTCAAAATGATGTAAAATAACTAATGAAAAACACGGCTCCATAGGAAATCAAGTTATGTTATGCTCGGTGGCCACAAAAAATATGCTCACAAGGGCTAGTGCAGTCCAATATGCACTAGGTGAGCCCCCAAGACAAGTGGTGATGAGAAATCCATTCCAGGTCTATAGGCTCCCATATGTAAACCATACCAAAATTTGTACTCCCTAATAAATTTTGATAAGGTGCCACAACATAATAAATATTCTATGATAATTCTACACTAAGTTCAACTTTCATGAATAGAGTGGATCAAGATGTTAAACAAAACTCACCTCAGGGGGTGCAAATAAATAATACCAAAATGAAATAATTCCAATGTAATGATCACACTTCCTAGGAGATGTATGATATAATCACTAAGAAAGGAACATGCAAACAATGAAAGGGGGACAATATGCCCCCACTAAAAATTTAAACATACTTGCTATGTTGGTATTTTAAGTAGAAAGATAGAAAGAGAGGATCCTTGGAAAGAATGCATGCCTCCCAAAACTAGTTATATTTTCCCACTAATCATAGAGACAAAGACAACAACCAAGAATTATCATGTTTCTGCCAAGAGAAATATGGTTGCACCTAATATTGTACCACCATGAATGACAATTAGTAAGAAACATAAAGCTACTAATTCCACAAAGTGATGAGCAACATGATAGGATGAAAATAATTATCAATTAGAGGAGATAGGTACATAAACACAAGGAAGAGAACCAAAATCCTTAAGATGTTGAATTTTATTACTCAAAGCCTTACATTCATTAGTTGAATGACCATGAACTTGATGATATGCACAAAATGAACTTTTGTTGTAAAATTTATTTCATGATGTTCTTGGAGGGAGAGATATTAAGTGAGATTGGAAAATCCTCGACAAGGTATCCTCTTGATCAATAGTAGAAGGTGTTCCTTTCTTTTGTGAAAAAGGTATTTCTTGCTTACTACAATGTGTCATACATACACAAGACTCTCTAGATTGTGAGATTTTGTGCTCTCCTATAAAGGAGGGTGTAAAATCTAATGAACCCCAATAATTACTAAGGCATGTGTTTGAAGATGTCCTAGGAGTGTTTTGCATGATGAAATTGATATAAAGAAAATGTTTCTTTGATGCTTTTGTTTCTTTCAAAGGAAAATAACCAAGACCTTGTGTTTGTTCTTGTGGGATAGGATCTATAGGGATATGAATACCTTATCATTGAATGCCACATTGTTTTCCATTATAGCCAAGCTGATTAAAAAATTTGTAATCTCTTCCATAAATATTTTCCATCTCTTTTGGATTTGGTGGTTTCAAATGATCACATGCATCATATGTGGATGTATAATTTTTGTTTTCCTCTTCTTTACTAAAAGTTATCGATTCATATTCTTTTGATGACTCCGCTTGTCTATATGTTGTGTCATCTTCTTTACCTTTTCCTGGTTTGTGTGTAATCTTCTATTCTCCCATGAATGTAGGTGTAAAATCCAATGAACCCCACTCATCATCCAATAGCTTTGTGACTTCTTAAATATTCTTCTCTTTTTATTCCTCTTTTATAGGCTCTAATTTTTTAGTTGTTGTCAATGTTGTAAAAGGATTTGTAATTCCTATTTTTGTTTACAAATAATTTTTTGATTGTAGGTCAGCTTTGATTTGTTAGTGTAATTAATATTTAATTACACTTTCATAATTTTACTTAGGTTTTGCTTAGGTAATAATTAGTTTACTTAATTAATAAGTAAGCTTTATTTATTTGAGCTATTCTTAGGTCAACATTAGGGTTGCATACATTGCTTTTATAAAGCAATTCTCTTATTGTAATTTCTTAAATTCTGAATATTATCAATTTGCACATTTCATGCAAAGCTCTGCTTTTTTGATGTTTTCTCTTCTATGGAAGGTGTTTAGGTTTACATGTCTGATCTAGGGTTTCTAACATGGTATCAGAGCCTTGACATGCAGCCCCTTCTCAAATTCTAGAGAAAATTATGCAGAGTTCGTTCGGGGTTCCTCAAGGATTTTTGCCTTGAGTTCATTTATGCAGCGTCTTGGATTAGATCATGCATTTCCATTAGATTCAGAGCACTGGAAAAGTCAGGATTGACTTTCATTTTACTGATTTTCATCATCGTCGAAGAAATCTATGAGGATTTCAAGCTCGGTGATTTTTTGCAAGCTCTGGAGGTAGCTGATTTTTCAAAGCATTTTGAGCACGAACGAAGTTGACCATTGCATTCACAACAGCCAAAAACCCTAAGGACGCTTGTCGTTTGGTCAATTTCTGAGCACTTGATCCGGAAGGCAAAAAAAATTTGCCAGAAAGGCCGTACGTCCTCCCCAACATGCACTCCGAGGCACGATTTTTGAAAAAAATGCAAAAATGAAAATCTGCCCACCACCAAGCGGCCACCCATCCGCCACTGGCTCTGGTGACTCCTCCTACAGCTCCGTTGGCCACTTCAGCCCCCGTAGGCTCCAAATGCATAGGCCGTGGTCATATGGGGGACCGGGCGCTATGCGCCCAGCCCTCGACCGACCCCTTGGCCCCAGCGTAGGTCACATGGGTGACCATGGGCTCTGCTCAATCCCTCTATCTTCCAGCCCCTGGTCGCGTGCAAGACTAGGGGCCAAATTTTTTTTAGCCCCTTGGGCTGCCTACAGGCCTTATAGGCCATTCTGGAGCACTTTCACCAAATCAGGCATAACTTTTGCGTACGGAGTTGGGTTTTCGCAAATGAGATATCCTTGGAAAGATAGTTCTGAGCCCATTCTATTGGTGTAGGTTATTTTTCTTGATTATGTTCTAGTTTTATTTTTTAGGTCCTTGAACTCAAAACTTATATTTTTCACTCCAGAGGGCATATCTTTTGACACGGTGATCCTTTTTTCCCCATTCTTGCGGCATTGGAAAGCTAGTTCAGTCCTCTACATAGATATGAGGTCTTTTTAAATTTTCTATTTATGCATTTTTATGCATTCTCTCCTTTTGCAATCATTGGGTATTGTAATAAATGAACTGATATAAAGTTCCATTAGGGGGCTTTCTTGCATAATAATCTAATTAGAGTGTGTATGCACTTTGATCTTCATCAAGTTTTGATGGCAATTCACATGGGTTGTAATCTAGTTTCTTAGTTTCTTTTGGCCAAATTTTTGTCTTAGCTTGACACATATCAGATTCATATCGGTTCACACTTTAGATTGAGAGCCTAAGGTTAATGATCCACATTGGATCCATCTCAGTTTGAGGGCCACTACATTTGTGGTTAATGTTCCTGAGTCTATATGGTACTTGTTCCCATGGAACAGTTTTAGTTTCAGTTTGGCATCAGCATCGAGAATCACGGCTTCCAGATTATGTCATCATCATATCATCTACTGTTGCTTCATGGATTCCAGGGTTGTTCCAGTTTGGTGTTTTCAAGTGTTCCATGGCATCGGGTCTGTTGTTGCATTATTATGATTCCGATATGGTTTCTTGTAGACAAAAGTATCTTTCCTTGCTTGTCGGATTGTGGTTCCAGTGTTACTCCACATTGTTCTTCTAGTGCTTCTTTGCAACAGTCATCTCATTGTAGGGGGGGTTGTCCCACTGGGTTTTCCTTCTCTACCTCATTATTGCATTTGTACATGGGTACTTGATCAAGCCTTGTTGCTGGGACTCATTCATGCTTTCTTGCATTCATCTTAGTTTTAGGTGCATGCTTTTTTAGTCTCCCTAAGTTGCACTTATGGGGGGGTGTTAGTGTAATTAATATTTAATTACACTTGCATAACTTTACTTAGGTTTTGCTTAGGTAATAATTAGTTTAGTTAATTAATAAGTAAGCTTTATTTAGTTGAGCTATTTTTAGGTCAACATTAGGGTTGCATACATTGCTTTTATAAAGAAATTCTCTTATTGTAATTTCTTAAATTCTGAATATTATCAATTTGCACATTTCATGCAAAGCTCTACTTTTTTGATGTTTTCTCTTATGTGGAAGGTGTTTAGGTTTGCATGTTTGATCTAGGGTTTCTAACATGATTGTGTAAACCTTGTTGTTGTAAACATAGTTCACTAGACAGTGTAATGTTAAAGGCACTACATTAATTTCATGAATCCAAGGTTACCTAGGAGAAGATTATATGAAATTTCATTAGGCATGCCATGAATAGGAGTTTGCAAGGTATTTCCAACTGTCACAAGTAATATTATCACACCAAGAGGTTGATATCCCACATTATCAAACCCATAGATAGACAAGGAATTAAGTTCAATCTTAGTCTTATCCACACCAATATTATCCCAAAGTTCTACACCACACACATTAAGGGCTCAACCACTATGGATGATAGTTATTTTTATTCCACGTCTATTAATAATATCTAATATCATCATGGCCTCATTTTTTTTGCATTTCAAAAGGGGGTAACTCATCCTGATGAAATATAATGTCTAATTTGACTAAGTTCATACCTTGAATTAGGGCTTCTACATCATTTGGTTTCACACTGGGAGGGATAAAAACTTGTTGTAAAGAAATTTGAAGCATTTTATGGTAACTGGGTGAAGCTTGAATGAGATCCCATAAAAAAATCTTAGTAGGAGTGTTTTTGAGTTGTTCTACAAGATCATACTCCTTTCCATTTTGTAAAGGAAAATGAGGAGAACAAGGCAAGATAGGTTGAGGTAATGGTAATGAAGTAGGTATTTTTTGTGTTTGCCTATTTTTCCTTGTATTATATATATGAGGAACAATATGATAAATTGGTTGCTATGAAACATTGTTACTAGTAGGTTGCCATGCAAAATTTGACATAAATCTTGGAGGTAATGGCTTGTGTTGAGGTTGTCTTATGATAAGAAGTAGCTCAAGAGATGACTTGGGAGATCCAATAATTAGAGGACTCTTAGGAGGTCTAAGAATTAGAGGAGACTTAGGAGGCCCAATAATCAAGGGAGATCTAATGTTTAGAACCTCAACAGACTTAACCTTATTTTGATGATCTTTTAGCGAAAGGGATTCTAATGTCACCTCATCATCTTCATCTAAGGAAGAAACATTAATATTTTTTGAAAGACATGTATCAATGATATCATCTTCTTGCACTATGATATCTTCCTTAATAGGAGAGAAAACAATATTTTCATGACATTCAATTATTGGTTTTTCTAAGATAAATTCATCACAAGTAGGGGAGGTATCTAGAGAAGAAAAACTATGATTTTATTGCTTACCAATGATGTCATCCTCTTGTTGAATTATATATTCCCAAGTGAGAGAAGAATTAGGAGAGGGAGAAAAAATGCTCTCATAACACTTAAGAGTGGATCTTCTAACACCAAAATATCTTCTTCACAAATAGGAGAGAAAATTGGAGAAGGGAAACTAAGATTGTCATGATTATCTATGATTACATACCCTTTCACTAAAATACTCTCACAAGTAGGAGATTAATAGAGACTAGGCAAGGTGATGTTAAGAAATGTGTCAATTATCTCATCCTCTTGCACCATAATATTTTCCCAAGTAGGAGGGTTTTTAGGGGAGGAGAAAACAATATTTTCATGACTCAATAAATGTATCTTCTAACACCATGATACCTTTGTCACAAGTAGGAGATTTATTAGGAGAAGATAAATTATGATTGTAATGATTGTATATGCTTGCATCCTCTTGTATCAAAACATCCTCAAAAATAGGAGAGATATTAGGAGATGAGTGAAGGATAGAAAATATAGAATTAAGGAATGTGTCAAATATTTCACTCTCTGGCACTAAGAGACTCTCATAACTAGGAAAGATATTGGAAGAATAACTAACATGCTTGTTAATGAGATTTTTCTTGGAATAATTGGAAAGGAAATATGCTAACATTGTGTGACAAAAATGAAAAGTAATCTATCCAAATTATACAATGCTTCATAAATGTAAACAATTGTCCTACAAATATGATGATTTTCAATATTGAAATAAATTTGGAATGCTTTAAAATGGCTAAACTAAATAGATGATTATACCTAAAGCATAAAATAAAAATTCCTGAAAATTGACAAACTAAAACAATGGTTTGCTAACAGATTTGGGAAGTGCATAAGACTACAAAAATTCTCAAAAAAGTTGGTTTTGATGAGCCTTCAAGGACTCATTCCCCCAATAGCGAATGGGTCCTTGTATAGGTTTTTTTTAAATGAAAAATGAAAATTCTGAGTTGTTGTTTGTATTCTCTGTTCTAGGTAGCAAATTGTGGTTTCCGTGACAAAATTTTCTAGATTTAGGTGTCCTAATGTAAATGAAATTAGTGAAAAATGATGAAGAAAGTGAAACTTTTTGAAATTCCATTTTAATCAAATTTGTGAATGTGAATAACTGAAAATACACTAATATGCAAGTACTATGCAAAATCAATGTAATATGCTTGTAATTTTTTTGATTTTAAACAATGCAAAATAAAATTTAAAACCCTAAATGACATGTAAACTAATGCAATTTTGACAAACCTAGATGAAATGAAAACTAATACAATCAATGAAAGCTAATGCAAATCATAGATCTAGGATTTGAATGAACTCTAATTTTAGAAAGTTTATAGTGTAAGAATTTTGAGTTCACCAAAATGAAATGAAGAAAAATATGGGAGTCTTGAAAATGGGGTGATTGAATATGTGATTCACCTATCTTCCTATCAATTTCATTAGGAAAAAGAGATACCCAAAGGTAGGATTGACTTTAAACCCTTAGGTGAGTCAACCCTATTGGACATCTTGGTTGTTTTTCCTTATGAAAAGACAGGGTAAAATATTCTTGAACAACACTTTGGGGAGAAAAACTAAAAATAGTAATTAAACTCAATTATGAAAAGTGAAACTTGAATCATCAATTTAAAGAATAAAATAATAAGAAAAAATAGAATTCTGGAAAATCTGAGAGGGATAAGACACTGCGCACCTATCACCAAAAGTTGTTGCTGAGTGTCCTCCTAGGACATATTTTCCCTAGGGTGAATGAGTCTTTGTAGGGATTTTTTTCTCAACTTTTGGGGTCCTCTAAAGATGGATTTGAGCTTCTATTTTCTCCAGGTTTCACTATCGAAAAGTTAGAAATAAATTCAGGATCTGAGTTTCTATGATCTTGACAAATTTTTGTGACAACTTTGCAACTTTGACAAGTTTTGTAATTTTGCACTTTTTAGATCTTCAATTTCAATCCTTCTTCACCTATGAACCTACACATACATAAATATAGGAGATTTTTTTGTGTTTGGTGGATAAGGGTTTTCCTTGGTCAAACCCCAGTTTGGTAATTAAACCTTGAAATGAAATGAAACATGAATGGAAGGAATGATGAATGAACACTAGCTTTTTGCAACTCACAAAACCCTTGAATGAAGATGCATAGAAGACTGAAGTCTACCACATCTCTCTAAGTTCTTGATCTTGTAGGAAATGGCTTCATTTTATGTTGATCTTGATTCTTGAATCAATGCTTGAATGCTTGAAACCTACATCACAATGTTAGCTCCAAAAAATATCATAGACACACATAAATATTGACATCATGATAGGATCTTGAATGTTGTGGTAGATGACTGAAAAATCTTCTCTTTAATGCTCTTTAAAATAATATTTTCTCTTATGAAAGTTGCCTTAATGCTATATGTTTTGAATTAATAAAATAACTATGTATTTATAGGTGATTTTCTAATTTCTCGACAATTAAACATCAAAAGCCAAAAATTGCAACTTGAATTGGGATCATCAAAATACCGCCAAAAACATATTTTAAAATTGGGTTTTGGAATCTAAAGGGTACCCATTCACCCTTGGGCGAATGGTTCCTAGGACCTAAATCTAGGACACACAATTTTCAAGGTGTTTAATTTGATGTTTGTAATTGTTTAATATAGGTTCCCCTTTCAGAAAATGGGATTAATTAGGACTTTAAATATATAATTGGGTCAATTAGAGGCTTAATTCAGTCCAATTTAATTAAGGGACCTAAACATAGTGTGAAATTGTAAAGGTGTATATTTTTCTACACTACAGGCACTAGCAATAGTAGATATGGCATGTTTAATTGATTCATCTTTTCTTTTTGGTTTCATAAAATGCCTAAATTTTTCATTGCTTTTCTCATTTTCCACATTCTCATCAATTGCATCATGAGTTGACATTGAAAAGATAGTTTTTTTCAATAAATTTTTTTTATTTTTTATAATTTATTGGCATGTGTTCTTATTTGTCTCCAAGAAATATTACCACGAAGATTATCCAAAACAGTAATTTCAATTTTTTTAAAAATATGTTCATTTTCAACAACTAAAGGATTTTCATTTTCATATTCAACAACAAAATATTTTTCCTTTTCTACTAGTTGTCTATGAATAAAATCGATCTCAACAATTTTATATCCTGCTTCTTCTAAATCATCTAGAAACACATTTTCCATATCATTCAAAGGTGGATTTGGTGTGCCTAGATTCATGCCTATTGTCACATTATCCATAGCATTGAAAGGTGGATTTGGATACATACCAGGATTAGTTTCTATAATTGTATTATCTTCCACATTCACCTCTTGCAAATTTGCATCATCTATATCCATGGTCTCTTCAATGTTTTTATCTTGAATATTCATGGAACCAAATGCTTCAACATTATTCATTATTCAAATCCTAATTCTTCTATCTCTTTGTCTTTTTGCCTCCTTCTCTCTCTTTTCTTGAATTTATACATGGGTCAATACCTTCATATCTTTCCTATTTGTATGATGTCATGATCCCATGATTACAAAATTTTGAAGTACAAATAAATTTTGATACTAAGAGTCTATTTTTTATTCCTCCTTCAAATGAGTAGAAAATGAACACAATTCCACTCCAAAACTGTCCCAATGTCACCTCCTTTCAAAATCCAAATCAAATTGCAAGTTCAAGAGCCTTTAGGAGACAAGATTCAATATAAAATGAAAGAATTAGTCGTTGTTAGTCATACAGTATCAAGTTGTAGAATTGACAATAATTTTTTAGCAATAAATATAAAAAAGGTCAAAACAGAATGGGATCCTATTTACAAAACGAGATCCCTTTTTCTAAATGGGATCATGTTGTAATGCCCCACCACACAAACCCCATAGGACACAACAACTAACAATAAACGAAACATTTTATTTTTTTAAGAAAAAATAATTACATTAAGCATAATTAAATAATTAATCAACATTAATATAATCCATATGACATCAACCTAGTCCCATGGGGTAACATGGTACACTACTCGAAAAGAAACCCAACCAACAACATCATTATCCAAAACCAAATTAAATAAACAATAGAACCATGAATATGAATGACATAGATGTAACATACATCCAATCATAAATGAGATAGATAAATAAATATATGTATATCATATTATTGCAATACAAATTCCAAGTTCAATATTACATTTGTTTAGCATATTTCCACAAATACAACACATCAAGAAACCAATATTACATTACAAAGATGCTTCCCTTATAATAATGGGAAGTGTACATCATAACTCAAAATAATACAACAATGAAGAATAGAATACATAATGTGGTACACTCTTCCTCTGAGTGAAGCTATGAGATCATTGCATCTTCTTGCGCATCATTATCACCACCTGGGAACCCAATGGGTGTGTAGCACATTCCACTTGACCTTGTGAACCCGAAGGTCCACCCCCATGCAAGGAGTCAATAAGAAATGACCCATATCCAACAAGGTCAAAACATAAAAGACTAACACCACCCAACACAAAACCACATAAAAAGATAAACAACAATAATACTACTCCAAAGGCAACAAGAGCAAGGGAAGATGACGAGAATAGTGGGAGAGTTTCATTGCATGGCCTTACATGGATTCACTAGAATACCTAACACTAGGATTTGCCTCCATCTATGGTTAAGTTGACAACCTATCTCAAGGCATCGCCCCCATAGGGTGACTCATGCAGAGCCACTTACCTTTCATAGAGACAAGGTAGTGACCTTACCAACCAAGTCTTCCCACCCATCCTTAGCCTTTGAGAGAACTAACGGAAAGGGTGAGGCCCATGTTTAGTCTTGTTATTAGTTTAACTAACCCTACCCACTAGATTCTTTGATTAGGTTATCAATTATTAAGGGAAATCTTCCATGGATAGCCACTTTGTGCATCAGCCCTCATGAAGAGTCAGTCTCCCTACGGTCACCCAAAACCAAACTCAAGCAAAGGGATGTACCTCATCACTCAAAAACATAAAGGACATTCTTTAAACAAAACACATGATGCAAGACCATTTTGTGAATACATAACGTGTCAAAATCATGAATCAAGGAGGTACCACCCATGCACACATCCTCAAGATAAATGGATAAGTACTACAAAAAAATGTACAAACATAGAAATTCCCCTAGCCTCTAGAGGTAAGTAAACATCTACCCAGGGATAGAAATGACACAAGGTTCCCTGAAATCACAAAAAAAATTAAACCAAAATTCCAAACGTAACAACATATAACTCTTCCTTAAACAAATAGATCATCAACCAATTTTCTCATTTATAAACAAAACACATTTAAACAATACATCGTTCCAATTAAACTAATGTTTCCAACCAATATAAAATTTAACATAAATAAGCATATGGCATAATGAAGAATAATTCATCATTTCAAAATAAGCTAATACAGATAACTACAATTAATACAATTCATTCCAACTTACAAATACTTTATGAAAATTAAGTATTTTAACTTAAACTATGAAAATAAATATAAATATTTTGTGTACATTTTTAGAAGATCAGCTTACACAGATATTTATTATCTTATTTTATTTCTTTTACCAAATCAAAATAATCTTTAAATATAATTTACCATAATTATTAAATATAAATTTACATAGTAATTCTTACATAAAAGTTTTAATAAAATAATGCTCTAATCTAAGTTTTATAAAAATATATTTCTGTTCAAATATTTTAGAAATAAAAATCACATCTGCATAACTAAAAATATATATCTAATTAAATATATAAATACATATATATACCTGTCATTTAAAATTAAATCATATTACTATGCTGGTGATACTGTAACATATCACCAAAAATAAGATTTAATAAGTCATTATCTCCATAACAAAATTGACTTATATATATATATATATATATATAATTTAATAAGTCATTATCTCCATAACAAAATTGACTTATATATATATATATATATATATATATATATATATATATATATATATATATATATATATATATATTATTTTTATAATATAAAAACTCAAATTAAATATTGATTGAACTGTCCCTGAGTTCAAAAAAAACAGAGATGTAATAATTCACAGATCTCCACAACACACACACACACACACATATATATATATAATAACAACATACGACAAGATCAATACAAGGGCACAACCCCTTATGATGGTTGTGCACAACAACATAGTGGCTACTGCACAACCATTCAAATATGGAATGGCGGGTGAATGAGGGTGTCGTACAAATAGAATAAGGGGAGAAAGAAATGCCAAAGGCATTATAATCACAACCACCCCAAAAATAAAATAGGTCTACAAGAATTTTGAATCACCAACATAGAAAATCGGAGGCCATATGAATATATATATAAGATGCTTAAGCACAAGAAACGTGGGTATAGCCTAGCACACAAACCACCCCAAAATAAAATAGCCAGAATGTGAAAGACAACCAAAATAAAAAAAGGAAGATCTTTGGTAAATAGAAACTATAATATGACTGGCTAAGAAATTCCAAAGAATGAAAAGGATTCAAATCAAAGACAATTATACAAGAATGGAATGAGTTTCGAGACGCTTTGCCAGCTAAATTCATAAAACTAGAATAATTAATGAAATGATGATGGGCTGGACAAAGAGGTAGAAAAAATTAAAAGATTGCAGATGAAATTTGAGTAGCAAATAATACAAACTGGTTCGCAATATCAACAATTCAAAACAGACCAAAACTCACAAAGATATCATTATTCTTTGCACAAAATTTTGACAAGCAAATAATACAATTTTGTAATGTACATTTCTCTTTTAATAGAAAAGAACAAGAATAATAGAGTTTTATGTTGCTACCTAGAGTCCTTTGCCTGAAAATAATTGAAGATGAATTTACTGTGCTGAACGCTTCCAACAAGCTACGTTCTTCCTCAAATTTTCAAGATCCACAACTACCGAATCCAAATTCGAAGAACCAAATTTCTAGAGAAAAACTAATATTCTTGATATTATTATTTTCAAAAATATAGAGTTACAATTTTACTAGAAAACCCAAAATGAATTGCAGAGAGAATTTTCTTTCCTTTGTCTTCTATTTTTGAAAAGCCATCAAATTGGATATAAAATCCAAAAAAAGTAAAAATCAGAAAGTTGCCATCAATTTCCGAAATTTCCTCCACATGAAAATAACCACTTGCAATCAACTTCTTTTCTTCCAATTTGAAAATAAGCATTTTCACCCAATTTCTATTTCTGACCATTTCTTCAACAATATAATTTCATGCTAAAATATAATTAACACTATGACAATAAATATTATCAAACATAAATAGATAAACAATTTACACTATGCAACATTTAAATTTAGAATTTAATATTAAATTAAATAACTCAATGTTATAATTAATCACAATAATAATAATTCCAAATGTTTTAATTAAATATCTTATAAACACAACTTATTAATTTACATATATTTAAATTAGATGGTACTCCCATAAATAATTTAAAATATGTAATATTAATAAGGAAATTAATGTCCACTTAAAATAAATAAAATTATCTAGCACATTTTATTTTCTAAAATAATTAATGACATTCACGACAAATATAATTTAATTATTAAACTATCCTCTTCAAGGAATATCATTTAACTGAAGTAATCTATTTAACGATATCCAAAATAGCCATATTCAAAACCTTTAACAATCATTGCTAAAACCATGAAAATAAATAACTCGAAATAAAACAATACCCACAAAAATGAATGAGGTATAGATAGATGACATTGACAAACAATGACGAAACAACAAACATAGATAGGGGGTACTTTCTTATCAAATCCTTAACCACATCAAAACCATTGGGTATGTAGGGTATGCTCAGACTTGACAATGTGGGTGGAGTTGGTGCCCGGTACTTATAGTTCAGTATAACACCAAATTTTGAAACAACATATACATATAAACATATAATCAAACTCACTATGAAAGAGAATTGCAGTGAAGCGGGGTGCTCACGGATGAGCGATGCAACACCGTCCCTCTCACCCGAATCACAAATAGTAATCAAAATCTAAAGAACATCATCATCATAAAGCAATTAGTATCAAAAAAATAAGCATAAATATCCAACACATGTGGCTACATATCATAAGCAAAGAAGCAGAACTGTCCACCAACCAGACAACATGACGAAACAAATGTCTATCAAAGTATCAAGTATGCATCAAAATGTAACCAGAAACCAAATAGTATCAAAACACACATAGAATGGTATCATAAATGTATCAGTAACATGAGAGGCACTACAACTGTAGCGAATGAGATCTTGTTCCTTTTTCTAACGTTTGAAGTATTGAATAAAGAAAACAAGGTCCTGTTTAGGAAATGGAATCTTGTTCCCAAAGAAGGATCTCATTTCTTAAAATTTGAATTGTGGGTCAGGTTTGTACTTTGGTTTTTGGTTCAGGAAAACGCTTGATGATGTGAACCTAAGATTTGGACCTGGTTTGACTTGCAACTTGAAGGTCATGTCAATGTCATAAGAAAAGAGTGACTATGGACATATGTCTGAAGACCTTTTTTGCAGAATTTTTTGATGAAATTAAAACCCATTATAGATGAGATTGTGTAGATATGTAATTTTTTTTTACAATTGAATTATTTTTTCTATTTTTCAAATGTTTTTTGATGAAATTGGTCCATAAACTTGAAAAATCGGTGTTTTTTAGTATTTTAATAACTTTTTATTAAAATATTTTTTTGAAAAATGAATTATACATGCACATTTCTCAGACAATTATTTTCAATTTGAAAATAAAACATGATAACTTTAGGTGATCTTATGTGTAATGTACATGAGGATTTTTCAAAACAACAAATATGGCGAGTAAAAAATTAACAAAAAGATATTTTAAAAAATTATAAAAAATATCATGCACATTCTTCAATGTGTTACAAATAATTTTAAAAAAGGATTCAAAAAAATACAATTATTTAGTTCAAAATATGGATGATGTACACATGCATGGCATGGTAAAAAAAAGTGACTTTTGAATAGTGATTTTTAGACATGCCTATTGAAAATTAATTTGTATCATCTAGTATTAAAATAAACTACATATTTGGAAACTAGACTCAAAGTACTCCATTTCATCTTACTAATTTTTTTTAAGATTCAATCTTTAAGTGCTTCAAATTATTAGGTCAAATGAGATAAATTTTGAAAATCGGGGAAAACACTTCCACTTTTTGGCCAAAAGTGGACTCAACTTCTTGCGCACACCCATACTTAAATATAATAACTAGGATGGTTTAAATATTTAGATAAGAATATAAAACATGATCATATAAATTAATTAAGAGTTAAGGTAGCTAAAATTCGACTATTCCTAGCCTTATACACACTAGGATTGGCGGCATAATAAGACCATTGAGGGTTTCAACACTAAAGATGTATGGGTGTCAGTGTTGTAAAAAAAATTCAAGTCTTGTCATTGATGTCAAAATTATGGAGATTGTTGGAGATTGTTGGTGTTGGAGTTGTTGTTGGTTTTATCATTAGTGATGTTAATGTTGGTGCTAGTATGGATTTGTTTTGGTCTGATAAGGTGTTGTGGTGCTATAATTAGTGTTATCATTGATGTCTTATATGGTAGTGATGGATAATTTTTGTAGTTGTAATAAGTTCTCTTGGTTTCTAAGTGCTTTTGAGAAAATTTGAATAAAAGAGCGTGTAGTGTGACAAAGGTTTGTTATGTGTTGTGTTTCACATTTCTTCATGATTGAAGATATGCTTGTGTGATTTGTATATGATGATCAGAGGTGTTCATGGGTGTTATATCCAAAATTTCATGTTCTAGATCATTCTATAGTGGAAGATGTGTTTGATAGTGTGTATGTCTTTGAAGAAGGTTGTCTGAGAGAAATGGAATTGATTTGCATTTATCCATGTTGTTGTTTCCTATCTTGTAGATTTAGGAACATCCTTATATTATCTTTATTTATCTTCCCTTGAATTTTTTGGTGTTGAGTTGCTCCACGAGTGTAGTTCATATGTTGGAGTTCAGTGGTAGTGCATCTTAATGTGTAGGATGAAAGTAATCTTTATTTCAGGTGGTTGTGGAAGTGTTGTTGTTGGATAGGATAACTAAAAGGGGGGTGAATTATTTTCCACATATTATAACCTTAAATCCAATTAGTGGAACTAACACATAAACTAATTAAGTGATTAACCATCAAATGTCAATGCACAAACATAATAACACCAGATTTATTTGGAAAACCCAATGAGGGAAAAACCATGGTGAGGATTAACTCACACTATTGGTAATATCAAAACCAATTACAAAAAGGCTCAATGTCTGAGATAAGGCTCACTGCCTGAAATAAGGACTCACTATCCATAGGGCTACAACCCGAAGGGCTCACTACCATAGAGATACAAAGAAGACAAAGAAGAATTGTTATAGAGATACAACAATACCAATGCAACAAAAGATTCCACCATAATCACTAATCAAATTGCATGAATGACAAAGTTTTCTTTCTACTCACTACATCCAGAAACTCAGTGTTAAGCTTCGCATTGATCAACCACACACATAACTCACACACTTTTAGAATTGCATCAAATTCATGTCTACTCTTTCACTTATCTTCCTTCTTTTCTTATGTATAATTTTCATTGCTAGCACATTTTATATGTATACCATCTCCAACCTTGAAAAGATACTAAGTCATCCATCCAACTTCAAATTCAAATTAGGTCAGCTCCAAAAATCCTAGGGTGGAATTAGAATGAGGGCAACCTAAACACGCACTTCACCAAGACCCATAATAGATCCAATATGCTTCATCAACTTCAAAGACAGTGCTTGACACATGGTCGACCAAACCAGTTTAAAACGCATACGTCAATTAAGCTTGATACTTCCGAATTCTGAAACCATCTTCAGTAGAACCAGGGCAACACAACTCTAGAACCACAAGTTATAAGACTTCAACAAAGAGAAATCTGAACCAACAACAATTTTCTTAGACCTCGGCTAGAACACAGAAAAACATAGTTCACAAGTACCAGATCAACATCCTCAACAACTGAATATCTATAATCTTCTTTTAATATATTTTTCTCAATATCCTCAACATATATAGTCAATAGAAACTAGTAGATAACTAGTTGATCATTTGACATCAATGACAACACTTTCATTCATCTTTCCATTCTTGCAACAATCTCCCCCTTTCTCATTGATGGAAACACATGATATGAAAAACCATCAAAGACACCATACCAGTTTTGAAAATACTTCTCGATATTTTTCCTTTCCTTCTTCCCCTTAGAAGATAACCTTATTCATTACCCACTTTCTCTTATTATCTTTTCCTTTTCACATGCTCTCTCTCTCTCTCTCTCTCTCTCTCTCTCTCTCTCTCTCTCTCTCTCTTTTTCACATGCTCTCTCTCTCCCCCTTTGACATCAATGGAAAAGGAAAAAGGTATGCTCATTGAAACTTCCTTTGACATGAAAAAAAAATACTCATTATGACAACACTTAAAAATGCCTACTCCCCTTGAGAGGTAGCCACAAAAAAACATCATTACAAAAAGATAGAACCATGAATCCACCAAAATGATGCATCTCCAAATGAATCTTAGTTTGGGAAAGTAGGGGAAATAACCCCTAGGTTAGACAGGAGATAATCAAAAGTATATTTAGGAAGAGCCTTGGTAAATATATCTGCAATCTGATCCTTTGTCGAAACATACTCAAGCTTGACTTCATTCTCCATGACCTTCTCTCAAGAAATGATACTTGATAGATATATGCTTTGTTCTCAAGTGAATTACAGGATTATTTGAAATGTTAATTGCACTTGTATTATCACTGAAGAGAGAAATAAAATCATTATACAACACTATGATATCCTTCAATGTATGTTTCATCTATAAAACTTGTGTACAACAAGATGCAGCAACAATATACTCAGCTTTAGTAGTAGAAAAAGAGACTGAATCTTGCTTCTTACTCCATCATGCCACCAATCTACATCTAAGAAAGAATGCACCACCACTTGTACTCTTTCTATCATCTATACTTCTAGCCCAATCTGCATCTATATAAGAACTAAGTATAAATTACGTGTCTTTAGGATACCATAATCCATAATCTGAAGTTCCATTCAAATATCTGAATATTATTTTAACTACAGTAACATGTGTTTCCTTTGGATATTATTTAAATCTAGCTACATGACAAATCGCATGCATAATATCTGGTCTAGTAGCAATCAAATACAGTAGTCCACCAATCATAGATCTATACTTGCTCTAATCAGGCTTAGGTGAATCATCATCTTTACCCAATTTGCAACTAGTCATAAAAAAAATCAATATCTCTTTCACATAATTAGATTGTGAAATGAAAATTCCCTTCTTTGTTTGATTAATTTGTAGCCCAATAAAGAAATTCATCTCACCGAACATATACATTTTAAATTATTTCTGCATCTCTTCTGCAAACATCTTGCACATCTTTTCATTTCCTCCAAAGATAATGTCATCAACATATACAACTACAATCAATATTTTGTCATTTTCAGTCTTGAAATATAAATTATTGTTTGTAATATCTTTGTTAAATCCTTGTAGACTCAAATGATTATCTAGCCTTGCATACCGAGCTCTAGGAGCTTGCTTCAATCCATATAAATCATTCTTCAATTTGCACACCATATTTGGTTGATCTATTAACTGAAATACTTTTGGTTGTTCCATGTGGACCTCTTCTTCTAGTTCACCATTCAAAAATGTTGACTTGACATCCATCTGATAGAGTTTGAAATCTTTATAAGTAACTAATGCCAAGAACATCCTTATATCTTCTATTCTTTCTATCGGGGCAAAAGTTTCCTGAAAATATATACCTTCCACTTGTGAGTAGCCTTTACACACAAGCCTTTCTTTGTTTCTAAAAATTACTTTCCCATTCTCATTCAACTTATTTATGAATAACCATTTTGATCCAATGATATTTTTTTCTTTCAATCTCGGGACCAATTCCCAAGTTTGATTTTTCTCAATCTGCAAAATTTCTTTCATTGCTTCTTTCCAATGTTCATCCTCACAGGCTTCACTTACTAACTTTGGCTCAATCTCATAGAATAAGCACAAATTTACTTCAGCAACAACTTTTCTTCTAGTTAACACACCTTTTGTCTTGTCTCCAATAATCTGACTTTCTGAATGATTCCTCTGTAGATATTTTGGTGTCCTAGGGGACATCACTAGAGCATCTTCTTCTCTTTCATTCTATTCATTTTTCTTTTTTTTCTCATCTTTTTTTTTTTCTTCCATAATTTATTCTATTCTTGCATAGTCATGTTCATCAGACACATATCCATCAATATCAATATAATTCTTCATTGTTTCATCAATCTTCACATTCGAGCTTTCTCAAATTTTCCTCAATCTTTTGTTTGAAACATCTGTATGCCTTGCTTTTAGTATAGTATCTAAGAAATATTCCTTCATCACTTCTTGAATCAAACTTACCCAAAGTTTCCTCATCTCTTTTGATATAGAATTTACTTCTGAATACTTTGAAATTTTTAACTATAGGAATTCTTCCATGCCATATCTCATAGGGAGTCTTTGTACTATTTTCTCTTGCCTAAACTTGATTTAATACATATACAACAATGTGAATAGATTCTTTCCAGTAAACTTCTAGTAATCCGGCTTCAGTGATCATTGACCTACCAACTTCTTGAGTTCTTCTATTTTTCCTTTCAACAACTTCATTTTACTGAGGGGTTCTTGAAATAGATAATTGTCTCTTTATTCCATGTACTTCACAAAACATATCGAACTCATGGGAGGTGAATTCTCCATTTCTCTCATATCTGAAGAATTTTATCTTCAAATTCACTTCATTTTCAATCATAGACTTGAATGCCTTGAATCTATCTAATGCATCTGATTTATCTCTTAGAAATGTAACCCATGTATATCTAGAATAATCATCAATTAAAATAATAAATTAGCTTTCACCAAGTAGACTTCACACTCTCATGGGACCAAAAAATCTGTATGAACCAAATCCAGTAATCCAGTAGTAGATTGTTCTCTTGATCTGTAATGATTTCTTATTTGCTTCCTAAACTAGAAATTCCTATAGATAGCATTTAATTCTCGGTAGATCTATCACAACCTGAAAAATAATTATCATTTCCAAGTTATCAAAATTCATGTGAAACATTCTCTTGTTCCATAACTAATTGTCATTTTTTTGAGTCATAAAAAATCATCTATCAACACTTTTAAGTTGATAAGTATTCCCTTCATATTTCTTTCCTGTAGCAATCAATGTTTTGAATCCTTTCCAAATCTCACATTTCACATCCTTAAACACAAGATCATATCCTTTTATGCACATCTAACCAATGCTCAACACATTATTCCTTAAACCCTTAACATAGTAAACATCATTAGTATGATGCTTTCCATCAAAACTTACTGAACCTATCCCACAGATTTTAGCACCAGTATCATCTCCAAAAATAACCAGACCTCCATCATATTTCTCAAGTTTCACAAACTTACTCTTGTCACCAGTCATGTGATGTGAGCAACCACTATCATCTACCCAAAAAAATATTTTATTGCTTATCATGAAGGGTAAAGATAACTATACCCTCATTTTTATCCTTCTCCTTCTCTGAAGGACTTTCCTTTGACTGTTCTTCTGAATTTTAAGAAGTAGGTTCATCCTTAATCACCAAGAACAAGCATTCATTTTCATCTAGATCTTTATATTTTGAATCTTCATCTGAATTACTAACATTCGCATTAACATAGTAAGCTTTGTTAATCTTCGTTCCTTTCTTTTCTTTCTCATATATTTGTTTATTCTTTTAGCTCTTTCCAAACACTTTGTGGTATGGTGATCAATTTCTCCATAGCTAAAGAACTTAAAGGTAAATTTACCTTCATACATACCAGAGCCTTTTCTCATTCTTCTTACAAAGTTAGCCTCAATTTCATCAAATTTTTCTTCATCCAGATCTTCATCTTTTGTAGCTTTAAAAGAAGCCTCTATTTTACCTCCACTTCTTAGATTTGACTTCCTCATCTCATAAGATGTCAAAAATCCTAGCAACAGATTCTTAGTACAAGTCTTATAATCTATAGTCTGCTCAATAACACTCACCTTTTCACTATAAGCATCAAGAAGGGTTCTGATAATCTTCTTTATAATTCTAGTTTCATCTATAGTAGTGCCAAGAGATTGCATTCCAACCACTACCTCATCCAATATTTTTACACAGGCTTTAACATTCTCATCTTTAGACATATGTATAAGATCAAACCATGTTTCCAAATTTTGTAATTTTTTCTCTTTTACCCTCTCATTAGTACTCTTTCTAAAGCATCCCAAACTTCTTTAGTTTTCTTCAAATTCTGAACCTTAATCAACTGAGAGCGTACCAGACTATTCTTCAAGATGAAATTTTCCTATTATTCACTTCATATGCTTTAATTTCTTTAGGTGTACTCACACCATTAGTAGGAGGAGTGTAGGGCTTCTTATAATATTTCTCTACATCATATCCACAATACTCTAGATATTCTTCCATCAATACTTTCCAGATACCATAATTAGTTCCATCAAACCTCAGATAATTAAAGACCATTTTGCTAGCCATCCCAAACCTTCCTTAAGTAGTTAAGCTCTTCACGAAGGAACCAAGATCTGATACAAATTGTTGGATAGGACAACTGAGAGGGGGGGTTGAATCAGTTGTCAGAGATTATAACCTTAAATTAACTTACTATAACTAATACATAAACTAATTAAGTAATTAACCATCAAATGTCAATGCACAAACAAAATAACACCAGATTTATGTGGAAAAACCACGGTGAGGATTAACTCACAGTATAAAGAATATCAAAACTAATTACAAAAAAGCTCACTACCTAAAATAAGGACTCACTATCTAGACTCACTGCTAGAGAGATACAAAGAAGTCAAAGAAGACTTGTTACAAAGAGACAAAAATCCCAATGCAACAAAGGATTCCACCATAATCATTGATCAACTTGCATGAATGACAGAGTTCACCTTCTACTCACTACATCTAAAAACTCAACGTTAATCTTCACACTAATCAACCACACACATAAATCACACACTTTCAGAATAGCATCAAAGTCACATATGATCTCTCACTTATTTTCCTTCTTTTCTTATGTATAATTTTCATTGCTAGCACATTCTTTATTTATACCATCTCCAACCTTGAAAAGATACAAATTTGACCATCCAACTTCAAATTCAAATTAGGTTGACCCAAACTTTCTAGGGTGGAATTAAAATGAGGGTGACCCAAAAACACACTTCACCGAGACCCATAATAGGTCCAGCACACTTCATCAACTTCAAAGATAGTGCTTGACACATGGTCGGCCAAAATAGTGTAAAACACATAGATCAATTAAGATCGATACTTCCAAATGCCAAAACCATCTTCAATATAACCATGGCAACACAACTCTAGAACCACAAGTCATAAGACTTCAACAAAGAAAAATTCAGACCAACAACAATTCTCTCATGCCTCAGCTAGAAAACAAAACAAAATAGTTCACAAGTACCAGATCAACATCGTCAATATCTAAATACCTATAATCTTCCTTTAATACAATTTTATCAATATGATCAACATATATAGTCAACAACAATTAGTAGATAACCATCTAACCAGTTGCCATCAATCACAACACTTTCATTCATCTTTCCATTCTTTTAATAGTTGCAATGTATTATTTGATGTTGGAATATTAATAAATGTTGTGTAGTGTTGTTGTGTGGTTCACATGGTGTTTCCGAACCTAGAGAGGTGTGTATGTGGTTGCTTGTTAGTGTTAGTGTAGGTTTGTCTAACCTGGAATTCTAGCGCTAATTTAAGAGGTTGTTTGTTGTTTATGTAAGTGTGATGAAGCATGTTGATGTATATTTGGGTTCTAGTTAACCCTTGGTGTGGTCTTCCTTCACTTCTTTCCACTGTGGAATTTTTTTTGTGCTGACCTATTTGGTGTTGCATGATTGAGGTGCATACATTTCATTGAAGCTGACCTAATTGAGTTTTTTAAGGTTGTGGATGGTATAAATGTAGGGTGAGTAGTTAGAGAGTTTTTAATGTGTGAGTAATGTGAATGTGATCAAGTGTGGTGATCTAAGTGTGAGCTTAAATTCCTATGATGTGGATGTAGTGAGAAGAATGTGTCTACATTTTCATTGTGCTTGAATTTGTTGGAGGTAGTGAGCCAAAGGTTTTGGATGGTGCAAATTTGTAATGGTGGATTTTCCTATTTCTCTAAGATAGTGAATTTATCTATAACAGTTTCTTCTATTCTTCTTTCTTCTAGGCAGTGATCCCTAGGTAGTGAACCACCTAATAGTGAGCCTTTTCTTCTTTTCTAGGAAGTGAGCCCCTGGTAATGAGCCTAATTGTATTTGATGTTATTCATATATATGCGAGCTAATCCTCACTGTGTTTTTTCCCTACTTAATGTTTTCCATGTAAATTTGGTGTTCTCTTGTGTATTGTTGTGTTTGCATTGTCATTTCACATGTTTACATTCTGCTAATGCTTAATGAGGATTTAAAGTTTGATAAGGGTTTAATGAGGGATTAATTTTTTTAATGTATAACTGATTCACCCCCCTCTTAGTTGTCTTGTGCATCTAAAAATTGGTATCAGAGATGTGGTTTCTTGGAAGAAGATTAATCGCTTAAGGTATATTAGAATGACACATAGGAAGGGTATCAAAGACCCTATGTTCGATGGAACTACTTATTGGAAATAAAATATGGAATCCTTTCTGGTCTCTCTTAGATTTGGAGTCTGGCAGTTAGTTAAAAAAGGATTTACTATACCTACTACTGGTCCGATAAGTGATGATGATATCAAGGAATATGAGAAGAATGGAGAAGAAAGGAATTCTATATTGAGTGTATTTTCTAACTCAGAAGTTGAGAAAGTGATAAGCCTCAAAATTGCAAAAGAGATCTAGCTAAATTTGGAGAGAATTTATGAAGGAGATGACAAGGTCAAACAAGCGAAGATGCAAAACTATAAAGACAAATTTGAAACCCTAAGATGTCTAAAGGTGAAGACATTACAACCTACATGCTCAGAAGTGGATGGAGTTGTTAATGCCATCAAAGGTCTTGGTGGTAAGCCAGAAGAAAGTGAATTTGTGAAAAGGTACTAAGAACTCTTCCTAAAATTTATAGTTCTAAAGTTTTTTCTATTGAGGAAGCTCAAAATTTAGATCAATAGTCTAGAGATTAGATGTTTGGTGTTATAATTTCTTATGAATTATGAGAGTTTGGTCAAGATTCTACAAAGAAATAAAATGCTTCTAAATTCAGTACAGAAGAGAAGGTTGATGAATTAGATCCAAATGATCTTGATGAGGTGGAAGAAATTTTTGTAAAAATACTGAGAAAAGACACTTACAAATATAGAGGTAAGCTACCCTTTAAATGTTTCTATTGTGGAAAGATACATCATTATGCTTCTAAATTTCCAATCAAAGTTGCAAATGAAAAACATAAGGATCATAAAGGTAAATTTCTCAAGAAGAGTTATTATTTTGAAAAAGACAATGGTGTATATGATGATGAGGAATCAGATTATCTTGATGAAGACAATGATGAATTGTTGTTTATGGCTCTAAATGTTGGAACTAGTTCTACTAATTTTGAAATATGTATGAAGGAAAGTGCTCCAGAAACAAGTCAAAGGAACTATGGTGACTTCTTTTCATGCAAGAGAGGAAATAAATTACTAGATAATTGATAATGGATGCTCAAATCATATGACAAGTGATAAGAGTAAGTTTTTTAAACTTCATAAGTATTATGATGGTCTTGTTAAGTTTGGTGTTGATACATTTGCTAAGGTCTATGGAAAATGTTCAATTAGTTTTGATGGAAAGCATAAAACAAATGGTGTTCTTTATGTCAAGGTTCTCTGACATAATCTTCTCAGTGTAGGGAAAATGTGTAGTAGGGGATACTGTTTAGTGTTTCAGGATGATGGTTGTGAAATCAGAAGAGGAAGGTCTAAAAATTTGGTTGTTGTAGGGACAAGGACAAAAGGTAATGTTTATCATCTCAAAGGTAGTGGTGTTAAGTTATTTATGTCTCAAATTAATGAAAGTTTTATATGACATAGAAGAATGAGTCACGTCAATTTTGATAGCCTAGAAAAGATCAATTCTACTGATGTTGTGAGATACCTGCCAAATATTACAAAGCCTATCAATGTAATCTGTAAGGAATATCATTTTGGAAAGCAAACAAAGAAGAGGTTCAAAACTAAAGAATGTTTTATCATAGGCCCTTTGGAGCTAGTGCATACAGACCTAAGTGGACCTACCAAAATAAGATCTCAAGGTGATAGGTATTTTGTGTTGTTGATTGATGATTATTATGGAATGACTTGGGTGACATTTTTCAAAGAAAAATAAAAAGCTCTAGATAATTTTTAAGCATTTAAATCTATGGTTGAGAATGAAATGGTTTTGAAAATAAAGTGTTTGAGGTCTGACAGATGTGGTAAGTTTACCACCAATGAGTTTAATAATTTTTATGAAGATCATGGAATTAAGATGCATTTGTTAGCTCCTAGGACTCCTCAGCATAATGGAGTTGTGGAGAGAAAGAATAGAATAGTTCAAGAAGTAGCAAGCACTATGATGAAAGGAACAAATCATCTATTGGAGGGAAGTTATTCGTATTTCTATCTACATTCTTAATAGAGGTAAAACAAGAGTGAATAGTTCAAAAACTCCCCATGAGCTATGGTATGGTAAACCTCCTATTATGAAATACTTTAGAGTTTTTTGAAGTAAATATTATATCATAAGAGATGAAGAAAAATTAAGAAATTTTGATGCAAGATCTAATAAAGGAATCTTCCTTGGATAATCTACAAAGAGCAAATCTTACCAGTGATATAATAAGAGGTTCAAGAATATTGTTGAAAGTGCAAGTGTCAATGTGGATTAAGAACCACATAAGAGTTTTTTATTGATAGAAGGATATGAATCTGATGAATCCCCTTGCATTGAAGAAGACAAGGATGAAGAGAAGGAAAAATAGATGATAGTTAAAGAGGAAGAAGCTCTAGAAAAGATCCCTAATAATCCTAAGTATGTGTAGAATAATCCTTTTGAATATCAAATTATTGGAGATAAGAGCAAAGGTGTGTTAATAAGAAGAAAATTTGTTATGATAGAGGAATAGGTAAAAAAAAATTCTTTCAAAAGTAGAACCTAAAACAGCGACTAAGGCATGCAAAGATGAGAATTGGATCAAGGCTATGAAAGAAGAGTTGGAATAGATTGAGAAGAATCAGACTTGGGAATTGGTCCCAAGACCTGCAAATAATAATGTGATAGGAACTAAGTGGGCTTTAGAAATAAGTTGAATGAGGATGTAAAAGTTGTCAAAAATTAGGCTAGACTTGTGTGTAAGGGATACTCACAAGTGGAAGGAATATATTTTGAAGAGACTTTTGCTCTGGTGGCAAGGATAGAAGCGTTAAGATTATTTTTTGGATTTTTTAGTACATAAAGACTTCAAGGTATATCCGATGGATGTCAAGTCTCTATTCTTGAATGGTGAGTTAAAACAAGAGGTGTACATTGAGAAAATATAAGGTTTTTAGTTATCATATGATTTTGAGATGGTCTATAGGTTGAAGAAATTATTTTATGAACTCAAAAAATCTCTTAGAGCTTGGTATGTAAGGTTGGATAAGTACTTGTTGGAGCAAGGATTTTGAAAAGGTATAGAAAATAGTAACCTTTAATTCAAGGTTGAGGGAGAGAAAATATTTATTGTGGTATTGTATGTGGATGAAATTATCTTTGGAGGAAATGAAGATATGTGCAAGAATTTTGTAGATGAGATGCAAAAAGAGTTTGAGATGTCAATGTGTGGGGAGATGAATTTACTCCTTGGATTACAAATCAGTCAGCCAGAAAAAGGTATTTTCATTTCTTAGTCAAAGTATGTCAAGGAAATATTGAAGAATTTTGGAATGGAGGATTCTAAACCAATGTGTACTCCTTTGATTACTGGTTGTAAGTTTTAAAAAATGATGAATATCCTAAGATAGATTAGAGAAAGTAAATATCAATGATTGGTGGTGATGGGGAGTCCTATCCCTAAAGAGCACTCTTTCTCTTCCCAAGACCTATTCTCTAGTCTTTCTAGGGTATTCCACTCTACCCTACTCAAGGATCACTCCTAAACCCCTCTCACCATATAAGACTCTCCACCAATTTCAAATTCTTCACCATTTCTCCCATTCCTCCACTGAGCTTCCTTGGGCTCCACACTGACCCAAACACGTCCTAACCACTCCAAGACTAGAGAAGGGAATTCTAGTTGTCAATATGTTATTTTTACTCCTCACTGATCCATCTCATTGAATTCTTTCACCTTTTACCCATCGCTTTCAAGAAAAACCCAATTTTAGGCCTTATAGCCTTTTGCCCCAATTAGGCCTCCTAGAACCCGTTTTCTTGACTTTTCTCTCAAACTATCATAACAACCCCCAATTTATTTTGTAGATTATTCCTATTGGCCATCAAGGCTTCAGGATTTATCAGGTCTTAGGCTCTACAAGTGTCTTTACATAGGACTGTCCTCTAACCCCCTAATTTCAAGGGTTTCTAGGGTTTTTAGCACCTTTTCCTTCTTTGAGGGCTTCAACGACCTCCTCAACTCTCCTCCTTGCACACACATGTCTAAGATACATGTTCCCACACTTCCATACTCTTGATTGGCACAAACCAATCCTTTCAAAAACTTTCTATACTACTGTCCTCTCCAAGCCACTAGCCAGAATGCACTTGCACTCACCTAGTGTTTGATGAATCCAACTCTTCCCCTACAAATCAAGACTCCACACACTCTATTTACACTGTAAAAATAGTATCCTACTTGATTACAAGTTTCCATGGTAGCCTTGCCATGGGAATTCAAGTGGGGATCATTCTTTTACCAAAACTGGCCTGAACCGGCAGTGAGACCAAGAACACCAAAAACTTGCAAAATTGCTAACCAGTTAAATTAAATGACTACTCTAATGATTCACACAGAAATTAAATGACACAAATGAAAGAATCAAAGCATAAAACAAGTCCTTTCAATCCATTCTTGTCTGGATGAAGGCTCAAACACAAAATTTTAATGAAAACTTGCTCTTCTCCAAGTCATAAAATCTCCATCTCAATTCTCAATTCGTACAATCAATCTTCCAACTCAGGTATTAGGGCTTTTTTGACCTTATATACCTTTCTCCCACATGCTAGGACCCTTAAGTCGGGCTTAGAACACCATTAATGCCTTTTTTTAACTTTTAGGACAAATTTCTAAGGCAACTTTGCCAAGATTTGCCTAACCTCCTCACTTAGACTTTCCCAAACCTCAAGGTTCTAGACCAACCTAATTTTTCCATAACACACACATCAAAAACACTCTTGGGACTTTACAATTAGTCCTTATTACCTTGGTGATTGGCTAGAACCACGTACAAGCCAAAATTGCCAAGATCTTCCAAAAGACCTTTAAGGTGCTCCTGCACCATTCTTCCCCTGCAACAAAGAAGTTAAGGAGCATGTTGTGTCAGGAGCTCCTCCCTACTTTCATGCTTCTTAAAGTCACTTTCTGCTATCCAAGTAGCATCTAACTCTGGTTGATGTCTCCACTTCACTAGGTGCACCATGTATATCTTGTGTCTAGTCTTCTTCTTCACCCTTGAGTCTAAAATCTTGTCGACTTGTGGTTTGATCTGATCAAGTACCTTGAGTGCTTCCACATCCTTACTGACCTCAACACTATACTATTCCTCATCCATTTTTGGTCATTTGGACTTCACCAAGTCTTTCACATTGAAGATAGGCGAAATAGACATCTCCTTGGGTAACTCCACCTTGTAAGCATTTGATCCATACTTAGCCAACACTTTACATGGCCCTATCCTCTTCATCTACAACTTACTTGGTATGCCTTTCTATATCCTTTCCTTTTTCAAGTATACCATCACCATTTCACCTATCTCAAATTATAGTTCTCTCTTCCCTTCATCTCTTTTAGCCTTCAACTTCTGGTTAGCCTCCATTAATGTCTTCCTTACCTGCTCATGAACCTCTCTCATTGAATGAGAAAAATCATCAACATGTCCATTGATTCCTTCATAACCTTTTAGATCTCTAAGCTCAATTACACCCCTTAGATGTAAACCATAGACTATCTCAAATGGACTCTTACCCGTAGTCCTATTTATGCTATCATTGTAAGCAAATTTTGCTTGTGGAATCACTTGCTCCCATCCTTGTCCATATTCCTTAGTTAAGCATCTCAACAAGTTACCAAGTACTCTATTGATCACCTTTTTTTGTCCATCCGTTTGAGGATGATATGCTAAGCTATGAGACAAGTTGGTTCCTAACCTTTTCCAAAGAGTTTTCCAAAAGTGCCCCATAAACTTCACATCTTTGTCTGAATTTATGCTCTTTGGCAACCCATGTATCCTCACTACTTCATTGAAGAATAGGTGTGCAATCTGACCTACATCATGTGTTGTCTTGCATGGGATAAAATGGCTCATCTTGCTAAATATGACCACTACCACAAATACACTGTCAAAACCAGTCAGTGTGCTAGGTAGCCCTACTATGAAGTCCATGCTTATGCATTCCCATGGTCTACTTGGGATGGGTAATTGCTGATAAATACCTGCATTGGTTGATGTTCCCTTTGCCTTTTGACACACTCCACATTGTTCAACATATCTTCTTACATCTCTTTGCATTTTAGGCCACCAATAGAACCTCTCCAATAAGTCTAGTGTCTTGTTCAAACCAAAATGACCACTCAAACTGCCATTATGCTTTTCTTGGATTAGATTATCCCTCATGGAACCTCTAGGAACACATAGTTACTTTCCCCTAAACAATAGACCATTCTGCAAAGTATAATTTGCACATTCACTATGAAAATGGTTTTCTAAATCAATACATACCTTGTAGATCACTAAGAAATCAGAATCTCCTTCATATAGATCCTTGAATCCTTCAACCCCTGTGCTTTGTAGTTGTATCTCTTGGATAGTAAGCAACCTCCTGCTAAGAGTATCAACAACCTTGTTGTTAATCCCCTTCTTATTCTTGATGGTAAAGGTGTATGACTACAAAAACTCCATCCACTTGATGTGCCTCAAACTGAGATTCTCTTGGGTGTTGATGTAACTTAAGGCCTGATTGTTAGTGTATACCACAAATTCCTTAGGCAATAGATAGTGCCTCCACTTCTTGAGAGCCTGCACTAAATCATATAGCTCTAAGTCATAGGATGAATACCTAGACTTTTCTTCATTCAACCTTTTACTAAAGAATGTCATTGGCTTGCCTTCTTGGCTTAGGACAGAACCCACGGCTATGTTACTTGCATCACATTCCACTATGAATGGTTTGAAAAAACTTGGTAAAAATAGGATAGGTTGGGTAGCTATCTCCCTCTTCAATCTTTCAAATCCTTCATTGGCTTCTTTGGTCCACACAAACTTAGTTTTCAGTCCTCCTTTGATGGTGTCAAGAACCGATGCACAAATTTCACTAAACCTTCTCACAAACTTTCTATAGAATTGTGCTAATCCATGGAAACTCCTAACTTCAGTTCCTATCTTGGGAGTAGGCCAACTAAGAATGGCTTCAACCTTGCTTTTGTCTATCTTCAAGTTCCCTTGAGACACTACAAATCCTAGGTAAACTAACTTTTTCTTCATGAACTCACTTTTCTCAAGATTTATGGTGAGCTTCTCCTCTTGAAGTTTCTTCAACACAAGTTCTAGGTGCTTCATATGTTCTTCTTTTGTTTTGCTAAAGATGAGGATATCATCTAGGTAGACAACCACAAAGACTCCTATAAATTCCTTCAAGACCTCATTCATCATCCTCATAAAAGTGCTTGGTGCATTTGTAGTCCCGAATGGCATCACTAACCACTCATATAACCCTTATGTAGTTTTAAATTATGAATTCCATTCATCTCCCTCTTTCATTCTAATCTGATAATAGCCACTTTTCAAATCAATTTTGGAATAGTACTTAGCACCCCCTAAATAATCCATTAAGTCTTCTATCTTGTGAATATGAAACCTATATCTAATATTTATCCTATTTATTTCCCTAGAATCAATACACATTCTCCACTTATCTCCCTTTTTAGGTGCCAACACCACTGGAATAGCACATGGGCTTATGCTCCTTCTGATCAGCCCTTGATCCAAAATTTCTTGAACTTGCCTTGCTATCTCTTTGTTCTTCTCCGATGTCATCTTGTATGCAACCTTGTTAGGCAATGTTGCTCCTGGTATAAAGTCTATTTGATTATTGATTGCTCTCTTAGGTGGTAGTGTAGCTGGTGTGCCTTTACAAATTATATCCCTGAAATGATCCAATAGTTGTTTCACTTCTGTTGTCATAGGTAGCCGGCTAGGTGACTCCTCTTCCTTTGGTTTCAACATGATTGCATAGACCATTCCTTATTATTCCTTGATGTCTTTTAGTAATTCCTTTCCACTCATGAAAAGAACACTAGTTTCTGCCTTTTCCACCGTGCTTTCTTCCAACAAACACTGTGTTTTATAAGTCACTCCATCCTTCTTGAATGAGTACTTTTTTCCTTTCCATGGTGTAATGCCTCCCTGTCATATTTCCATGGCCTCCCAAGAAACAGATGGTATGCATCCATTGGTAACACATCACATAGTTCCTATCAAGATACTTTCTTATAGAAAACTCAACCCACACTTGTTCATTGACCAGTATATTTTGCCCCTTGTTCAACCAAGTAACCTTGTAAGGGCATACATGGGGTATCTTGATGAGGTTTAACTTTTGTACCACCTCCTCTGATACAAAATTATCAGTAGATCCTGAGTCAATGATGACCTTGCAAACCTTACCTAGTATCTTGCACTTGACTCTAAAAAGGGCTCTCCTTTGTTTGTGTTCATCCTCGGTAGGTGCTTTGATCAAGATCCTTCTCAACATGAGATTCTCACCTTTCTCTGAATCTAATCTCACCTCCAAATGTTTGGAGCATTTATCTTCTTGAACATAGTTGATCTTCTTCTCACCTTGTGAAGATGTTGAATTGTCAGGACACCTATATGCCGAATGACCCAACTGTCCACAATTATAACATTTCATGGAAGAAAAATGTGAACTTCTTCCAAATCCTCCTAATCTGCCTCTTCCTCCATTGTTAGAGCTTCTACCTTAGGATCCCCCTCTACTATTTGACTCATGGGATTTTTCACCAGCCTTAGCATCACCTTGGCTTCTATTCTCATTGCTCCTTCCACCAAAACTACCTCTATGTCCACTTATAGAGTCTCTAGCTCTCCCTTTACCCCTAGTATTGGAATCTTGTTTCTTTTTCAGTTTCTCTTCCACTTTAATCACCATCTGATAGTAGCTATGGAGGGTAGTAAGTGTAAAGAGACTCAAATCCTCTTGTATTTTCCATCTAAGGTTGTTTAAATACCTAGCAACCTTTATTCTTTCAATATCTTGCACTCTAGACCTAAGGTTTAGTTTTTGGAACTCCTTTGTATAGGCAGCTACATCTAGGTCTCTTTGTCTAATATTTTGCCTCTTCTTGTGCAATTGGATGTCATAATCCTCAGGTAGATAGTTTTCCTTCACCTTAGCCACCATTGTCTTCCAATTTCCTATTAGATTCTTCCCTTCCATCTCTCTTTCTTCTTGCAAGAACTTCCACCAAGTTAATGCTTTTCCTCTTAACCTTGAATTGGCTATCTTCACCTTTTGTGCCTCTGTAATTCCATCACATTCAAAGTGATTCTCCATTCCCTCTATCCATTCCATAACTAACTCTGCATCCATTCTTCCCGTAAAAAAAGGGACACCTTCTAGTGCCTTGCCACTCAATGCTTTCAATGCTTTGAGGAAGAGTTCCTCTACTAATGGAGGGTCAGGTTCTGGCTCTATTTCTTCCCCAACATATTCCTTACCCTTGTCTTTGTCCTCTGCTAACTGCACTCTCATCTTTCCTACAGTCTCTCCAACCTCTTCTAGTTTTTATTTCATTTCTTCCACAACTACTTCAAGTCACCTATTCTTTTCTTGTTGCTCTGTCAAATCTCTTGCTAGCTCTGCATTGGTCACCATGGTTCTTTCTCCTATGGATTTCCTTCTTTCTGACATTCACTTCTCAATTCCCAAGCCTTTTAATGGCTCTGATACCAATTTGATGGGGAGTCTTATCCCTCAAGAGCACTCTTTCTCTTCCCAAGACCTATTCTCTAGTCTTCCTAGGTTATTCCACTCTACCCTACTCAGGGATCACTCCTAAACCCCTCTCACCATATAAGACTCTCCATCAATTTCAACTTCTTCACCATTTATCCCATTCCTCCATTGAGCTTCCTTGGGCTCCACACTGACCCAAATGTGTCCTAACCACTCCAGGGCTAGAGAAGGGAATTCCAGTTGTCCCTATGTTATTTTGAATCCTCATTGATCCATCTCATTGGATTTTTTCATCTTTTACCCATCGCTTTCAAGAAAAACCCAATTTTAGGCCTTGTAGCCTTTTGCCCCAATTAGGCCTCCTAGAACCCGTTTTCTTGACTTTTCTCTCAAACTGTCATAACAACCCCCAAATTTTTTTGCAGATACTTCTTATTGGCTATTAAGGCTTCAAGATTTATTAGGTCTTAGCCTCTACAAGTTTTTGTACATAGGATTGTCCTCTAACCCCCTAATTCCAAGGATTTCTAGGGTTTTTAGCACCTTTTCCTTCTTTGAGGGCTTCAATGACCTCCTCAACTCTCCTCCTTGCACACACATGTATGAGATACATTTTCCCACACTTCCATACTCCTGATTGGCACAAACCAATCCTTTCAGCAACTTTCTATACTGTTGTCCTCTCCAAGCCACTAGCCAGAATGCACTTGCACTCGCCTAGTGTTTGATGAATTCAACTCTTCTCCTACAAACCAAGACTCCACACACTCTATTTACATTGTAAAAATATTCCCCTACTTGATTCCAAATGGCCATGGTAGCCTTGCCATGGGAATTCAAGTGGGGATCATTTTTTTACCAAAACTGGCCTGAACCGGCAGTGAGACCAAGAACACCAAAAACTTGAAAAATTACTAACTAGTTGAATTAAATGACTACTCTAATGCTTCACACACAAAGAAAATGACACAAATGAAGGACTCAAAGCATCAGAAAAGTCCTTTCAATTCATTATTGGCTGGATGAAGGAACAAAAACAGAATTTCAATGAAAACTTGCTCTTCTCCAAGTCACAAAATCTCCTTCTCAATTCTCAATTCGTACAATAAATATTCCAACTCAGGTATTAGGGTTTTTTTGACCTTATATACCTTTCTCCCACGTGCTAGGACCCTTAGGTCTGGCTTAGAACACCATTAATGCCTTTTTTTAACTTTTAGGACAAATTTCTAAGGCAACTTTGCCAAAATTTGCCTAACCTCCTCACTTAGACTTTCCAAAACCTCAAGGCTCTAGACCAACCTAAGTTTTCCATAACACACACATCAAAAAAACTCTTGGGACTTTACAATTAGTCCTTATCACCTTGGTGGTTGGCTAGAACCACCTACAAGCCAAAATTACCAAGATCTTCCAAAAGACCTTTAAGGTGCTCCTGCACCATTGCCTAGCCTCATCACTTAGACTTTCCCAAACCTTAAGGCTCTAGACCAACCTAAGTTTTCCATAACACACACATCAAAAAAAATCTTTGGCATTTACAATTAGTCCTTATTACCTTGGTGGTTGGCTAGAACCACCTACAAGCCAAAATTTCCAAGATCTTCCAAAAGACCTTTAAGGTGCTCCTACACCAGGTGGACTATTATATCTAAGTATTACTAGAATACATATCATGCATATAGTGTTTCTTGTGGAAATATTTCAAGAAGATCATAGAGAGTCACATATTGCAACAGTCAAAAGAATATTTAGATAATTGAAGGAAACTTTGGGATTTGATCTATCTCTTCCTAAGGATACTGATTTCTCCTTGAGTGCATATATAGATGCAAATTGGGTAGGTTGTATAGATGAAAAATTAAGTACAAGTGGAGGTTATTTATTTCTTGTAATTAGATTGGTTTCTTGGTTGGGTAAGAAGCAATATTCAATGTCATTATCTACTACTGAGACAAAATATATTGCAACAACATCGTGTTGTACATAGGTGTTATGGATGAAGAAGACATTAAAGGATATCAAAGTATCATATGATGAAATTATTTCTATCTTGTGTGATAATAAAAGTTATACCAATATTTAAAATAACTTGGTAATGAATTCAAGAAAATAACATATCTCTATTTGGTATCACTTTCTAACAGAGAAATTTGTAGAGAATGAGGTGAAGTTAGAGTATGTGCCTATAAAGATTGATTTTATTTTGTGGAAGAATGGAGAAGCATGTCAATTTAGATTTGGATCCTATTTAACCCTTGGCATGGTCTTCCTTCACTTCTTTCCATCATATAATTATTTTGGTTCTGACTTATCTAGTGTTGCATGATTGAGGTACATACATTTCATTGAGGCCGACCTAATTGACACTAACTCATTTAACCCCAATTTATGATGAAACCTTCCGACGAAACCTATATAATTAGATTTATCATTGGGCACTTGTGTGAATTTCCATTTTTTTTAAAAATTTTACTCCGACGTTTGTCAGAATTTCGATGAGCCGTTGTTTTGTGTACGTTTCGATGAAGATCTTTCACCAAAATTGGGGTAGTCCTGCAAAGTTAAATTGTGGTGGGCATAAATTGAAATGAGCTCAACTATTTATTGCTATAGTGTTTTGCTCAATGGTTTTCTTGTGGAAAATCAGAAGAAACTCAAGAAGATATCGCCAGGTTGAGGGAAGTCATTATCTTTTTCCAGAATTCATTTGTCAAGTCAGATTTGTACTTACAGATTTGAAAATCATATTTGAAAGAAACATCTCATCAGATTTCATTTATAGTTTTGTGCATTTTTAGAATTTCATTTCCAGATTTTAGACCTAGCTTCACAAATTCTTTATAAGGGAATTGTTTATAACTGATGGAAAATTCTTGATGGATTTGGACAAAGATTATATTTGCAAGGTTTCAATTTTAACCCTAATGATCAATCTGCAATAGATTTGGGAGCCATAGCTAGATAATATCAAAGGTGTTGGTTGTTTTTTTTACTGTAACCAAGTTTATCTTCTAGACACATAGCATATAAAATCTCAGATAATACTGCCTTACAATACCATAAATCTATATTCTAACCCAATACTACTTATCAAATCCTTATATGAACATAGTCACCTATAACCTCACTCAAGCATTTTAATTAATTTCTTGAATTAAAGCCAAAATGAGAATCACACACCATAACAATGAGATGAACAGAATAACCCTTGACCATTTTATTCAAGATAATAATATATTCATACAATGGAGATACATGACCTTGAAATGAGTAATTTTATTTTAGATGTTAGTACTATCTTGAAAATTAAGTACCCATGAAACTAAAACCTACAATAGAATGACACCAAACCTAAGAATAGTATCTTCACTATAATATCAAGCTCTTTACAAATTCGCTCTGCAACTTCAGTTAGACTTTACCTAAAGATATCTAACTTTCTAACCAGCCATATTTTTGGTCCTGAAACCCTTCTTATAGGGAAAATGAAGGAGCAACAAGCATAGAACCAGAAATACACTTGTCACTGGTAACTTGGACCGCCTTATGACATTTTAAAAATTGGTTACAATAGCTGAGTTTCTAGAGAATCTTCTTGTTCATCCCATCCACTGGAGAATAACTATTGCATTTTCCAAACTTTGAAAACTTGCACCAAAACTGCCACCAAGACATAGCCAAAATTTGTTATAACCATAACCGTTGAGCTATTAACTGTCGGTTGTAGACTCTGTCCTATTCTTGTTCAGTTAAGTACTTTTCTACCCATCCTTGATATTCCTCATCCATTGGGCAATTAAAATTTACCACCTAATTTACTTTTGCACTGTAAGTTGTATACTTTACTACTATTTGATTTGCCTCCCTTTCAAAAGATCCAAAAATGTGCTAGTGTTAATGATTTCATCTACCCTGTCCTACCATTGCTGCAGTGATCTAACATTTCCTTGGGCATCTACAATATCTGGTAAAGATGTGCCACTCCAGTAATCAAAACTCTTTACCAACTCTTTAATCCTCTTGCTCAAATCATCAGGTAAGGCCTGGAAACCTTGCAGTGACTTCACAAAGTCTTGAGTAGGCCTTAATTGTTGAGGCCTATTAGCTACATTTTGAGAATTTCATTTCCAGATTTTGTTGTGCAAGTTCAATATTCTGATTTTAGGAGTATAACAGTTGAAAATCATTGTAAAATCATAATTTAATAATTTCTGGAGTTAGCATTTGAAAGTGTTTTTTGGGGTCATTAACTTCAGACTATCTTCTCTTTTGCAGGGGTGGTTGCATGCTGATTTTTTTTGGTGTAAAATATCATAATTATTATATTAAGTTACCTGTGTACAGTTAAAAATTATTGGAGTGCATGTGAGTTTGATATTTTTTGAAGATCTAAATATTCAAGCTTGGTAAAGAAAAATCATGTCAAATAATATTAGTCCAGAACAAAATGAAGAGACAGTTGCTAGATTGTGGGCTATATTGAAAAGAAAGGGTGATGGGAAATGTTATTGTCCTTGCAATAATTGTAAGGGCTTAAAGATGAGAAGACTTTTAATCACAATAGCTGAGAAACATTGTAGGCAGCATGGTCACATTGAAGGGGGGCATGATTATCGTCCATTGGTAAGTTGTTCATTATATGTGTTTATATTGATTGAATTTGTAAATGTTTACATTGTTTTAACATTTGATATATATATAAAAAATCACTTGATCATGATCATGGCTTATTTGTGTCTGTCATTATTATAAAGGTGGGGCACCCTAGGGCACACGATATGAATTATCACGGCCCAGAGAATGTGGTTTTGCAAGCGGAGAAACATGGAGTTTTGAATATCGAAGATGAAGTTAATGATCCTATGGAAGAAGATGATTATGCACAAGAAAACACAATTGAAGATGATGGTACAAATACATTGATCCATGACACATGTAGTGGCACATCTGATCATGTTGATCGAGATGACTTTGATGATGTTCATGATTTACATGTACTTGAGAAGGCATACGAGCCGCTTTATGAAGGCTCCCAAACAACTCTTCTCTCTATTGTATTGTTGTTGGTGAACTTGAAGGTTATGAATGGTTTATCCAACATAGCAATCTCACGGATGTTAAGGTATGTCATATATGTCATTTTTTTTCATCTATTTTAATTGTTGTTAGTTCATCGCTAGTAAATAAAGGATGAAGTATGTACCTTTAATACTATTTATATTAAGAAGTTATTTTTTGTTGTAGATTGATTGGTGAATTTTTGTTACCACCATCAAATATTTTACCTCGCTCATACTGAGATTTATCTAGCATTATGAAAGATATTGGAATGGAGTATCAAGCAATAGATGTATGTCGCAATGATCATATTATATATCATAAACAGCATGAATTTGCAACAGAATGCCCGAAATGTCATATCAGTAGATATCGAATAGATCAACTAACAAAAAAGGTGCCTCACAAGGTTCTTTGTTATATTCCCATTATTACACGTATGCAACAATTATTTAGGTGCGAAAGCTTAGCACAATTTATGGATTACCATGCATGTAATAGAAGTGGATATGAGATTCTTCGAATGCTTGTGGATGGTTCTGCATTTAGAGACATGGAGGAAAAATGGCCACACTTTAAAGAAGAACCTCATAATCTCAAGCTTTCATTGGTAGCGGATAGTGTCAATCCATTTGGAGAGTTGAGATCTATTTACTCGGTGTGGCCTATTTTTGTTATCAACAACAACATTCCTCCATGGATGTCAATAAAGAGGGAGCACATAATGTTGGCAATGATTGTTCCAGGTATTTGTTTACATCAATTTTCTTTAACGTAGTAGCATCTCATTTGTCTTATTTGTTACATAATGACTTATATGTTTTTTCATTTAATAATCATGTACATGAATTTATATATATTGCAGTAAAATGGTTATAATAATTATGTAATGTTTATGTTCATTCAACTAGGTAAGTACCAAGTTAAAGATATGAATATATATATTGAGCCTCTTATCGACAAGTTACTAAAGTTATGGAATGGTGTCACTATGTATGACGTATCTAGACCAATAGGACAAAGACAATTTCAATTCCATGCAATGCTTGTATGGACAATTCATGATGCCCCAGGGCTAACACATTTTTCTGGTATGTTATAACGTTCGACTGCATGACTTTAATGATATTTAATTTTATGATAAATATCATGCATGTTTTTTAAATAATCTATTCATTATATATAATTATAAAAATTGACATATTTAATCCAATTATATATGATTTGTAGGTCTTCAAACAAAGGGAAAATTTGCATGTCCAATTTGTGGTCCAGAGATGAAATCTCGTCGTTCAACAAGTATAGGAAAGTAGGTGTTTGATGAGTATAGGGACTTCCTCCACAAAAATATATGTATCGAACTACTGAAAAACATCTTTTCAATGGGAAAGAAGAGACTACTTCAAAACCAGGAAGAATGACACCTCGCCTATGGAAGTTGGAATATAATAGAATTAATCGTCAAGGTTATACATCGGATCAATTTGTTTATCTATCATTTATGATATGTTTTGAATTTATATTTTTATTTTGTGATCATGTTGTAATTGACAATGATTGTCGTTGTTAATTTTTTTAACTTATATGCTTCATGAAGGTCGTCAAGGCATTAATGGTCGGCTTTCACAGGGACTGAAAAGTTATCCCAGACAATTTAGTAGGTTGCCCTACTATGAGTAGCTACAAATTATGCATTTGTTTGATACAATGCATATCAGAAAGAATATGACAGAAACGTTATGGAAAATATTGGATGGAAGGCATGACAAAGAAAAAATTGTCAAAATTTGTAGTGACATTCAGGAAGCCAGTCATGTAATGAAAAATGTCATTCAATTAAATAGCGATGGAGACCAAATTAATATAAGTGCCCTTCCTTGGTTATTAACATAACAGCAAAGCAATGCTATAAAACAAATACAAAAAATTTGATTTCCCACAGGATTTGCTGCCAACATAAACAATATCATAACAAAGAAAGGTGAATTTGGGTCAGGGATGAAAACGCATGATTGGCATACCTTCATTAAGGTAATTATTCTGGTATATTAAATATATATTTGTATACTACATGTACTTTTCAGTGTATTATGTTTACTACTTTTGGAAAAATATTAATGAAAAGATCATTTTATAATTGCTGCAGTACGTTCTACCTCTATCTCTCCTAGACAACTTCAACAACAATGTCAAGCAAGTTATATATGATCTTGGAAAATACATGAGGTAAGTAGTGATATTTGTTCAATTCGTTGTATATTTTTGTTAAATCTCATTAATATATTTGTGCCTTGAATCACTTGTAGATGGTTGTCATCTAAAGTAATCCATAAAGAAGATATAAATTATTGGAAGAGAAGAATTCCTTGTCTAATGTGTGAAATGCAAAAGTGTCTACCTTCGACATTTTTCAATGCACAAGAACACTACCTCATACACCAATTTGAGGAGATTGAATTGTGTAGACCCGTACACACAAGGTTAATGTGGATGGTTGAGAGGCACTTGAAATTTTTGAAGGCTTTGGTTAGACAAAGAGCACATCCCGAGGGTTCTATGGTGGAGGGATACATGGTATACCAGACCATGGTGTACATTACTGAATATCTTCCTAAGTTTGCAGCAAAGATCCATGTAGATCGCATTTGGGATCCCAACTCCATTAACAAATTCAAAGGGGAGTACTTGATGGGGAAAGGTATATTGAGGAAAGTGTCAGGTAATTATCAGATGGTCATGGAAATTGGTGTAAGTGTTCCAAGGCTTTCTTACACAACTAGCTAAGAAGACCTTTCCTTGTCTTCTTCTGGGAACCTAATATTTTCTAGGTCCTTGTTAGGCTTAGATGATTAACTAAGTCCTAATCCAACTCCTCTCCAAGAGTCTCACACCTTGTGCTTGACCTTAAAGGACTAACACCACTTTGTTATGTGAAAACTCTCTCCTACACTTAGAAGACTCTCAGTGCCAACATCACACAAACATTGAATTGATTGCAGGGGTGCCAAACACATTGGAAACATGCCATGTACTTCCAACTGGATCCATCTTGGAGGATCTCCAAACTCCTTTCTTATTGGTTTCAAGAATTGGTCTTGAGGAGGCCTATTTCTTGTAGCCCTTGATAGAGACCATTACTTCATTCCTACCCAAACTTTCCAAACAACTTAAAAAAAAAATTCCACATTTGAATACCCTTTTGGATTTTCTAAAAGATTCAAAAGATTCTATACTCCTAAGTCCTCCATACACTGGTTTCCTATTATCTAGGTTAAATAGGGCTATTAGGCCTAGTTTGTAGGACCCCACTAGTTTTCTTGCTCAAACCTCAGTCAAATGGATTGATAGAACCTCAATCCTTCTAGCATGTTATGATATGTCTATACCCTACTTGTAACTATACTTGTTCTGTACTGTATCTCAATCCCCTGCCTAAATTCTTGAATTCATTACTGTCAAACCTCTAACCGGGCACTCTAAGCTCGCCTAGGACTTGACATTAAACATAGTTGTTCCACTCTCCATGAATCCTAAATCTACATATGTATAGACCAATGGCTCCCCTAACACATCCATCTACCCTCAGGAAAATCCCATGACTAGATTTCATGGGGGAGCCATAAAAACACAAGCTGGTCAAGACAGGACCAGTAAAACCCTTAAACATTTACCTATCTATTCAGGACACTAAAACAGCTTAAATCAACTTACTTGTAGAATGAAAAAAATTTAATACTATCCCATGAACATGAATCTAAAACTAAATAAAAACATCCAATTCACTTAATATCACTGTCACTCAATAACACTCGGAGTTCACATAAAAATAGAAATTGCAAAGTTATCTTCTATTCCAAAAACTTGATTAGAATCTCCCTTTTTCTTGAATTCAAGCCTGCTTCATATTAGATGACATTCACCATGTTTTTAGGGTATGTTGTTCGATCCCCCACTCCTATCCTTTAGGGGATCCTATGTAACCGATTTGCATGCAACATTTGCCGTAATGGCAACTGTTGTCATGACAATTTTGTAACAACATTTGATAACTCTATAATTATGCCACCTTCCTAACTCTTAGGACCTCTATCTCCTATATTTCGAGTAACCAACACCATTAAAGGCCTCATGGAATCTTTCTAACATCATTCATGTGTTTAGAACACATTTAAGACTCAAATCCCAACTTAAGCTACTATGGCTAAGCAATGTAAAAACTATTAACAATGACTAACTTTGGTGACCTTAATCCTAATGACTAACTCACCTAGCCACAACAATGACCTTCTAAGGTCCAAAACAAACATACAATTACTCTGACTTGTCTAATGTTAGATACAAGCCCAAAATATCCTAACTATGGAGGTTAGCCTAGGTGTGCTCCTACACCAGAGATTAATTAGAATACATTTTACATTTGGTTTTTATGTATATTGTACTTATAAATTAAGGTCGTATACCATGGTAATTAATTAATTATACGTCGTTTGTGAATTTAATTTTTTTTTGATACAGTTGGTTGAGAGTGGGATGCACTACATTTGTACATCGCAAACAATCTTGATTGGATGATGGTATGGATTGAATGATGTCAACAATCTGGTCGCGCATTAACATGGGAAGGTGTGGCTTCATTGGTTAAAGAAGCTCATCGTAATGGAGATTCCAATGTTACACCAAGGGAAACTGATTTAGCATATGGTTTAAGAGATAAACAGGTATGTATAAATATATTAATCACCCATATTATTTAATTATTTTGAATTATATTGATGTATATATATGTTGAGATTTTTTTCTTTTCATACATTCGGCCAAGAATAAATATGTTTATCAACTGACGATATTGCAATAAGTTTTGCATGTTTGACATATTGCAGGTGAAACACCACAAGGCTATGTGGTGCAATGGTCGTAAATTTTGAATCAAAAAGTTGGATGACACGAAAAAAACTTGTGATTCTAGGATAACTGCAGTCTTCCAGGTGACTAATATTTCATCTAGAAGTGACATACATCCAGAAGTCTCAGAAAATCAATACTATGGGATTTTGGATGATATACTTGAGTGTCACTTTAAGTCCTTCAAATTAGTTTTGTTCGTCGTCCTATGGTACAGGCTACGATTGAATGAAAATGATCCCGAGAGAACTGTTATTGAACATGATAATGGATTTACCATGGTTAATACAAGGTATTTTGAGCGAGCTGGAAATGAGCCCTATGTTCTTCCAAGCAAATGTGAGCAGGTATTTTACTTAGAGGTTCCAGGTAAAGCGGGTTGGTCATATGTTGCTAGACATGTCCAAGAGGAAGGCCGGTAAAGTATAATGTGGTGGAAGAAGAAGATACTGAAGAAATAGAAGATGATGCAGATGATGATCAGGATCAACAGTTAGTTGATGATGTGCCTGACGAAGATGTCGAAGAGGAGGAACTAGATCATGATGATGTAGGAGTTAATGTTCATGAAGATGATATCCGTGTGGATGATGACATTATCAAAACTGATATCAATGATGATGATGATGATATGACCAATCCTTACAATGTTGAATCTGGACCGGATGATACAAACAAAGAGTTGGATGAAGAATAAGATCAATGAAATCAATTTGTATTATCTATTTGATATTAATTTCTTGAAAGAATTATATTTGACTTATGTGGTTACATAATTAATTTATGATGTTTTTAATTTTAATTATATTTGAATTATATTAGAATATGTTCAGTTAAAAGATATAAAAAATAAAATGGATAAACCAAAAGATGAAAGCATGAGACCACTACCTTGTTGGGTGTATGGAGTCTAATGAAGATCTATAAAAGTGTAATCTATGATAGCAATAATTCAAAGTGTTTGGCACACAAATGTAGTTTATAACTTGTATAAATGTGCAAGTAAATGACTGACAAACTCTACTTGAGATAGAATGACAATCCTAGTTGTGTGATTCTTCTTATTAATACAATTAATACTCTTTAGTTACTATGATTGACTAGGAGGGTTTAAAATTTACTTGAAAGAACCAAATAATCACATCACACAAATACAAAAAATGTGTATCAGTAAACTGAATATATATATGCTTGATATATCAATTTAAACAATAGAAAAGCATCAATAGTATGAACTACTTTGAGCATGAGATGATTACAATGACATTTCACCACTTAAGATAGTCAATTAATTTGCAATTTGGCAGCAGGCTCTAAGCTAAGACAAAGAGACACAAAAACATACAAACACATACGATTTACACCAGTGCCATATACTATTGGGGAGTCAAATTAATTCACAAATATTTAGATTTCCATAACAGGTTCAAACACATAACATATAAGATGTCTGACAATATTGCATTACAATAGTGTCAATTTCTATCCTAACTCAATAATTCTTATCAAATCCTTTTACAAACATATCCATCTATGACTCCATCCAAACATTTTAATTTATTCTTTGAATTAAAGCAAAAATGGAAATCATACACATCATGATAACAGTGAGATGAACGCCATAACCCTTGATTGTATTATTCAAAATTGTGATATGTTTATACAAAGGAGAGCCATGAGCTCTAAATATATCATTATAACTGAAATGATAGTACTGTCATGAAACATCAAACCTTCATGTTGTTGGAACTGTCAAATTTTGACAAATTCATTATTTCTTCATGATTATTAGTCTCTGAAAAAAGATGCATAATGCAGACAAAAAAATCCTCACATAGCATATTTTACCAAAATCCAATTTAAAATTGTGCCATAACGCCCAATAAATTTCATCTGACATTAAAATCTTTACATATGAAAATATCTGCATAAGTTGATGCAGGTCTCATCGATGATAATATACATATCCTAAATGTATCGGAAAGACATCACAAGGGTCACACCGATCAAGTTATACACAGAGAGAATGCGGGTTTGTATATCTTATCAGTAAGACAAAAATTATCGGCATGACGATGTAAGGTCACATCAATCTAAATTACCTTTTGCCGATTGGAGTAACACAAATTCTATCAGAGAGACTTTGGTCATCAAAGAGAGATTTTAAAACATTGCCCATAGCATTATTAGTCTTGCTGATAAAGCAAGGGGAGGACTCACTCGGTGAGACAAATGATGCTGGGGAGAATTCGGAAAGTCTTACGGACCCCTCAAGTTACACCGATAGAACTAAGCATATGAAGATAAAGGGTGTCAAGAAGACAATGCACATGGTCTCGCCGAAGAAAAAGTGTATCGTTGAGACATGTCACCACGAGGAGATCTAAGAGACATCACGAAAAGTATCATTTTGTCGACAAAACAAATACTTGGTCATGGCGACATAAGTCAATAAAGTGAGCATCTCGATGAGACGAAAAGCTTTCAGAGTAAGGTGAAGAACTATTGGCCCGATTCATTAAGTCTGGGCGATAGTTTTTTCGGTGAATGTCATGGCGATAAAAAATCAGAAAGAAAGAAACTATCGGGGAGACTTGTGATGTCAGGGAAACTGCAAGACATCTTAGCGGATGGGTGAACATTGAACAGGCGGATCGGCCAGAGGTTTGAAATGTCTTATCAATGTTATTGTATTGGCAAGACATCAAATGGGTCATACCGATAAAGTTATACACTATGAGAATGCGGGTTTGTATTACTTATCGGCAAGACAAAAGGTATCGACATGACGGTGTAAGTTCATATCAAGCTAAGTTACCTTTTTCCAATAGGGGAAAAGTAAAGCCTATCAGAGAGACTTTGGTCGTTGGAGAGAGATTTCAAAACACTGGCCGAAGTGCTATTGGTCTTGCTGATAAAGCAAAAGGAGGACTCAATCGGTAAGAGAAACGATGCCGGGAAGAGTTCATAAAAGTCTTACCAACCCCTCAGGTTACACTGATAGAATTGAGCATGTGGAGATAAAGGGTATCGATAAGATGATGCTCGTTGTCTTGCCGAAGAAGAGGCATATCGGTGAGACATGTCACTGCGGGGAGATCTAAGAGACATCACAGCGAGTATTATTCTATCGCCAGAACAAATTGCTTGGTCTCGGCGACATACTCGATAAAGTGAACATCTCGGTGAGACAAAGTACTTTCGGAGTAAGGCAAAGAACCATTGGCCCGATTCATTAAGTCTGAGCAATAGTTGTTTCGGTGAATGTCATGGTGATATAAAAGCAAAAGGAAATAAACTATCGGGGAGACTTGTGATGTCGGGGAAACTGCAAGACATCTTGGCAGATGGGTGATCATTGAACCCTGATGTGACAATGAGAATTTAGAAAAAAAACTTGCAGCATTCATGTCTCGATCGGTAAAGACATTAATGGCACCACGAAGCAGAGGAGATTTTGCATATCAAGGTACGATCAATTGAAATAATTGTCTCATAGAATTCAAAGTGAAGGAGAGCAAGGGAACCAACAGAGTAATTAAGGCATTCACCTAGCTTGAGTTTGGAAGAAGTTACAATAAGTTTCTCGTCCTCTCAGAATTCTTAAAAATTTGAATTATGGAAGGCACTGGTTCAGGAAAACTAAAGGGAAGAAAACTCGGGGAGGGAAGCCAATCAAAAGCAAAAAAGAAAAAGACTGAGTTGCAACCAGAAGGTATTGAAAGGAAGCTAAATAAAGACCTCACAGACTAGTTACCTAGTTCTGGACCTAAAGCTAGGCATTCTGCACAGCTCAAAGCGAAAGTTGACAAATTGGAGAACAAATGCAAATTTATAGGTGATGTTTGGACTTTGATTAGAGGCTATGAGTTATTCAATTTCCATTACCACAGGAGAGATCACTTTGAGCCAGTATGTAATCCATGGAGGCTCAATTTAGGGAAATTAGTGTGCCCTAATGTTTTTATTAACGTCGAACTAGTTAAATTGCTGGCTGGACACTATGATTCAAAAAAGAAAGCTATATGTGATTTGTCAGGGAATCCATTGATACATGTATTTGAGAATGCAATTGCTGAGGTTTTCAGAATGGAGGGAATATGCAGTGACAAAGTAGCAAGTGAAGAGCTCAATAGTGAGTTCAAAAGGATGGACACCATTTATAAAGGGTGGAGGTTACCTCTGCACAAAATTAGGTGTCATGGAAAACCTACTCCAATGGAAGACAGTGAGGGGCCACCCTTTCATGTAGAGCTCTTTGAACCTTACCTAAAATATACTTACTACTTAGTGGGACAGGTATTAGGGATGGAGGTACCTGAGCATATGGCGGTTGTACCCATGGTGATTTCTGTAGACATTCAATATCACAATTCCAGATCATTTGACTATGTTGCACATGTTTTAAAGGAGCTGGATGCAGGTTTGATGGCAATAAAGAGTGGTGCTTATGTTCTCCATCTCAGAAATTACTCACTGCTGATGCACTTAGTGTTGTATTTTGGACAAGAGTTAGGTTTATGGCCCTAAGAGCTAAGGATTTCACAATCTAATAAGGAAGGTAGGCCATTGCGTGTTCAATTATGGATTGTTGTTTGGGACAGCAGGTTTGCCAATTCAAATTTCTTGCATTTTGAAGAATTCTTTGTGAAACCCTTGTATATATTTTTTAGCTATCCTTGTGATTATTCTTTATCTGAACAAGTAAAAAGGTTTCTTAGGCCTAGAGATTACAATGGACCAATTAACCACAACTGGGGGGATTGGTATTGCTTAGAGAATGCCACAATGATTAGGGTTTATGGCTTTGAGGATACATCTTTCATTATGCCCAGAATTGTCCCAGATAGAATTGCATACCTTGAAATTTTTAGGCAAATGGATTACTCCAGTGTTATGAACTTAAGTTCATATGGGAAACAAACTTTTATGCCCAGTACATTGTGTTTTAGTGATTTCATTGTATTAGCCAAGGAAGGTTATGATCTGATTCTGGAAAAATTATTGCAATACAACATGAGCAGAGCACCAGTGAGAAAGAATTTTGATCCAGTAGGGTATATCCACTCTGCCAGACAAAAAGTAAATCTCCTAGGGTACCATCATGTGCCCTTTAAATCTGATGATATAATTAGAAACTTGGAGGTAGAGGAAGCTGAAATTGTGATTGAAAAACATAATCAAGAGTTGTTGGATGTTGAGTTGTTATCCTCCATTAAGGGGATTTCAGAAATAGACAGGACACAAAGCTCATCTGGGAAAGTTTCAAGAATGAAGACTCAGGAGTATGCCTATGTTTCCAGAGAAACAAATGTTGAGGAAACCATGAATGTAGATACAAGACATGAAGACTATAGGGCTTTCATATCAGATGATGAATTTATAAAGACCTCAGAGTTTAAGACATTTTTATATAAGCAAAAAGGGAAAGAGATAAGGGAACAGGTTGACAATGTCACTCCAGGGAATGAGGATCGACTGTTAAAAATCTTAAAGGATGAAGTAGTCAAAGAGATAATTGACATGACCCCTAAAAAGGGGAGGGAGCTGCTTGAAAAGGCAGGTGTTATGATTTTTCCAGGTTTAGATATGAATTCTACATTAGTTTTTGATAGTTTCTTGAAAGATAACAATGCTACCCACAAGCTCAGTATAGATAAGGTGATAGAGGTATACATAAGATCAAGATACAATCCTGATGATGAAACATTGATAATTTGGGCCTTGTATCCTCCTCACAAGAAATCAATTGTTATTGATATTGAAAAGGCATTCGAACATGTCATGAACCTGAAGGTTGGGGAGGTTGATCTTGTAGCGACTGCTGATATTGGGATAAATATAGCCAATTTGAATAAAGCAATCCAAGCATTGATAAGGGAAAGGGAGATGTACAAAACCAATAATGAGAGGATGTTGAGAGAGAATGAATGCTTGAAAGACTTGGTAGGTGGTGTAACAGAACCAACAAGGATGCTCACTCAAGGTGAGAGTTAACAGAAAAAAGACCATTGGGAAGGGTCAACTGAATACTCTCAAGGGAGAATGGATTCATTTTCTGCAATAATAAAAAAAGGCAGGTTGTTTTAACCACTTGGTTAAATAAAATCTGTGGAAAACATTCATAGTACATAGATGCAATAAAGGAACACAAGAGAGTGGATAGCAAAATTCAGGAAAGAATTGAGGAATTGGAGTAGGACACTACTATCAATGAAGAGATTGAAAATACCAATTGTATTATGGATAGGAACATGGATTTCTTTGAGGAGTTACAAGGGGATATGTAGGGATTGACAAAGGCTACCGAAGATAGATTCACCAAATTATGTGATGATGAAGGGAAAATGAAGGAAGCGACTACATGGAAAAGTGAGTGTGAAACAATACTCCAAGGGATGCTAGAGACAACCATTGTGAAAGATGTGATATTGGATGCAACATGTGAGAAAAATGAGCAAATGATAATGATGGAGACTGTGATCCACAATGCGTTGGGAGATGCCGACACTCATGAGCACCAGGATTATACGGAGCATATGTCTAAAGTCCATTTGTGGCTCAAGAGAAATTAGTTAATAGTGGATTTGTTAAACCTTTTATGCTTTAAACCTTTTTGAAAAGGCACGTCCTTTTGCAAAATGATGTATAAGTATCCATTGTTGGATAAATTTAAGGGGTAGAAGATAGAATTAGAATAGGATAGATTGCTGTAAGCATTAAATTTTTAGAAATGATGACATTCAAGGAGACTATGTTGCATGTATGAACTTTGAAGGAGATAATGAAAGACTGTTAATTTAGTGGCTTCATTCTGGTATCAATTGTTTGTTGGATTCTTGCGATTATTTGATTGTCTCCAATCTGATGTTTCTTGGTTGTTTAAATTGAAGTATCAAGTATATATTCTATTTATCAGTACACATTTATTGTTTTTCTATGATTTTGTTTATTGGATTCTTTAAAGAAGAATTAAAATTACTTTCAATAAATTACAGTAATCTAAGAATGCCATTTGGATCATTAAGAAGAATCAGATTATTAGATTTGATATTCTGCCTCAAGTAGGGTTTATCAATTACACTCTTGCATGTTTATACCAGTTGTAAACTCATAGTTATATGCCAAACAATTAGAGGACCTGCTAGATAGAAATCATTCATTAAAGGCTTTCATTTGACTCTGTTTTACCCAATAAGGCACCGATCTCCCTTATTTACATTACATTAGTTTTATTCATTTCATTTAACATCTCTTAATTGAACATATTAATTCATACCTTGATATTGCATATACAATTTATACCAAAGTAGGATCATATCTTTCCATTGTTAAATTGCCATTTGTGGATAGTTAGATCAAGTAGGAAACATAAATTGAACATATGAATTTACTATAAGAGTCAACCAATCATAAGGAAAACATAATATGAAGATGAGTTTTCTCAAATCTTGTGGTTGTAGATGCCCTTTTGAAATCTATGCAAAATGTGGGAGGATAGACAAAGCTCATGAACTATTTGACACAATGCCTCGAATAATTGTAATCTCATGGAATACACTCTAATTAGAAAAGTCTCATCACTGCCCTCATAACAATCTATCAATTTGTTTTAGTGTCTATTGTGTTATACCCAATTTGGGACATGGGGTATAACAAAATAGACACTAAAATAAATTGAGAGATTACAATTCTTTGAGACATTTTGTCAAATAGTTCACAAGCTTTTTCTATCCTTCCACATTCTGTATAAATTTTAAAAGGGCATCTACAACCACAACATTTGAAAAAATTCATCTTCATATTATGCTTTGATGGATGTCTATACCTTGTTCCAAATCTCCCATATTAAGGAAACCAATAAGGATTTTGGTGAAGGTTGTGGATTTTTTCTTTGCATCTACCAATTGCATTTGTTTGAAAGTTTCTAAAACCTTTTCAACAAATCCATTATGTGTATATTCTAAAATCATTATAGTCCTTATAGTCCTTCTAGTCCACATCACTTTGTTTTTTGATGAAACTATTACCATATATTTCTTAGTTATGTTCTAAATTGGATACATGTTTATAAGTTTGATATTACAATTAATAATATTAATTTTGGCAAGACATTAAAATATTTTGTTGATTTTAAAAATATATGCATCCCAATGTAAAAATGCCAACAATGGAAGCAATGATTGTAACACATAATTTTTGATGTAGTATCCAATTCAAAGGATGATGTTACAATTTAGGGTTATGATTGGGTATTTAATTAGGGTTAGGATTTAGTGTTTGAGTTAGTGTTAGGTTTAGAGTTAGGGTTAGGGTTAGGAAAATAATGTTAGGATTAGGGTTAGATTAGGGTTTATGTTTTATGGTTAGGGTTAGATTTAGAGTTTTGGTTATGGTTGGGATTAGATATGAAATTAGGGTTAGGGTTTAGGATTACAATTAGGGATTCTAGTATTAGGGTTATATCTAGAATGAAGTTTTAGGTTTATTGTAATTATTATTAAGGGATATTTTTATATTTGGCTTAGAGTTGGGGTTACGATCAAGGCCAGGGATAGGGCTAGGGTTAAGTTTAGGGATAGGTTTAGGGTTATTAGAGTGAATGCAACTAATTAATAAAATAAATAATATTTAGAGTTAGGTAATTAGGGTTAGGGTTGGGGTTAGAGTTTTGGTTGTGGTTAGGGTTATAAAGTTAAGATAAAGGTGAGGGTTAGGTTCAAGGTTAAGGTTTCGAGAAAAAGGGTTAGGTTATGATTTGGATTACCCTAAACTCTAACCATAACCATAAACCTAATCCCAAACCTAACCCTAAAGAAAACACATAACCTAACCCTAATTGTAGTGTTTGAGGCTAGGCTCAAACACTATATAACCTAACCCTATATAACCTAACACATAACCTAGCACTAGAAAAAAATATTCTCCCAAACAATCTCCTCTACTTCTATTCATGCCTACTAGAGTTGCAACATTCAACATTGGTACTTCAACCATTCATTCAAAGCTAAGAATTTGAAAGCAGTGTTCATTTGTAATATAATTAATCATTTAACAATATTATAATTATTATTAATCTAATACAATATTAATATTATTAATAATATACCAATAATATTAATAATCTAATATAATTACTATTAATCTATAGATTATATATAATCTTAATATATCAAATATATCATTATAATTCATATAATGTAATATAATATTGTTATATAATATATTAATATTATAACATTACTATTAATCAAAGTGCTTTAATATTCATGTCAAGTTTTAGTACATTATATGACAGGTTACTAAAGCGGCTCCGAGATGCACGTGCTCAAAATCGACGGTGATGTTATAATCTTGATGAAAAGTTGCTTGACGGTTATGTTGAGTGCTGGTGACTACTATGAATGAACACAATTGCTGATGGTGGAGATCAACGGTTGCCTGCCCTTGTGTGATAGAAAGATGCAAGGTGTTTATTGATTGTGATATCATGGGCGAGCACCACGTGTCTTTCCTTGGCGATGCATAATGTGGTTGGCCCTTGGTGTTGAGATGGAGATTACATCAGCCTTTTGAAGGCAGTGATTTGATAACTTCTCAAACACAAGAAGATGTGATTTTGGCCCTATTACGAGAAGATTTAAAAGTTGATTCTAGAGCTGAGAAAAAATTTCATATTAAATTATGAAGCCCCTTTCTTTGGAAAGGAGATTCCATGTGTGTTAAAAAATTCTTGTTGCACACATTTCCATTACTCATGTTGCTAAGAACCTTGCAAATCCTCATATTTGAAGATTGAAAAAATCCAAAGGTATATTTTATGGCCTCCCTTTAACCAAGAAAAATGGTTTCACAAAGCATCCTATGAGTTTTATTATTTCCCTCATGACTATAATAGGCTTGGATTACTTTATATTCACTACTCTAAATGGCGCCATAAATTTTTTAAATTTAGTTAACATACTCTAAAACCTAACTAAAGCAGGTTGTATCTCATCAAACTGGACAAGTGAAAGGTCAATACCAGTGCTGACGAAGAGTTTGGAGCTAAAACAAGGTCAATACCAGCGCTGAGGACCAGGTTGAGGGCACCCAGGGAAAATCGACGAACAAGGGACAATGAGTACTATAATTTTGGCACCACCATTCTCTTTAACTTGCAATTTTCATGCCTAGTTTCCAAATATCTTCTCGCACATTGGCCCCCCCATTCTAGTAAAATGGTATAAGATAAGACAAAAAATAAAATAGCTTTTCCTTTCACATTTTTATAGTGATTACTAGAGGCACATAGACCAATTCTTCATAATAGATGATTTTGATCATATTTTTCCAATGATGCAATAGTTGAACTTTGGGGTGTATCATTTAGGCAATAGTTCAACTTTGGGGTTCATCATTTAGGCAATGATAGATCCCTACTCTTTCCATATGCTCTTTCCTTTCTATTTCTTCAAATGTATAGTTTATGTCTTATATTGTATTGAAATAGTTATTCCCACAACTTGTGTGGGACACCATACATTTGTAATTATCAATAAAAGACATTTGTGAAAATTTTGTGCAATCTTTCTCTTGTATACATTTGCATAATGAACCACAATTCATTTGATAATACTTTTGTGTATATGAATGGAACTTAGTATAATTGAATGTGTACCTTTATCTTTAATTTTTCAAAAACTATCCCAACTTTACTTGATTGAGTTAGAAGCTAGATTAGGTAAAAAAATTGGTGACATATTCTATATGTTTGCCTACTAAACATCTTGACCAGTTGCCTAAACTTATCCATTGGGCATGGTGTTGACTCTTGGAACTTGACAAGACTTGAGAAATAGTCTTGCATAATGTTGTAACTCATCCAAAATAGTGCATAACACCTACCAACCTTATTCAACCTACCGAATGACTCAAAATAAACTAACTGTGCAAAAAAAACTTATTCACTTAAAACGAAAACTATCCTAACCTAGACTAACTGAGGAAAGGAATACCTAAATAAAACCATAAACTAGTTCATGAAAGTAGCTACCCTTTCTTTTCAACTTGTAATGCTCCATATTTTTGTGAGCATCAAAGAGGAAATGAAGAAATGATAGATGTTTAACCAACTATTGCAATGCCTCATAAATGGAGAAAACAAATCCACAAATCCACTTACCATTCATGTTATATTAAAATGGATAGGATAGTAGGATAGAGTCCTCATGCTTGGGTGCAATAATGACTTGTGATGCATTGCCAGTTTCCATCCTAGTTAGATGCCTAATAGTACATCCCCTTGAAAGCTTTAGATTGGTTTTTCCTTTTTCCTCTTTTGGTGTGATCATATCCTTCATCTTACTCTTATGGTGCTCTTGTGGTACAAGAAATTGATTTGGAAATTCATGGTTTTATTCTTCTTTCAAAGAACCCAATAAGGTTGATATAATATTATCATGACTGCATTCTTCAAACCTTTCTACCTTTTTTATGGTTGTCCTATTTCATGGCTAAGTTTAGACAAGAGAGAAGACAATTTGAATGGTTAGAAATAACATCATTACCTTCACCTTACATGATAAATTTCCATGTTGATTCCTCATCCATGGTCAATGGACCATCCTCTTCCATTAAGATAGCTAATAACTCATCAAAGCTATCAGCTCTTGGAAGGCTCTTAGGAATAGCTAGTCCAAGCTCAAAATCCTCATTAGTACACTCCAAATCAGGATTTTCTTCTTCAATGAGCAAAGGTAAATGTTCAAACAATGTAGTAGCCTCTTCCAACAAAATTTCATTTGTTATGCCAACCTTAAGATCTTTTGTACAGCAGAAAGGAAGTTCCTCCAAATAGCTAAGATCTTGCAAATCAACTTCATGATAAGTTTCTTTTCTTGAGAGAATAGACTCCTCATCAAGACCATATTCTTCCTTTTGATCCATGTTTGATTTTTCCTCTTCAACCAAAAACTCATCGAATTGTTTGATATCTTCTTGTTGCTTCAAATCTTCATCCTTATCAACAAAATAAGACAACTCATCAAATGGGAAGATCAACTCTTCCTTCTAACCCATCCAGTTTCCTTGTACCTTGTTTTCTAACTAATCACCCTCAACTTCTACTTGAAAAAGTTTGGATTTTTCATCATTCACACAATTCATAGGCTTATAAAAAATAGATATCTCTTTTCCCTCCTCATAACTGACCTCAAAAGTTCTTTCCACTTG
>CM021105.1:499381945-499501551 GCA_007115665.2 Sequoiadendron giganteum
CTTTGAGGAAGAGTTCCTCTACTAATGGAGGGTCAGGTTCTGGCTCTATTTCTTCCCCAACATATTCCTTACCCTTGTCTTTGTCCTCTGCTAACTGCACTCTCATCTTTCCTACAGTCTCTCCAACCTCTTCTAGTTTTTATTTCATTTCTTCCACAACTACTTCAAGTCACCTATTCTTTTCTTGTTGCTCTGTCAAATCTCTTGCTAGCTCTGCATTGGTCACCATGGTTCTTTCTCCTATGGATTTCCTTCTTTCTGACATTCACTTCTCAATTCCCAAGCCTTTTAATGGCTCTGATACCAATTTGATGGGGAGTCTTATCCCTCAAGAGCACTCTTTCTCTTCCCAAGACCTATTCTCTAGTCTTCCTAGGTTATTCCACTCTACCCTACTCAGGGATCACTCCTAAACCCCTCTCACCATATAAGACTCTCCATCAATTTCAACTTCTTCACCATTTATCCCATTCCTCCATTGAGCTTCCTTGGGCTCCACACTGACCCAAATGTGTCCTAACCACTCCAGGGCTAGAGAAGGGAATTCCAGTTGTCCCTATGTTATTTTGAATCCTCATTGATCCATCTCATTGGATTTTTTCATCTTTTACCCATCGCTTTCAAGAAAAACCCAATTTTAGGCCTTGTAGCCTTTTGCCCCAATTAGGCCTCCTAGAACCCGTTTTCTTGACTTTTCTCTCAAACTGTCATAACAACCCCCAAATTTTTTTGCAGATACTTCTTATTGGCTATTAAGGCTTCAAGATTTATTAGGTCTTAGCCTCTACAAGTTTTTGTACATAGGATTGTCCTCTAACCCCCTAATTCCAAGGATTTCTAGGGTTTTTAGCACCTTTTCCTTCTTTGAGGGCTTCAATGACCTCCTCAACTCTCCTCCTTGCACACACATGTATGAGATACATTTTCCCACACTTCCATACTCCTGATTGGCACAAACCAATCCTTTCAGCAACTTTCTATACTGTTGTCCTCTCCAAGCCACTAGCCAGAATGCACTTGCACTCGCCTAGTGTTTGATGAATTCAACTCTTCTCCTACAAACCAAGACTCCACACACTCTATTTACATTGTAAAAATATTCCCCTACTTGATTCCAAATGGCCATGGTAGCCTTGCCATGGGAATTCAAGTGGGGATCATTTTTTTACCAAAACTGGCCTGAACCGGCAGTGAGACCAAGAACACCAAAAACTTGAAAAATTACTAACTAGTTGAATTAAATGACTACTCTAATGCTTCACACACAAAGAAAATGACACAAATGAAGGACTCAAAGCATCAGAAAAGTCCTTTCAATTCATTATTGGCTGGATGAAGGAACAAAAACAGAATTTCAATGAAAACTTGCTCTTCTCCAAGTCACAAAATCTCCTTCTCAATTCTCAATTCGTACAATAAATATTCCAACTCAGGTATTAGGGTTTTTTTGACCTTATATACCTTTCTCCCACGTGCTAGGACCCTTAGGTCTGGCTTAGAACACCATTAATGCCTTTTTTTAACTTTTAGGACAAATTTCTAAGGCAACTTTGCCAAAATTTGCCTAACCTCCTCACTTAGACTTTCCAAAACCTCAAGGCTCTAGACCAACCTAAGTTTTCCATAACACACACATCAAAAAAACTCTTGGGACTTTACAATTAGTCCTTATCACCTTGGTGGTTGGCTAGAACCACCTACAAGCCAAAATTACCAAGATCTTCCAAAAGACCTTTAAGGTGCTCCTGCACCATTGCCTAGCCTCATCACTTAGACTTTCCCAAACCTTAAGGCTCTAGACCAACCTAAGTTTTCCATAACACACACATCAAAAAAAATCTTTGGCATTTACAATTAGTCCTTATTACCTTGGTGGTTGGCTAGAACCACCTACAAGCCAAAATTTCCAAGATCTTCCAAAAGACCTTTAAGGTGCTCCTACACCAGGTGGACTATTATATCTAAGTATTACTAGAATACATATCATGCATATAGTGTTTCTTGTGGAAATATTTCAAGAAGATCATAGAGAGTCACATATTGCAACAGTCAAAAGAATATTTAGATAATTGAAGGAAACTTTGGGATTTGATCTATCTCTTCCTAAGGATACTGATTTCTCCTTGAGTGCATATATAGATGCAAATTGGGTAGGTTGTATAGATGAAAAATTAAGTACAAGTGGAGGTTATTTATTTCTTGTAATTAGATTGGTTTCTTGGTTGGGTAAGAAGCAATATTCAATGTCATTATCTACTACTGAGACAAAATATATTGCAACAACATCGTGTTGTACATAGGTGTTATGGATGAAGAAGACATTAAAGGATATCAAAGTATCATATGATGAAATTATTTCTATCTTGTGTGATAATAAAAGTTATACCAATATTTAAAATAACTTGGTAATGAATTCAAGAAAATAACATATCTCTATTTGGTATCACTTTCTAACAGAGAAATTTGTAGAGAATGAGGTGAAGTTAGAGTATGTGCCTATAAAGATTGATTTTATTTTGTGGAAGAATGGAGAAGCATGTCAATTTAGATTTGGATCCTATTTAACCCTTGGCATGGTCTTCCTTCACTTCTTTCCATCATATAATTATTTTGGTTCTGACTTATCTAGTGTTGCATGATTGAGGTACATACATTTCATTGAGGCCGACCTAATTGACACTAACTCATTTAACCCCAATTTATGATGAAACCTTCCGACGAAACCTATATAATTAGATTTATCATTGGGCACTTGTGTGAATTTCCATTTTTTTTAAAAATTTTACTCCGACGTTTGTCAGAATTTCGATGAGCCGTTGTTTTGTGTACGTTTCGATGAAGATCTTTCACCAAAATTGGGGTAGTCCTGCAAAGTTAAATTGTGGTGGGCATAAATTGAAATGAGCTCAACTATTTATTGCTATAGTGTTTTGCTCAATGGTTTTCTTGTGGAAAATCAGAAGAAACTCAAGAAGATATCGCCAGGTTGAGGGAAGTCATTATCTTTTTCCAGAATTCATTTGTCAAGTCAGATTTGTACTTACAGATTTGAAAATCATATTTGAAAGAAACATCTCATCAGATTTCATTTATAGTTTTGTGCATTTTTAGAATTTCATTTCCAGATTTTAGACCTAGCTTCACAAATTCTTTATAAGGGAATTGTTTATAACTGATGGAAAATTCTTGATGGATTTGGACAAAGATTATATTTGCAAGGTTTCAATTTTAACCCTAATGATCAATCTGCAATAGATTTGGGAGCCATAGCTAGATAATATCAAAGGTGTTGGTTGTTTTTTTTACTGTAACCAAGTTTATCTTCTAGACACATAGCATATAAAATCTCAGATAATACTGCCTTACAATACCATAAATCTATATTCTAACCCAATACTACTTATCAAATCCTTATATGAACATAGTCACCTATAACCTCACTCAAGCATTTTAATTAATTTCTTGAATTAAAGCCAAAATGAGAATCACACACCATAACAATGAGATGAACAGAATAACCCTTGACCATTTTATTCAAGATAATAATATATTCATACAATGGAGATACATGACCTTGAAATGAGTAATTTTATTTTAGATGTTAGTACTATCTTGAAAATTAAGTACCCATGAAACTAAAACCTACAATAGAATGACACCAAACCTAAGAATAGTATCTTCACTATAATATCAAGCTCTTTACAAATTCGCTCTGCAACTTCAGTTAGACTTTACCTAAAGATATCTAACTTTCTAACCAGCCATATTTTTGGTCCTGAAACCCTTCTTATAGGGAAAATGAAGGAGCAACAAGCATAGAACCAGAAATACACTTGTCACTGGTAACTTGGACCGCCTTATGACATTTTAAAAATTGGTTACAATAGCTGAGTTTCTAGAGAATCTTCTTGTTCATCCCATCCACTGGAGAATAACTATTGCATTTTCCAAACTTTGAAAACTTGCACCAAAACTGCCACCAAGACATAGCCAAAATTTGTTATAACCATAACCGTTGAGCTATTAACTGTCGGTTGTAGACTCTGTCCTATTCTTGTTCAGTTAAGTACTTTTCTACCCATCCTTGATATTCCTCATCCATTGGGCAATTAAAATTTACCACCTAATTTACTTTTGCACTGTAAGTTGTATACTTTACTACTATTTGATTTGCCTCCCTTTCAAAAGATCCAAAAATGTGCTAGTGTTAATGATTTCATCTACCCTGTCCTACCATTGCTGCAGTGATCTAACATTTCCTTGGGCATCTACAATATCTGGTAAAGATGTGCCACTCCAGTAATCAAAACTCTTTACCAACTCTTTAATCCTCTTGCTCAAATCATCAGGTAAGGCCTGGAAACCTTGCAGTGACTTCACAAAGTCTTGAGTAGGCCTTAATTGTTGAGGCCTATTAGCTACATTTTGAGAATTTCATTTCCAGATTTTGTTGTGCAAGTTCAATATTCTGATTTTAGGAGTATAACAGTTGAAAATCATTGTAAAATCATAATTTAATAATTTCTGGAGTTAGCATTTGAAAGTGTTTTTTGGGGTCATTAACTTCAGACTATCTTCTCTTTTGCAGGGGTGGTTGCATGCTGATTTTTTTTGGTGTAAAATATCATAATTATTATATTAAGTTACCTGTGTACAGTTAAAAATTATTGGAGTGCATGTGAGTTTGATATTTTTTGAAGATCTAAATATTCAAGCTTGGTAAAGAAAAATCATGTCAAATAATATTAGTCCAGAACAAAATGAAGAGACAGTTGCTAGATTGTGGGCTATATTGAAAAGAAAGGGTGATGGGAAATGTTATTGTCCTTGCAATAATTGTAAGGGCTTAAAGATGAGAAGACTTTTAATCACAATAGCTGAGAAACATTGTAGGCAGCATGGTCACATTGAAGGGGGGCATGATTATCGTCCATTGGTAAGTTGTTCATTATATGTGTTTATATTGATTGAATTTGTAAATGTTTACATTGTTTTAACATTTGATATATATATAAAAAATCACTTGATCATGATCATGGCTTATTTGTGTCTGTCATTATTATAAAGGTGGGGCACCCTAGGGCACACGATATGAATTATCACGGCCCAGAGAATGTGGTTTTGCAAGCGGAGAAACATGGAGTTTTGAATATCGAAGATGAAGTTAATGATCCTATGGAAGAAGATGATTATGCACAAGAAAACACAATTGAAGATGATGGTACAAATACATTGATCCATGACACATGTAGTGGCACATCTGATCATGTTGATCGAGATGACTTTGATGATGTTCATGATTTACATGTACTTGAGAAGGCATACGAGCCGCTTTATGAAGGCTCCCAAACAACTCTTCTCTCTATTGTATTGTTGTTGGTGAACTTGAAGGTTATGAATGGTTTATCCAACATAGCAATCTCACGGATGTTAAGGTATGTCATATATGTCATTTTTTTTCATCTATTTTAATTGTTGTTAGTTCATCGCTAGTAAATAAAGGATGAAGTATGTACCTTTAATACTATTTATATTAAGAAGTTATTTTTTGTTGTAGATTGATTGGTGAATTTTTGTTACCACCATCAAATATTTTACCTCGCTCATACTGAGATTTATCTAGCATTATGAAAGATATTGGAATGGAGTATCAAGCAATAGATGTATGTCGCAATGATCATATTATATATCATAAACAGCATGAATTTGCAACAGAATGCCCGAAATGTCATATCAGTAGATATCGAATAGATCAACTAACAAAAAAGGTGCCTCACAAGGTTCTTTGTTATATTCCCATTATTACACGTATGCAACAATTATTTAGGTGCGAAAGCTTAGCACAATTTATGGATTACCATGCATGTAATAGAAGTGGATATGAGATTCTTCGAATGCTTGTGGATGGTTCTGCATTTAGAGACATGGAGGAAAAATGGCCACACTTTAAAGAAGAACCTCATAATCTCAAGCTTTCATTGGTAGCGGATAGTGTCAATCCATTTGGAGAGTTGAGATCTATTTACTCGGTGTGGCCTATTTTTGTTATCAACAACAACATTCCTCCATGGATGTCAATAAAGAGGGAGCACATAATGTTGGCAATGATTGTTCCAGGTATTTGTTTACATCAATTTTCTTTAACGTAGTAGCATCTCATTTGTCTTATTTGTTACATAATGACTTATATGTTTTTTCATTTAATAATCATGTACATGAATTTATATATATTGCAGTAAAATGGTTATAATAATTATGTAATGTTTATGTTCATTCAACTAGGTAAGTACCAAGTTAAAGATATGAATATATATATTGAGCCTCTTATCGACAAGTTACTAAAGTTATGGAATGGTGTCACTATGTATGACGTATCTAGACCAATAGGACAAAGACAATTTCAATTCCATGCAATGCTTGTATGGACAATTCATGATGCCCCAGGGCTAACACATTTTTCTGGTATGTTATAACGTTCGACTGCATGACTTTAATGATATTTAATTTTATGATAAATATCATGCATGTTTTTTAAATAATCTATTCATTATATATAATTATAAAAATTGACATATTTAATCCAATTATATATGATTTGTAGGTCTTCAAACAAAGGGAAAATTTGCATGTCCAATTTGTGGTCCAGAGATGAAATCTCGTCGTTCAACAAGTATAGGAAAGTAGGTGTTTGATGAGTATAGGGACTTCCTCCACAAAAATATATGTATCGAACTACTGAAAAACATCTTTTCAATGGGAAAGAAGAGACTACTTCAAAACCAGGAAGAATGACACCTCGCCTATGGAAGTTGGAATATAATAGAATTAATCGTCAAGGTTATACATCGGATCAATTTGTTTATCTATCATTTATGATATGTTTTGAATTTATATTTTTATTTTGTGATCATGTTGTAATTGACAATGATTGTCGTTGTTAATTTTTTTAACTTATATGCTTCATGAAGGTCGTCAAGGCATTAATGGTCGGCTTTCACAGGGACTGAAAAGTTATCCCAGACAATTTAGTAGGTTGCCCTACTATGAGTAGCTACAAATTATGCATTTGTTTGATACAATGCATATCAGAAAGAATATGACAGAAACGTTATGGAAAATATTGGATGGAAGGCATGACAAAGAAAAAATTGTCAAAATTTGTAGTGACATTCAGGAAGCCAGTCATGTAATGAAAAATGTCATTCAATTAAATAGCGATGGAGACCAAATTAATATAAGTGCCCTTCCTTGGTTATTAACATAACAGCAAAGCAATGCTATAAAACAAATACAAAAAATTTGATTTCCCACAGGATTTGCTGCCAACATAAACAATATCATAACAAAGAAAGGTGAATTTGGGTCAGGGATGAAAACGCATGATTGGCATACCTTCATTAAGGTAATTATTCTGGTATATTAAATATATATTTGTATACTACATGTACTTTTCAGTGTATTATGTTTACTACTTTTGGAAAAATATTAATGAAAAGATCATTTTATAATTGCTGCAGTACGTTCTACCTCTATCTCTCCTAGACAACTTCAACAACAATGTCAAGCAAGTTATATATGATCTTGGAAAATACATGAGGTAAGTAGTGATATTTGTTCAATTCGTTGTATATTTTTGTTAAATCTCATTAATATATTTGTGCCTTGAATCACTTGTAGATGGTTGTCATCTAAAGTAATCCATAAAGAAGATATAAATTATTGGAAGAGAAGAATTCCTTGTCTAATGTGTGAAATGCAAAAGTGTCTACCTTCGACATTTTTCAATGCACAAGAACACTACCTCATACACCAATTTGAGGAGATTGAATTGTGTAGACCCGTACACACAAGGTTAATGTGGATGGTTGAGAGGCACTTGAAATTTTTGAAGGCTTTGGTTAGACAAAGAGCACATCCCGAGGGTTCTATGGTGGAGGGATACATGGTATACCAGACCATGGTGTACATTACTGAATATCTTCCTAAGTTTGCAGCAAAGATCCATGTAGATCGCATTTGGGATCCCAACTCCATTAACAAATTCAAAGGGGAGTACTTGATGGGGAAAGGTATATTGAGGAAAGTGTCAGGTAATTATCAGATGGTCATGGAAATTGGTGTAAGTGTTCCAAGGCTTTCTTACACAACTAGCTAAGAAGACCTTTCCTTGTCTTCTTCTGGGAACCTAATATTTTCTAGGTCCTTGTTAGGCTTAGATGATTAACTAAGTCCTAATCCAACTCCTCTCCAAGAGTCTCACACCTTGTGCTTGACCTTAAAGGACTAACACCACTTTGTTATGTGAAAACTCTCTCCTACACTTAGAAGACTCTCAGTGCCAACATCACACAAACATTGAATTGATTGCAGGGGTGCCAAACACATTGGAAACATGCCATGTACTTCCAACTGGATCCATCTTGGAGGATCTCCAAACTCCTTTCTTATTGGTTTCAAGAATTGGTCTTGAGGAGGCCTATTTCTTGTAGCCCTTGATAGAGACCATTACTTCATTCCTACCCAAACTTTCCAAACAACTTAAAAAAAAAATTCCACATTTGAATACCCTTTTGGATTTTCTAAAAGATTCAAAAGATTCTATACTCCTAAGTCCTCCATACACTGGTTTCCTATTATCTAGGTTAAATAGGGCTATTAGGCCTAGTTTGTAGGACCCCACTAGTTTTCTTGCTCAAACCTCAGTCAAATGGATTGATAGAACCTCAATCCTTCTAGCATGTTATGATATGTCTATACCCTACTTGTAACTATACTTGTTCTGTACTGTATCTCAATCCCCTGCCTAAATTCTTGAATTCATTACTGTCAAACCTCTAACCGGGCACTCTAAGCTCGCCTAGGACTTGACATTAAACATAGTTGTTCCACTCTCCATGAATCCTAAATCTACATATGTATAGACCAATGGCTCCCCTAACACATCCATCTACCCTCAGGAAAATCCCATGACTAGATTTCATGGGGGAGCCATAAAAACACAAGCTGGTCAAGACAGGACCAGTAAAACCCTTAAACATTTACCTATCTATTCAGGACACTAAAACAGCTTAAATCAACTTACTTGTAGAATGAAAAAAATTTAATACTATCCCATGAACATGAATCTAAAACTAAATAAAAACATCCAATTCACTTAATATCACTGTCACTCAATAACACTCGGAGTTCACATAAAAATAGAAATTGCAAAGTTATCTTCTATTCCAAAAACTTGATTAGAATCTCCCTTTTTCTTGAATTCAAGCCTGCTTCATATTAGATGACATTCACCATGTTTTTAGGGTATGTTGTTCGATCCCCCACTCCTATCCTTTAGGGGATCCTATGTAACCGATTTGCATGCAACATTTGCCGTAATGGCAACTGTTGTCATGACAATTTTGTAACAACATTTGATAACTCTATAATTATGCCACCTTCCTAACTCTTAGGACCTCTATCTCCTATATTTCGAGTAACCAACACCATTAAAGGCCTCATGGAATCTTTCTAACATCATTCATGTGTTTAGAACACATTTAAGACTCAAATCCCAACTTAAGCTACTATGGCTAAGCAATGTAAAAACTATTAACAATGACTAACTTTGGTGACCTTAATCCTAATGACTAACTCACCTAGCCACAACAATGACCTTCTAAGGTCCAAAACAAACATACAATTACTCTGACTTGTCTAATGTTAGATACAAGCCCAAAATATCCTAACTATGGAGGTTAGCCTAGGTGTGCTCCTACACCAGAGATTAATTAGAATACATTTTACATTTGGTTTTTATGTATATTGTACTTATAAATTAAGGTCATATACTGTGGTAATTAACTAATTATACGTCATTTGTGAATTTTTATTTTTTTTATATAGTTGGTCGAGAGTGGGATGCACTACATTTGTACGTCTCAAACAATCTTGATTAGATGACGGTATGGATTGAACGATGTCAACAATCTGGTCACGCATTAACATGGGAAGGTGTGGCTTCATCGGTTAAAGAAGCTCATCTTAATGGAGATTCCAATGTTACACCAAGGGAAATTGATTTAGCATATGGTTTAAGAGATAAACAGGTATGTATAAATATATTAATCACCCATATTATTTATTTATTTTCAATTATATTGATGTATATGTATGTTGAGATTTTTTTCTTTGCATACATTCGGCCAAGAATAGCTATGTTTATCAACTGACGATATTGTAATAAGTTTTGCATGTTTGACATATTGCAGGTGAAGCACCACAAGGCTATGTGGTGCAATGGTCATAAATTTCGAATCAAAAAGTTGGATAACACGAAGAAAACTTGTGATTCTAGGATAACTACAGTCTTCCAGGTGACTAATGTTTCATCTAGAAGCGACATACATCCAAAAGTCTCATAAAATCAATACTATGGGATTTTGGATGATATACTTGAGTGTGACTTTAAGTCCTTCAAATTAGTTTTATTCGTCGTCCTATGGTATAGGCTACGATTGAATGAAAATGATCTCGAGAGAACTATTATTGAACATGATAATGGATTTACCATGGTTAATACAAGGTATTTTGAGTGAGCTGGAAGTAAGCCCTATGTTCTTCCAAGCCAATATGAGCAAGTATTTTACTCAGAGGTTCTAGGTAAAGCGGGTTGGTCATATGTTGTTAGACATGATCCAAGAGGAAGGCTGGTAAAGTATAATGTGGTGGAAGAAGAACATACTGAAGAAATAGAAGATGATGTAGATGATGATCAGGATCAACAGTTAGTTGATGATGTGCCTGACGAAGATGTCAAAGAGGAGGAACTAGATCATGATGATGTAGGAGTTAATGTTCATGAAGATGATATCCATGTGGATGATGACATTATCAAAACTAATATCAATGACGATGATGATGATGATATGACCAATCCTTACAATGTTGAATCTGGATCGGATGATACAGACAAAGAGTTGGATGAAGAAGAAGATCAATGACATTAATTTGTATTATCTATTTGATATTAATTTCTTGAAAGAATTATATTTGACTTAAGTGGTTACATAATTAATTTATGATGTTTTTAATTTTAGTTATATTTGAATTATATTAGAATATGTTCAGTTAATAGATGTAAAAAATAAAATGGATAAACCAAAAGATGAAAGCATGAGACCACTACCTTGTTGGGTGTATGGATTCTAATGAAGATCTATAAAAGTGTAATCTATGATGGCAATAATTCAAAGTGTTTGGAATACAGATGTAGTTTATAACTTGTATAAATGTGCAAGTAAATGACTGACAAACTCTACTTGAGATAGAATGACAATCCTAGTTATGTGATTCTTCTTATTGATACAATTAATACTCTTTAGTTACTGTGATTGACTAGAAGGGTTTAATATTTACTTGAAAGAACCAAATAATCACATCACACAAATACAAAAAATGTGTATCTGTAAACTGAATATATATATATGCTTGATATATCAATTTAAACAACAGAAAAGCATCAATAGTATCAACTACTTCGAGCATGAGATGATTACAACGACATTTCACCACTTAAGATAGTCATTTAATTTGCAATTTGGCAGCAAGCTCTAAGCTAAGACAAACAGATATAGAACTTTACAAACACATACGATTTAGGCTAGTGCCATATACTACTGGGGAGTCAAATTAATTCACAAATCTTTAGATTTCCATAACAGGTTCAAACACATAACATATAAGATCTCTGAAAATATTGCATTACAACAGTGTCAATTTCTATCCTAACTCAATACTTCTTATCAAATCCCTTTACAAACATATCCATCTTGACTCCATCCAAGAATTTTAATTTACTCTTTGAATTAAAGAAAAAATGGAAATCATACACACCATGATAACAATGAGATGAATGCCATAACCCTTGATTATATTATTCAAAATTGTGATATGTTTATACAAAGGAGAGCCATGAGCTCTAAATATATCATTATAACTAAAATGCTAGTACTGTCATGAAACATCAAACCTTCATGCTTTGGAACTGTCAAATTTTGACAAATTCATTATTTCTTCATGATTATTAGTCTTTGAAAAAATATTCATAATGCAGACAAAAAAATCCTCACATAGCATATTTTACCAAAATCCGATTTAAAATTATGCCATAATGCCCCATAAATTTCATCTGACATTAAAATTTTTACATATGAAAATATCAACATAAGTTGATGTAGGTCTCATTGATGATAATATACATATCCTAAATGTATCAGCAAGACATAGCAAGGGTCACAGAAATCAAGTTATACACAGAGAGAATGCAGGTTTCTATATCTTATCGGCAAGACAAAAAGTATCGGCGAGATGATGTAAGGTCACATCGAGCTAAATTACCTTTTGCCGATTGGAGTAATGTAAAGTCTATCAGAGAGACTTTGGTCATCAGAGAGAGATTTTAAAACACTGCCTGTAGCGTAATTAGTCTTGCCGATAAAGCAAGGGGAGGACTCAGAGACAAACGATGCTGGGGAGAATTCAGAAAGTCTTACCGACCCCTCGGGTTACACCGACAGAAATCAGCATACAAAGATAAAGGGTGTCGAGAAGACAATGCGCATAGTCTCGCTGAAGAAAAAGCGTATCGGTGATACATTTTACTGCGGGGAGATCTAAGAGACATCATGGCAAGTATCATTTTTTCAGAAAAACAAATACTTGGTGATCGCGACATAAGTCAATAAAGTGAGCATCTCGGTGAGATGAAAAGCTTTCGGAGTAAGGTGAATAACTGTCGCCTTGATTCATTAAGTCTGGGCGATAGTTTTTTTAATGAATTTCATGGTGATAAAAAAGAAAAAAGAAAGAAACTATCGGAGAGACTTGTGATGTCGGGGAAACTACAAGACATCTTAGCGGATGGGTGAACGTTGAATAGGTGGACCGGCCAAAGGTTTGAAATGTCTTATCGATGTTATTGTATCGACAAGACATCAAACAGGTCATACCGATAAAGTTATACACTAGGAGAATGCGGGTTTGTATTACTTATCAGCAAGACAAAAGGTATCGACGTGATGGTGTAGGGTCATATCGAGCTAAGTTACCTTTTTCCGATTGGAGAAAAGTAAAGTCTATCAGAGAGACTTTGGTCGTTGGAGAGAGATTTGAAAACACTGGCCGGAGCGCTATTGGTCTTGCCGATAAAGAAAAAGGAGGACTCAATCGATAAGACAAATGATGCCGGGAAGAGTTCATAAAAGTCTTACCGACCCCTCAAGTTACATCGACAGAATTGAGCATGCGGAGATAAAGGGTATCGATAAGACGATGCTCATTTTCTTGCTGAAGAAGAGGCGTATCGGTGAGATATGTCACCGCGGGGAGATCTAAGAGACATCACAGAGTATTATTCTATTGCCAGAACAAATTGCTTTGTCTCGGCGACATACTCGATAAAGTGAACATCTCGATGATACAAAGTACTTTTGGAGTAAGGCAAAGAACCATTGGCCCGATTCATTAAGTCTGAGCGATAGTTGTTTCGGTGAAATTCATGGCGATATAAAAGTAAAAGGAAAGAAACTATCGGGGAGACTTGTGATGTCAAGGAAACTGCAAGATGTCTTGGCGGGTGGGTTATCATTGAACCTTGATGTGACAACGAGAATTTTGAAAAAAAAACTTGCAGCATTCATGTCTCGATCGGTAAAGACATTAATGGCACCACGAAGCCTAGGATATTTTGCATATCAGGGTATGATCAATTGAAATCATTGTTCACAAAATTCAAAGCGAAAGAGAGCAAGGGAACCAGCAGAGCAATTAAGGCATTCACCTGGCTTGAGTTTGGAATAAGTTACAGTAAGTTTCTCATCCTCTCAAAATTCATAAAAGTTTGATTTATGGAAAGCACTGGTTCAGGAAAACTAAAGGGAAGAAAACCCGGGGAGGGAAGCGAATCAAAAGCAAAAAAGAAAAATACTGAGTTGCAACCAAAAGGTACTAAAAGGAAGCTAAATCAAGACCTCATAGACTAGTTACTTGGTTTTGGACCTAAAGCTAGGCATTCCGCACAACTCAAAGTGGAAGTTGACAAATTGGATGACAAATGCAAATTTATAGGTGATGTTTGGACTCCGATTAGAGGCTATGAGTTATTCAATTTCCATTACCACCTGAGAAATCACTTTGAGCCAGTATACAATCCATGGAGGCTCAATTTAGGGAAATTAGTGTGCCCTAATGTTTTTATTAACATTGAACTGGTAAAATTGCTGGCTGGACACTATGATTCAAAAAAGAAATCTATATGTGATTTGTCAGGGAATCCATTGATACATGTATCTAAGAATGCAATTGTTGAGGTTTTCAGAATGGAGGGAATATGCAGTGACAAAGTAGTGAGTGAAGAGCTCGATAGTGAGTTCAGAAGGATGGACACCATTTATAAAGGGTGGAGGTTACCTCCGCATAGAATCAGGTGTCATGGTAAACCTACTCCAATGGAAGACAGTGAGGGGCCACCCTTTCATGTAGACCTCTTCGAACCTTACCTAAATATACTTACTACTCAGTGGGACAGGTATTAGGGATGGAGGTACTTGAGCATATGGCAGTTGTGCCCATGGTGATTTGTGTAGACATTCAGTACCACAATTCCAGATCATTTGAATATGTTGCACATATTTTTAAGGAGCTGGATCCAGGTTTGATGGTGATAAAGAGTGGTGCTTCTGTTCTCCATCTCAGAAATTACTCACTGCTGATGCACTTAGTGTTGTATTTTGGACAAGAGTTAGGTTTATGGCCCCAGGAGCTAAGGATTTCACAATTCGACAAGGAGGGTAGGCCATTGCCTATTCAATTATGGATTGTTATTTGGGATAGTAGGTTTGCCAATTCAAATTTCTTGCATTTTGAAGAATTCTTTGTGAAACCCTTGTATAGATTTTTTAGCCATCCTTGTGATTATTCTTTATCTGAATAAGTAAAAAGGTTTCTTAGGCCTAGAGATTACAATGGACCAATTAACCACAACTGGGGGAATTGGTATTGCTTAGAGAATGCCACAATGATTAGGGTTTATAGCTTTGAGGATACACCTTTCATTCTGCCCAGAACTGTCCTGGATAGAATTGCATACCTTGAAATTGTTAGGCAAATGGATTACTCTACTGTTATGAACTTAAGTTCATATGGGAAACAAGCTTTTATGCCCAGTACATTGTGTTTTAGTGATTTCACTGTATTAGACAAGGAAGGTTATGATCTGATTCTAGACAAATTATTGCACTACAACATGAGCAGAGCACCAATGAGAAAGAAATTTGATCTAGAAGGGTATATCCACTGTGCCAAACAAAAAGTAAATCTCAGAGGGTACCATCATGTGCCCTTTAAATTTGATGACATAATCAAAAACCTAGAGGCAGAGGAAGCTGAAATTGTGATTGAAAAACATAATCAGGAGTTGGTGGATGCTGAGTTGTTATCCTCCATTAAGGGGATTTCAGAAATAGATAGGCCACAAAGCTCATCTGGGAAAGTTTCAAGAATGAAGACTTGGGAGTATTCCTATGTTGCCAGAGAAACATATGTTGAGGGAACCATGGATGTAGATACAAGACATGAAGACTATAGGTCTTTCATATCAGATGATGAATTTATAAAGACCTCGAAGTTTAAGACATTTTTATATAAGCAAAAAGGGAAAGAGATAAGGGGATAGGATGACAATGTCACTCCAGGGAATGAGGATCAACTGTTAAAAAGCTTAAAGGATGAAGTGGACAAAGAGATGATTGACATGACCCTTGAAAAGGGGAGGGAGCTACTTGAAAAGGCAGGTGTTATGATTTTTCTAGGTTTGGATATGAATTCTACATTATTTTTTGATAGTTTCTTAAAAGATAACAATGCTACCCACAAGCTTAGTATAGAGAAGGTGATGGAGGTATACACAGGATCAAGATACAATCCTGATGATGAAACATTGATGATTTGGGCCTTGTATACTCCTCACAAGAAATCAATTGTTATTGATACTGAAAAGGCATTCAGACATGTCATGACCCTGAAGGCTTGGGAGGTTGATCCTATAGCGACTACTAATATTGGGATAAATATAGCAAAGTTGAATAAAGCCCAAATCCAAGCATTGATAAGGGAAAGGGAGATGTACAAAACCAATAATGAGAGGATGTTGAGAGAGAATGAACACTTGAAAGACTTGGTAGGTGGTGTAACAGAACCAACAAGGATGCTCACTCAAGGTGAGAGTTCAGAGAAAAAAGACCATTGGGAAGGGTCGACTGCATACTCTCAAGGGAGAATGGATGCATTTGCTACAATAATAAAAAAAGGCAGGTTCTTTTAACCACTTGGTTAAATAAACTCTGGGGAAAACATTCATAGTATGTAGATGCAATAAAGGAACATAGGAGAGTGGATAGCAGAATTCAGGAAAGAATTGAGGAATTGGAGGAGGACACTACTAGTAATGAAGAGATTGAAAATTCCAATTGTATTATGGATAGGCATAGGGATTTCTATGTGGAGTTACAAGGGGATATGCAGGGATTGACAGAGGCTGCCGAAGATAGATTCACCAAGTTATGTGATGATGAAGGGAAAATGAAGGAAGCGACTACATGGAAAAGTGAGTGGGAAACAATACTCCAAGGGATGTTGGAGACAACCACTGCGAAAGATGTGATATTGGATGCAGCATGTGAGCAAAATGAGCAAACGATAATGATGGAGATTGTGATCTGTGATGTGTAGGGAGATGTCGACACTCATGAGCGCCAGGATTATATAGAGCATATGTCTGCAGTCCATTTGTGGCTCAAGAGAAATTAGTTAATAGTCGATTTGTTAAACCTTTTATGCTTTAAACCTTTTTGAAAAGGCACGTCCTTTTGCAAACTGATGTATAAGTATCCGTTGTTGGATAAATTTAAGGGGTAGAAGATAGAATTAGAATAGGATAGACTGTTGTAAGCATTAAATTGTCAAAAATGATGACATTCAAGGAGACTATGTTGCATGTATGAACTTTGAAGGAGATAATGAAAGACTGTTGATTTAGTGGCTTCATTCTGGTATCAATTGTTTGTTGGTTTCTTGCGATTATTTGATTGTCTCCAATCTAATGTTTCTTGGTTGTTTAAATTGAAGTATCAAGTATATATTATATTTATCAGTACACATTTGTTTTTTTTGTGTGATTTAGTTTATTGGATTCTTTAAAGAAGAATTAAAATTCCTTTCAATAAATTACAGTAATCTAGGAATGCCATTTGGATCATTAAGAAGAATTAGATCATTAGATTTGATATTCTGCCTCAACTAGGGTTTATACTCTTGCATGTTTATACCAGTTGTAAACTCATATTTATATGCCAAACAATTAGAGGAACACTCTTGCATGTTTATACCAGTTGTAAACTCATATTTATATGCCAAACAATTAGAGGACCTGCTAGATAGAAACCATTGATTAAAGGCTTTCATTTGACTCTGTTTTACCCAATAAGGCACTAGTCTCCCTTATTTACATTACATTAGTTTTATTCATTTCATTTAACATCTCTTAATTGAACATATTAATTCATACCTTGATATTGCATATACAATTTATACCAAAGTAGGATCATATCTTTCCACTATTAAATTGTCATTTGTGGATAGTTAGATCAAGTAGGAAACATAAATTGAACATATTAATTTAGTATAAGAGTCAACCAATCATAAGGAAAACATAATATGAAGATGAATTTTCTCAAATCTTGTGGTTGTAGATGCCCTTTTGAAATCTATGCAAAATGTGGGAGGATAGACAAAGCTCATGAACTATTTGACACAATGCCTCGAATAATTGTAATCTCATGGAATACACTCTAATTAGAAAAGTCTCATCACTGCCCTCATAACAATCTATCAATTTGTTTTAGTGTCTATTGTGTTATACCCAATTTGGGACATGGGGTATAACAAAATAGACACTAAAATAAATTGAGAGATTACAATTCTTTGAGACATTTTGTCAAATAGTTCACAAGCTTTTTCTATCCTTCCACATTCTGTATAAATTTTAAAAGGGCATCTACAACCACAACATTTGAAAAAAATCATCTTCATATTATGCTTTGATGGATGTCTATACCTTGTTCCAAATCTCCCATATTAAGGAAACCAATAAGGATTTTAGTGAAGGTTGTGTTGGTGTTTAAAATACAATCCATGTAGAGGCTGCAGATATCTAAGAGGTAGCCAACCCCTATCAAGGACAACTACAACCACTAATGGCCAACTAACGAGAGTCAGTAAAGGACTGACTTCTCCTACACTTTTGGCTCTATAGGACCAAGGTGGGTAAACCTAAACATGTTCACATGAATGTCTCATGATTGGTAAGAAAAATTCCTATGTACATATTACAATTCCTACACACTCAAAGGGATAGTGATCATCTCAAGGTTTTGGCAATCTAGAGAATGACTACCAGTACCAAAGAGCAATGGAACTGACCCACTTATTTGTTACAATACCTCCCTGAGGAGGACAAGGTTGTATTCAAGTGTTTTGTGTTCAGTATTTGGATATCCTTGCTTAGAACCTACAGTCTTGAACTAATAAAATGACACAAACATTATCCAGTGCTTCATCCATAGGGCAACAGAGTCATATAGAACAAAATCCTGATACGATGAATCCATCTCATATAGCATTACTATCATGAGATATTTTAGCATATTAAGATAGTACTTCTTCAAGCATCCTAAGTATATACAACCATGAACATGTAACTTATTTTTCAAGTATTTGATTAACTCTTTGAGTTAAAGCAAGAAAATGAATCACATTTTCAATTAACTATTGAAACTAAATAGATGAATCTTTGATAAAGCTATTCATAATCCATGGCACACACCCAGGAGAGTAAACCATCTTAATTTTATAGATTTCTTTCGATATCAGTAATTAAAAAAGCATATCACACTAATCTATATATAAGCCTAACTCTAGGATGACTTCCTGAAACAAAATGTTCATAACACTTTAACAATAAAGAGGATGTATAGCTTCCAAGCATCGGATTGCAAAAATTTTCTGACCCTTCACAATGAGCCATGAAATCTCCTTTATAGAATAGGAGAGCAACAAGAATTAGGCTACATTGTGACACCAAATTGAATTTCAGCACCAAAATGAAATTCAAATTTACATTCCTTGTCATAATGATATCGTGCATGAACAAAGGAATCAAAACGGTTATGAAATAACCAGTTGAAAAACAAAATTTCGTGCAAAGCACGTGCACGTCCATATCCACATCCACATCCACTTGATAGAACAAAAAGAGAAGAGAAGACACATCCAACAGACCCACTGCCAGTAATCATGAAGAAGCAACACGGCCCCGGTACAAGCAACCACTCAAAGTTCGAGCCTGCGATAGTGATGGCACCACCTCCTCTTTACCAACCTTGCAAGCACATTCCCAAACAACTGGACCTGGTGCTAATGTAGACACTGGATCAATTGCCAGAACCTCCTCATCCACTCCCATAAGATCGGCCAGGGAAGCCAAATAGTACCGATAATCAGAATCAGTCTCAAATTCATCAAAATCCGAGATGATTATCGGGGACGAACAATGTACTGGCCTCTTCCCAGTGTTCCTAATAATAGGCTTGTGAGACATGGGAGAATCAGATTTCTTCATGACTGGTGAAGCCAACCTCGCATTCCTTCGCTTAACTGATTTACTCATGATAGAAACAAAGCACAACCACAAACAGAAGAAAAACCTTACTGCACTTAGACACAAGAGAATGCAATGTTGATTACATACAATTCAGTTAGCATTTATAGAGCAAGCCAGTATGCAAGGTACAATTACTTGAAGGTGATTCAAGCACTTGCATAGTTAATGATCCAGATAACTATGAATACCCTTAGCCAGATGACACTATTCGCACGCAGGAGGAAATCAAGTGGAGATCCTCAGGAGAAAAGAAACCTGTATCATTAATGACATGAGCAACAACCAAGTAATACATGCCATGCGGGCAACTCACACACTTCTTCCCTATAAATGAACCACCGATTCAGGAGGCACTTTAACAAATAGAGGGTGGAGATCAAGTCAATGGATGTTGACAATCCACGTTGACGCCTTCAGAAAACATATCCAATCAAAAACCTGTAGAAGAATAGACCCAGACCACACAATGGGTCCCATATAATCCCACTAGCATGAAAAGGAAAGCCACGTGCCACTCCCTCGCTAACCTCTTAACACTCTCTTGGATATTTACTCTGCCCGTGCGAGGTGTGCGAGAGATCATGATTACCCTATTACTGATGGCTATTACCGGTGAAAAGATGGCCCCCTGTCATATCGAACACCTCAGGAAGAAAACCCATTCATCCATTCACACCATGTGGCCATATCTCGCGAACCTCACACTACTTTGATGATGCCAGTAGACAAACCTACGAGGTCTGCGAGAAGCGATCAAGATCGAATTCTATGTTAGGACGGCTCATCAGCCCTCAGATGGAACATTTAAGTGGGGCTGGCATTGAAATTTCTAGCGGTGTAATACCTAGGCCATTATGCCAAAAAGACCGAAAAATTAGGTGAAATAGGGCCGATTAAGCACGATCCGAGAGGGATGAAACCTCACTTAAGTGGCTGGTCCACCATGGCAATAGGTCACCATTAAAACATAACAAGAGGGTTTTGACCGATCCATACTGGTTACCTTGAGTAATTTAGAAACCCTCTAACCCCAGCTTCAATTTATTGAAGTTCCATCAGGTTGTGGAATTTATCTTTGCATCTACCAATTGTATTTGTTTGAAAGTTTTGAAAACCTTTTCAATAAATCCATTATGTGTATATTCTAAAATCATTATAGTCCTTATAGTCCTTCTAGTCCACATCACTTTGTTTTTTGAAGAAACTATTACCATGTATTTCTTATTTATGTTCTAAATTGGATACATGTTTATAAGTTTGATATTACAATTAATAATATTAATTTTGGCAAGACATTAAAAGATTTTGTTGATTTTAAAAATATATGCATCCCAATGTAAAAATGCCAACAATGGAAGCAATGATTGTAACACATAATTTTTTATGTAGTATCCAATTCAAAGGATGATGTTACAATTTAGGGTTATGATTGGGTATTTAATTAGGGTTAGGATTTAGTGTTTGGGTTAGTGTTAGGTTTAGAGTTAGGGTTAGGGTTAGGGTTAGGAAAATAATGTTAGGATTAGGGTTAGATTAGGTTTATGTTTTATGGTTAGGGTTAGATTTAGAGTTTGGTTATGGTTGGGATTAAATATGAAATTAGGGTTAGGGTTTAGTATTACAATTAGGGATTATAGTATTAGGGTTATATCTAGAATGAAGTTTTAGGGTTATTGTAATTATGATTAAGGGTTGTTTTTATATTTGGCTTAGAGTTGGGGTTAGGATTAGGGCCAGGGATAGGGCTAGGGTTAAGTTTAGGGATAGGTTTAGGGTTATTAGAGTGAATGCAACTAATTAATAAAATAAATAATATTTAGGGTTAGAGTTTTGGTTGTGGTTAGGGTTATAAAGATAGGATAAAGGTGAGGGTTAGGGTCAAGGTTAAGGTTTTGAGAGAAAGGGTTAGGTTATGATTTGGATTACCCTAAAATCTAACCATAACCATAAACCTAATCCCAAACCTAACCCTAAAGAAAACACATAACCTAACCCTAATTGTAGTGTTTGAGGCTAGGCTCAAACACTATATAACCTAACACATAACCTAGCACTAGAAAAAATTCTTCTACCAAACAATCTCCTCTACTTCTATTCATGCCTACTAGAGTTGCAACATTCAACATTGGTGCTGCAACCATTCATTCAAAGCTAAGAATTTGAAAGCAACGTTCATTTGTAATATAATTAATAATTTAACAATAATATAATTATTATTAATCTAATACAATATTAATATTATTAATAATATACCAATAATATTAATAATCTAATATAATTACTATTAATGTATATATAGATTATATATAATCTTAATATATCATTATAATTCATATAATGTAATATAATATTGTTGTATAATATATTAATATTATAACATTACTATTAATCAAAGTGCTTTAATATTTATGTCGAGTTTTAGTACATTATATGACAGGTTACTAAAGCGGCTCCGAGATGCACATGCTCAAAATCGACGGTGATGTTATAATCTTGATGAAAAGTTGCTTGACAGTTATGTTTAGTGCTGGTGACTTCTCAAACACAAGAAGATGTGATTTTGGCCCTATTAGGAGAAGATTTAAAAGTTGATTCTAGAGCTGAGAAAAATTATTATATTACATTATGAAGCCCCTTTCTTTGGCAAGGAGATTCCATGTGTGTTCAAAAATTCTTGTTGCACACATTTCCATTACTCATGTTGCTAAGAACCTTGCAAATCCTCATATTTGAAGATTGAAAAAATCCAAAGGTATATTTTATGGCCTCCCTTTAACCAAGGAAAATGGTTTCACAAAGTATCCTAGGAGTTTTATTATTTCCCTCATGACTATAATAGGCTTGGCTTACTTTATATTCACTACTCTAAATGGCGCCATAATAGGCTTTGCTTGCTTTATATTCACTACTCTAAATGGTGCCATAATTTTTTAAAATTTAATTAATATACTCTAAAACCTAACTAAAGCAGGTTGTAGCTCATCAAATTGGACAAGTGAAAGGTCAATACCAGTGTCGAGGAAGACTTTGGAGGAGTGAAAACAAGGTCAATACCAGTGCTGACGAAGATTTTGGAGCTAAAACAAGGTCAATACTAGCACTGAGGACCAGGTTGAGGGCACTCAGGGAAAATTGACAACCAAGGGACAATGAGTATTGTAATTTTGGCACCCCCATTCTCTTTAACCTACAATTTTCATCCCTATTTTCCAAAGATCTTCTCGTACATTGGCCCCCCCATTCTCGTAAAATGATATAAGATAAGATAGAAAAAATAAAATAGCTTTATCTTTCACATTTTTATAGTGATTACTAGTGGCACATAGACCAATTCTTCATAATATATGAATTTGATCATACTTTTCCAATGATGCAATAGTTAAACTTTGGGGTGTATCATTTAGGCAACAGTTCAACTTTGGGGTTCATCATTTAGGCAATGACGGATCCCTACTCTTTCCATATGCTCTTTCCTTTCTATTTCTTCAAATGTATAGTTTATGTCTTATATTGTATTGAAATAGTTATTCCCACAACTTGTGTGGGACACAATACATTTGTAATTATCAATAAAAGACATTTGTGAAAATTTTGTGCAATCTTTCTCTTGTATACATTTGCATAATGAACTGCAATTCATTTGATAATACTTTTGTGTATATGAATGGAACTTAGTAGAATTGAATGTGTACCTTTATCTTTATTTTTGAAAAAACTATCCCAACTTTACTTGATTGAGTTAGAAGCTAAATTAGGTAAAAAAATTGGTGACATCTTCTATATGTTTGCCTGCTAAACATCCTCACCAGTTGCCTAAACTTATCCATTGTGCATGGTGTCAACTCTTGGAACTTGACAAGACTTGAGAAATAGTCTTGCATAATGTTGTAACTCATCCAAAATAGTGCATAATGTTGGCATTTTTTACAACCCAAGTAGAACCTGTAGAAGTTTATATGAGCTTGTCATACTCAATTTTAAAAGTCTTGAAGGCACTGTGCCAACTTAACGAGAAAAATGCAACAAAACTGTTATCTCTCCTACACTTCGGACTCTGTAAGATCCAGGAGGGTATCCCTAAAATATATTTTCATTCATGATGAGAATGATTTGCTCATACGTGGATAAACAACAGATAAATTCTAGTCTAAGTTTAAACAAGATAATCCTTCAAGAAATTGGCTATTTCTTAGGAGAATTCAACTCTTATTTGACAAGGAATTGAAATAACACCTAAGTGTGTTTTTATGAAATATTCGAGTGAAATTGCCTGAAGCTATAACAAAAAGTACAAGAACAATAAGCAGTTAGAGTACCAGTGCCATATCCTAAAGCATGGAGTCAAACTGGAAACTGAACTACAGGGTAACTTTCATCTAGAGCATCTATGATGTGTATGTAAGGCATTACCATCCATTTATCAATACATGAATCTATTACTCTTTAGCAATTCATATGTGCTAATTTGCATGAACTTATTGAACAAATGAAGCATTTAATAGGTCCATTGAACCAGAGCTATAGTCGAACATAATCCATAGGAAATGACAAATGAAATTTAACGAACATCATCTTTGATAGACTTTTCATTAAAAATTCATGAAAATTATTACAATAGGAGAGAAAATAGACTCAAAACAATCACAAGATTTGCATAAGTATGCTCCAAAACCCCATGATTTACTAAGTTCCCAAACAGACTCAAAGCTTCAAAAAATTGGACATATTCTTTTCTCTCTCTCTACTTGATTCTTCTCTTACGTATCTTAAGTAATTTCAACAGACCTATTCCTCGGCCCAGAATTCCCTTTTATAAAAACAAGGGAGCAAACAAGCTTTAGGCCGGAGGATACACATGTCCATTTTTTACTGGACTGCTAATTCCTAATCAATTATCTTTACATCATTTGCTTGGTAAGAGAAGAAAAAAGCTTAAAAAAAAAAGATGATTAATTTTTTATGGAGGAAAGGAAAGCGTGGTTCCAAGTATTGATTCCCTGACACCAAAGCATCTTTTAACCGCTCCATTTGCTGATTTTATTTGTGCAATTTGTACCTGAATCCGGGAAGAGAATGCATTTCAAAATATAATACCGTAGGCCAGACCTGTATTTTACATGAACAAATTGCAACTCTCATCCCCATTATTTATAATTCAAGTTCATCAATAAACATCTTTTTCCATGACTCAAAATATTCCTCCGACGGCCAATTGAAAGCCACCACCCGGTCCACCATTTCTCAATAAGGTACATACTTTATCATTAATGACGTGGCTATCTTGTCAAAATTCTCTAGGAAACTAATGACAAGTGATAACTTCTCTAAAGTGTTCTCTGACATGAGAATATCAGCATTTTTTCATATCTCATGAGTTTGGGCGGTCATTATATTATTCATTTGCTCCTTCCACGCCTGCAAAGGCTTGACACTATCCTAACTATGCAAAATATGAGGTAGTGGAGTCAAATCTTTTCCATCATAAATATCCTTCAGTGCTTTGATTTTGGACTCCATAGGAGCAGCAGACCCCTGGAATTTTTGCTCAACAATAGTCTTAATTGATATGTTGTCATGACTGTAGGATACTTATTCCCATGCTGCTTTGCTCCAACTGCCATAAATTTCAATTTTTCCATTCTAGGACTCCATCTATTTAGCAAAGGGATAGCCAATTCTATGTCCCTTGGAAACAATTCAAGTGCTTGCAACATCAAGGCATAATTCGCATGAACACCATTCAGCTTACTCTGGACCGGTTTATGTAGATGCCTTAACACAGTATCAACAATTTTTTAATTATTCCTTCCTGTTGCATCCCGGATTTGATTTACCACCTCCTTATATTCTTCAATCTGCTGGAGTAACTTTTCCCTAGAAGGATCTTCGCTTGAGGTACTGGCCTTCTCAACCGCAATAGGCACTTGTCCCATATTATACGGGACCATAGCCCAAGATTGAACCTATGCAGGAGGTTGGGGTTGATCAATTGGTGGGTCAGCAATAATTTGGCTAGAGCTAACCTGCTTTTGGGATCTCAAGATTTCAATTTGTTGCCTTAATAAGCCATTTGTGTTTCCAATTCCGCCACCCTTTGCTGATTCTTATTATACTCAATAATAAGGTCATTATACTGGTTCCTCAGAGTATCTCGATTTTTAGTTAAATCCTCCATGGTTGCCCTAGTAAATTTGGCAACATTCACAACCATGTCAATAGCCTCCAAGGTAGGGGTATCAGCAACTCTCTTCACAATCAAATGACCACTAAAATTGAATGTTTCAGTGACAATAGGTTTTTGAGACCTTGTAGATAGTGACCATATTGCCAGAGAATCCCACTCTTCACTAAAAGTTGATCCTTTAAGTGCTAATGTTGCCTCCTCCTTTGTTTCAAGAAGTGGTTTATTTTCCCTTCTTACTGTATCAAATACTACAACATCAGCAATATCCCATTCAGGGAGTAGCAATATCCCACACTTTTGAACCAATGTTCTACCCTATTCAGGTGTGATTTCCTTAAACCTCTCCTTCAATTGTACTCTGATATTTGACTGAATTACTTGCTCTGGAAGCTCTGGGTGCAAATTTCTCTCATGTGCTACCTACTCAGTATAAGATGAGAGATGAGCTCTCCATACAAAATCTTCAAAAGAACGGGTATGGATAAAAGAGTCATCCATCATGATTTTTTTGCAGGCTTCCATTCTCAAATCATCACTATTTTTAATTCCTTTAATCTCATCCTTCCCCAATCTTAAGGTGATGGCTCCTGAGCTCGTTGAAATGTCAGTCAGATCTAGTGGTATTTTTAGATTTATTTCATCTGAAGTTACAATAATATCCTCCTCATCATTACCTTTCTAGCCAACATCCCCCATACTATCAGTTTTAGGCCTCTTTGGGGATGATGTGCTAATCTATTCTAAAATCTTCGAAGGCGAATCCAGATCAATAATACCAAATACTGATTTCCTTAGGACGGATGATGCACCACTCATCATAACTTCCTCTGTCCTATTTCTCTTCATTCTTGAAAACACTTTTATTTTCCCTTGAGGCTGGTAGGTAGGCCTTTCTTCGATTCTTATCTTAGGGTGCTGCTTAGTAACATGTGACTTTCCCTTTCCTTCTACAATCCTTTCCTCCTTCAAGACTCCTACTATGCTCTCGACATTATCAAGAACATAGATTGCCCTACTGAGCTCATCTTTAGCATCAGGTATAGGATCAAAACCAAGTATTTTCTCCTGTTTGCTTCTTACCATTTTTGAATAGGCAATGTGCATTACCTTTCTCTCATCCCGTAAGTCCTCATCAAAAATATTCTTAATGATATCTTCAGGATAGTAGAAATTGTGAACAAAGGTTCTAGTCTGATGTCTAGCCTTCATTTGGGAGATAAAACCCTTAGGTTCATAATTCCTAGGGCGTACAGTTTTCAATCTATATGGCTTGAGTAACAAGTGTAAATTTCTCCACCCTCCCTTTATCATAAAAAAATCTGCAAAAGCTGTATATTCAGGGAAAAAGGATCCTTTCTTGTGTTCAGCAGGCAAATGGAAATCTTGAGATGCTCCCAATTGCCTCATAATCTCTACAAAACCAAGTCTGAGAGGAACTTCTTTAGGTAGGACAGACGGGATGGCATTGGTGCCAAAGACCTTGAAGATTGTAGTATTGTGATTGGGGATAATATCACCCCAATTGTGGGTTATATTCAGCTCAGGCCTTCTCTCCATAGGTCTTAGAAAGTTGTGAATTTATTTTGGAATCCTGGGTGGATCAACAACTAAAGCCTTCCTTAACTTAGATCCAAAAATATTATGAAAGGTGACATAATCAAACTTATGATTATTTTTGTTTAAGACCCTAGTCCAATATTGGATAGGAATTTCAATATCTCCTTCCATCTTCCTCAACTCCATATCTTTTTCAAATACCTTCTGACCCCTATATAAAAACATATGAATCAATAGTGAAAACCATTTGAATTTTACCCAATTCTTTCCCAGCTTCAAAGCTGCTAAGCCAAAATCTATGTTCTCTACAAGGTAAGTGGCAAAGTCATATACCACATTATAACCAGGGTGTTGGAGGTTGATAGCCATATACATTATCTCTATAGGCATAGTCTTCTTCAGGTCAATCCCAAAACTTGACATAGTGCACAGATGGACTTCTTGAAATGAGGGGCAAAGTAGTCTATCGGGAAAGGTTCGGGCTCATTCTTGCCAATAACAACCTTTTTCTGATTCTTTCCTCTTCCAGACATAGCCAAATGGGGTATCAAAAGGGATGTCCTTATCAAACCCTTAGTGTTTCTGTATTCTTCCCTGAAGACCTCCAATTTGATGGGAATCATATCCTGGCTCCATTCATGTAAGCCAAAAATCTCTACAATTTCCTCTCTGGTTACTTTAATCATAGGCTTGCCAAGATGTGTTCTGACAATTCGAGTCACAGGATCGTACCTTGCAGCAATATCTTTTAATAATTCTACATCTTCATAGACATTCGGTACCACCAACTTACCCAAGTCCAATCTCCATGGATTACACAAAGGAACAAACAAATTTCTATTTCCAAACCAATTGGAAAAGAGCTGCCAACCAGTGTACAACAATTCGGCATCATGGATTGTACACTGTTTGTCCATTAAACCTTCATGAATCATGGGTGCATAGAACAATATCCTTCCTTCTTTCTTCTTACTCGTAGAAGGTTTCAACATATCAATAATATCTTGTGAGTAACCCTTAGGCATAGCCTTGGGACCAATAGTTCATGCCTTGGATGCCATATATTTTAAATAGAAGGGGATTTGAACTAGGGTTTTCTTAAAGAAAAACAAACAATTACACCCTATTCTCAACTACCGTTACAGAAAGCTTTTTTGTATGCACACAAATCACTAGCAATGACCTATATAAGCTCTAACAGCCAATTTGCTTAACAATTCACCAGGAATCGAAAAGGACACAATCGCCAATTATTCAATAGGAAATGCTAATATATTCTGAAATTACAAAAGAAGGCTTTCGTATCACTTACTGTTTATTTTGCAGAGTGTTAACTATCACAATAATGGAGAACTGAGATAATAGCCACTTTTCTAAACACTGAGGAACTCTTATAAACCAGAATGCAACACTAAAATAGCAATCCACTGGTTACTTAGCATTTAATTATGTAGGCCGAGTCGAACTTGACCATTACTATTCGCTCACGCAAGATGGAACGACTATAGTACAACACCAGTTTGTTTGAAAACATTTCATTGATCAAAGATACAGTTGGCTAGACGGACGGTCCAAATTTGGTCAACAGTAGTTTGAAAATGACACATCCTCCTTCCAGTCAGCAAGCGAGCAAGAATATTTCCCATTAGGTACCACATCAGCATGGAACGGGTCCCACCTCATTCGTTAATTGATAACACTGGCGCCCACGCATCAACACATCGTGTACCTCACAACATTATTGAAATTGAAGTTTTAATTGCATGAGGTCAGTGAGGGATGACCTAGATGCATCAAATAGTACACAACTGTCAGCATCATCACCCGTCCATCAATCAACACTCAAAAACTAGCCCCACCAAGTTACACAATAGGTGGCAGCATCTCACAAGCCTCACAACATTTTCTGTGACGCAAGCACAAACCTTGCGAGGTGTGCGATGAATGGTCAAGATCGCAATTCCTGCATCCGTTGGCTAATACAAATCTGCACATGCGAAATAGTTACTTTAAAGAAAGGGGACCACTAGGAAAATGGGGAAATAACCCACAGGGTCAAAAAATGATTCAAAGGCTACATTGTAAAAGTTTATAGGCCGAAAACAATAGGGACGCATAAGTCAAAATGAAAAACCGAAAGGATAGGTAAAAGGGGCCGGTGAAGTGATGGCCAAAAGGGATAAAACATGACTTAAGTGACTGAGTACAGCTAATAGCAAGTCAACGACTAGAAAGAAAAAACCCCCCAAATACCAAACCAGTAGAAAAATAATGAAGATAAAACCACCCCAAAGGTAAGGAAAATAAAAGCTCCACCACATAACACCTACCAACCTTATTCAACCTACCAAATGACTCAAAACAAACTAACTATGCAAACAAAACTTATTCACTTAAAACAAAAACTATCCTAACCTAGACTAACTAAGGAAAGGAATACCTAAATAAAACCATTAACTGGTTCATGAAAGTAGCTACCCTTTCTTTGCAACTTGTAATGCTCCATATGTTTGTGAGCATCAAAGAGGAAATGAAGAAATGATAGATGTTTAACCAACTATTGCAATGCCTCATAAATGGAGAAAACAAATCCACAAATCCACTTACCATTCATGTTATCTTAAAATGGATAGGATAGTAGGATAGAGTCCTCATGCTTGGGTGCAATAATGACTTGTGATGCATTGCTAGTTTCCATCCTAGTTAGATGCCTGATAGGACATCCCCTTGAAAGCTTTAGATTGGTTTTTCCTTTTTCCTCTTTTGGTGTGATCATATCCTTCATCTTACTCTTATGGTGCTCTTGTGGTACAAGAAATTGATTTGGAACTTCATATTTTTCTTCTTATTTCAAAGAACCCAGTAAGGTTGATATAATATTATCATGATTGCATTCTTCAAACCTTTCTACCTTTTTTATGGTTGTCTTGTTTCATGGCTAATTTTAGACAAGAGAGAAGACAATTTGAATGATTAGAAATAACATCATTACCTTCACATTACATGATAAATTTCCATGTTGATTCCTCATCCATGGTCAATGGACCATCCTCTTCCATTAAGATAGCTAATAACTCATCAAAGCTATCAACTCTTGGAAGGCTCTTAGGAACAACTAGTCCAAGCTCAAAATCCTCATTAGTACACTCCAAATCAGGGTTTTCTTCTTCAATGAGTGAAGCTAAATGTTCAAACAATGTAGTAGCCTCTTCCAACAAACTTTCATTTGTTATACCAACCTTAAGCTCTTTTGTACAGTAGAAAGGAAGTTCCTCCAAATAGCTAAGATCTTGCAAATCAACTTCATTATAAGTTTATTGACTTGAGAGAATAGACTCATCATCAAGACCATATTCTTCCTCTTGATCCATGTTTGATTTTTCCTCTTTAACCAGCAACTCATCGAATTGTTTGATATCTTCTTGTTGCTTCGAATCTTCATCTTGCACAACAAAACAAGACAACTCATCAAATGGGAAGATCAACTCTTCCTTCTAACCCATCCAATTTCCTTGTACCTTGATTTCCAACTAATCACCCTCGACTTCTACTTGAAAAAGTTTAGATTTTTCATTATTCACACCATTCATAGGCTTATAAACAATAGATATCTCTTTTGCCTCCTCATAACTGACCTCACAAGTTCTTTCCACTTGAGGAAGATCCTTAATTAGTTTTGAGTCTTGAATTGAAAACAAAAACTCTTGTTTCACTACTAGCTCAACCTCCTCCTATTTGAAATGATCGAGCAACTCCTCAAAAGCTTTAGGGAGTGTTGATAGAGGATTGGCTAGTATAGGAGGATTTGGTAACTCTTGAGGAAGAGAAGAAGTGATTTTCTTGAAGCTTGGGATTGTTAACACATGCTCTTCCAACTGAACAGTTTTATCATAGTTGTCCATGTTAGATTCAACTGGTAAGGGGATTTGAAAGGGCTTCTCTTGGTTACGAATTAACTATTGGTTTGAAGAAAAACTTTTAAAACTTGGAATTTTAATTGACTTAGATTCTACAACACTTTCCTCTTCTTGGTTGCATGCATTTGGACTACTAAAACCAATCGATATGTAATTAGAGTCACCATGGTGTTGTTTATATTGCCTCCAAAGGCTAATAATACTGAGTAAAACACCAAATCTCTCAATATTTTGATGAGAAGTTCATCATACTAGTTCCACCAAGCATGCCAATAACTATTATCTCTCAATATTGTACCCCTCCTAAGTTGTAGAACTTAACATATTGGTGAAACATGGGAATTTTCTAGGTTGTGGGTTACCTAGAGCAGAAAAGAACCTCCAGAGTAAGTTGGCTCTTATGGTAGTCACCTAAAACTATTTGTTGGGAAAAGGGTAAGGAGGAAACATGAAATAAAACTAACTCCTAGCATGATGCACCAAATATTAAGGATTTGTAATGTTGTTTTGACACACAATGTGATCAATAAAACTCACTACAATATACATAACTCAGTTTTTGACATGTTTTGCATAAGTATTTCATAGATAGGCTTTGAATTTTATGGAAAAAATCAAGTGGAACAACAAATGACCTTCCTAGAGGCTCGAATGTTTGACTTCACAATTGAGTCCTACATAGAACTGGTAGAACACAAACTATGACCTGCACAAACATGCACTTTTGTATAAAGGCTATGAGAAACTAGGCTAGAACTAAGGATAAACATTATCATCACAAGGAAATATCAATAATTTCATGTTATCACACAATATCCAGTATTGAGAAGGAAAAATAGCTTGCTTTTATTGATTGAAAGGTAAAAATACAGTTGAGTACAAGTCTGTGAAATGAGTTACAATGCTATCTTTTTCTTGAAAGCTCCAAAAATGAGCTACAATACTTGTTGAAAGAAGAAAGAACTAACTCCAAACTATCATTTGAAGTTACTTTATGCTTGTAAAGACATTGCACAAAGACGTTAAGTAGATTTGATTTGTGATGGACATATTTTGACAGTAGTAACAATAACTTGCAATCTATCAAGACTTGATTACCTTATAACCTATCAATTTCTAGCGATGAAATGATAAATTAATCATAATGTCACCTCCGGATCACATCATCATGAAAGAACTTCATCCAACATCCTTATGAGTGCAGGCACCACAAAATAGGTATTCGTCAGATTTGTCTTCCTCAAGTGAGGGAAATTCAGGAAGAGAAAAGGAAAGCGAGACATGTAGTAGGTCTAAAAGAGGGACATCAATTAGAGGTCAAAAGATTAGAATAAAAATCCGTAAACACATGGAATTTTTTCTTACTGAAGGGGGGTCATGTTCTTATGATGATGAGAGCATAGGCGACATCGAGGTGCCCTTGAGGTACAAACATCTACGGAAACAATGGGTACCCAAGGAACTTCCTCCAATAAACATTGATCTTTGTGTCAATGAGAGGATATATCGCATAGCACCATCGTCATTACATCGTTTGGGCCTATTTTGCATGGACGGCATAAAAGTCTGTTACAACAAAGTTACTGAGTTGATGGAGTATGTTGGACCCTATTATAGTTACAAAGATTGGATGTAGCTGGTTCGATATACACAAAGTATGTGTAGGTATGCACTATCAACAAATTATATACAACTAAAAGATAAGGATCAAAATAAAGGAGTGGCTAGGTACATTGACAAGAGGCAAAAAGAATCAGGGAATATTGCAGGGTTTATAAATAGAACATGACCTGGGTCAACAAATAAGCAACCCAATTGTATATTCGAGGCACGAGAGGGAAACCGTGTATTCGTATGTGCGATAAAATCAATAACTGCAGGGGAAGAGTTGCTAATCGATTACAATTTGAATCGCTTAGATACAAACACAATTACTATGGGGGTGGTATGTACTATATATATACCATTTTATGCAACCTCCAATTAATGACTCCAATATACCATTTTATTATTATGTTTTTTTTCGTAAATCTATTGGTTTCATTTTGGTAATGTTTTTTATATTTAATTTTTGTCACAGTGGGACATTGATCATACGAGGAAGGCTTTGGCCCAGAGCACAGATCACGATCCATCCTTAGGCGCTTCTATCCAATAGGTTTACGTCATTGTAATTGTACAAATTAGATACAAGCAAAATGTTTTATTATTATGTTTTTTTCATGAGTTTATTGGGTTAATTTTTTTTTGATAATATTTTTAATATTCTTGTTGCAATTGGCTGATCGGGGAAAGGCACCAGCAGTATAGGAGAGCATCCATATGGAGGTGCAGTCACTATTATGCGATGATGACATCGCATTTTCCACAAACCCTGTGGATATGATGAGGAAGGCCCAAAAAAAATGCAATCAAGAAATCCTTCAGTTGGTATTCGTAGTGCCTCAAACAGATGAGATAAGAGAAAGGGTTAAAATATTGTCTGAGAGAGCATAGAACTTGGAAGTAAGTTGTCATGAGATCTTTAATTATAACATAAGTTCATTATGGTTTTATATTTTGTACTCTTTTATGTCATGAACTAAAATATGTGTTTTTTTTACAGGATTATTTACATCCTCATGATCATGTTGCTGGCCGTGATCAAGGTACTGTAAGTGTTTCCCAGGAAGTAGGGGACGGTACAAGTGTCAATCTTGATCTTCCTGCGCATACAACACATCATTCGACCCCATCATCTGTGCCTATATTGTCATTTGAAATGTTGGCAACACATACCATGCAGGCATTCGGTAGTCCACCCTCTGGCAGCGAACACATGCCACTACATGTGTCAGTACCTGTGGATGTAGAGGCCACTACTACTGGTGATGTTTTAGCAGCATTTCCTGGATCTTCCCGTATTACTAGTATGGGAACATTGTCGGTCACATTTGTGGTGACTGATGATCTCCTTCCCATAAAGATAGAGAAGGTCCCAGGTAATTTAAAATGTTTTAATTATTATTATTATTTTTTTAAGTAAGTGCTAACAGTGGGGATAGCGCCCTATTATGTTGATTTACAAAATGGCATTATTTGCCTACATTATAATTGCAGGAAATGATGTTTTTTATAAACATCTAAGTGATATTTCATTGGAGCTCTTTGGGCCCACCATACTTACACGGTGGAATGCCCAAAATCAAGATTTAAAAGATGAGCTCATTAACCGTTTAGTTGTGTTGTTCAGTGATAAAACATTCAACTGAACCAAGGTCCTTAAGAAAGCTGGTACCTATCTAAAGTATGTGAGGGACCAATATAGGTCACATTTAGAGAAGAACAAAAAGTATGAGCGTCCCCCCATGATTCTGGAAAGGGAGTGGAAGGACTTGGTGTTGGATGGAAAGGAGAAGGCTGAAAAGAAGAAAGGAAAGATACTACCGGACCAAGCAAGGTATGTAATACTATCAACAATTTAATTATATACTAATTAATCTTTCTTTTCACATAATCTAACGTATTTCAAATTTTTCATAGGTTGCCCGACACATCAAAGGCAACAAAGGAAAGACTAGAAAAACACGGGCAGCACAAACTTGGCTCTAGTGGTTATATGAAAGTAGCCGCATGATTTGTAAGTATCAATAAATGAAATATTGCATCCAAATAATAAATTGCAAACAATTTTGGTTTTATCACATCATAGAAGCAAAATTCATGATCGCATGCAAAAATGCAGGGCTTTTGATTTCAATAGAGTGCCCACACAAGAGGACCTAAAGATTGCCTTTGACCAAGGCTATGGAGCCCTGACTGAACAGCTAAGAGTCTCAACTAGGCAAACACAATCTTCCACTGCATCCAACATGCAGGTAAATAAACTCAATAAAGTTTATTTCAAATTGAATACTTGTGCAATCTGTTCAATATTAATTTGCAACATAATAATATGCCTATTTGTTTTACACAGATAAGCAATGATAATCCTGCACATGACATTGGAATGCAGCCCAGTGAGGGTGGAGCGCAACCTTTCGATGAAGGCCATGGTGTGCATCCCAATACTAGATGTATTCATGTGCTATACAAAATGCAGTATGGATTAATACAATTAAACATCTTTAATTACATTTAGTGTATTAATGAATGTAACCTTTCGTGTTTCAACTTTAGAGCATGTAGAGCATGATCAACATGTTGAGCATGATCAGGCTAGACAAGATCAGGAACATGATGTGGCTCCATCAGGTAAGCAAGACCACTCTAATGTTCTTTTAAACATTTTTAATTGCAATTGGTGTATTAATTAATGTAATCTTTCGTGTTTCAACTCCAGATCAGGATTTAGAGGGTGTTCAACATGTTGAGCATGAGGCTATAAGACAATATCAAGAATATGATGTGGCCCAATCAGGTAAAGAGCACCACTCTGATGTTCTTTTAATTAATGAAATACATGTAACAATAATAATAAAACATATCAATTTAACATTTCTTTGGTATTGTAGCAGACCCCCCCTTGCAGCCGCATCCACGCGGTTGTGAGTAAACGACTAGGTGTACATTAAGATCACGACCAGAGCTCAGAACAACTCAAGGGGGGACAGATGATTTTGGAAACGATACTCCACTTCAGCTTTTTTTAGCTACAAAAAAGAAACAAAAAAAAAAGTGATTGTAATCATATTATGACAACCATATTTTTGATAATATGTAAAAACTGAAAAAATGAAATATTTAATGAATGAATCTGAATATGTTAATGAAAAAATGTTATATGTTAATGAATGAATGTTATATATTATTAATGGATGAATGAATGAATGTTATATGTTATTAATGGATGAATGAATGATTAATGTTATATGATCGAGTATGGGGAATTGAGAGTGATGTGAGGGGGGGGCGGGGGGGGTGGGGGGCAAGGGCCAAATGAGCTTCCACCTTCACGTGGTTGGCCTTGTTAAGTAGAGATTATTAAACTACTCTCAAAACAAAGAGAAGCTCAAAAAGGTAAGTAATGCACTTTTCAATATAAGAAATGCATCGTTTGAAGCATCAAACCAATCTGCAAAGATGAAAGAAAGTGCTAACTTTTCACTATGAACATTGTGTTGTGTGTGGATTTGGTTTCAAAGCTCTGTTGATGGAGATGGCTTGTATGACAGCCAAGAAAATAGTTATCATTATTGCTGCTACAAACAGGCCTCATATCGCTGTAATAGTCTTGATCTTTCAATGAATAGGTTTTTAAAAAAAAATGCACTTTCTCGTTGAATTTATGACGAACCGCAAAAACATCTAACGAATTTACAATGTATCCGATGAAGTTTCACCATAATGACTTTCCTATTTCATCGCTCATTCGACAAACTTCTGTCGCTATTTTAATCTAAACTATGTTGCCAAGACTCCTGCCGATGTAATCTTATCGATGTCATATAGTTGCTCGGGTAGACCTTCAGAACTTACTCCAATGATATATGTCTTGCCGATATGCTTCCCTTGATGAGACAATATGTGTATCTTGCCAATGAAAATTTATCACCGAGACAGAAAACCAGTCCTCTCAATATATCTTCTCAGGCAATTTTGATCATTGTAATAGTCTTCATCTTTCACCGATATGCCTACATTTCAACGAATAGGTTTTAAAAAAAAAAGTGCACTTTCTCGTCGATTTTACGATGAACCTCAAAAAGCGTCCAGCGAATTTGCAATGTATCCAACGAATTTTGGTCATAATGACTTGCCTATTTCATCGCTCGTTCGATGAAATTTTGTCACTATTTCAATCTAAATTATGTCACCAAGACTCATGCCAAAGTAAGCTTATTGGCGTCATATAGCTGCTCGGGTAAACATTCAGAACTTACTCCAATGATATATGTCTTGCCGATATGCTTCCCTCAGTGAGACAATATGTGTATCTCACCGATGAAAATTTATCACTGAGACAAAAAACCAATCCTCCCATTATATCTTCTCAAGAAATTTTGATCGCTATAATAGTCTTGATCTTTCAATGAATAGCTTTTTTTTTTGAAAGTGCACTTTCTCGTCGAATATATGATGAACCACAAAAACATCTGATGAATTTGCAATGTATCTGATGAAGTTTCACCGTAATGACTTACCTATTTCGTCGCTCGTTTGATGAACTTCTGTTGCTATTTCAATCTAAATTTTGTCACCAAGACTCATGCCGAAGTAAGTTGATCGGCGTCATATAGCTGCTCGGGTAGAGATTCAGAACTTACTCCGATGATATATGTCTTGTTGATATGCTTCCCTCGGTGAGACAATATGTGTATCTCGCCGATGAAAATTTATCGCTAAGACAAAAAACCGGTCCTCCCGATATATCTTCTCAGGCAATTTTGATCGTTGTAATAGTCTTGATCTTTCAACGAATAGGTTTTTTAAAAAAAAGTGCACTTTCTTGTCGAATATACGATGAACCACAAAAACGTCTGACAAATTTGCAATCTATCTGATGAAGTTTCGCCGTAATGACTTGCCTATTTTGTCACTCATTCGACGAACTTCTATTGCTATTTCAATCTAAATTATGTCTCCAAGACTCCTGCCGATGTAATCTTATCGGCATCATATAGTTGCTCGGGTAGACCTTCAGAACTTACTCCGATAATATATGTCTTGCCGATATGCTTCCCTCATGCTTCGTCAATGAGACAAGATGTGTATCTCGACAATGAAAAGTTATCACTAAGACAAAAATCCAGTCCTCCCAAAATATCTTCTCAGGCAATTTTGATCACTATAACAATATTGATCTCTCAACAATATTGCCAATATGTCAAATTTGTGTCGTAATGGCGATGGACTTACGTTGTTAATCCGATGGTTTGGTGAAGGTATGCCTCCCATCATCTAGGCACTGTTCATCGCGCGATCGACGAAGTTGGCATCACAGTTCCGACGAGCGTGCATCGTGAGGTCGACGTTTTGCAGCCCATCGAGATGTAGACGAAATTTGAGCAACGACGCTGACTTTTGTTAATCGTCAGTCGTCCGACAATGTATCATTGAGATTCTGACAAAAGGCCATCAGAAATTAGGGTCAAATCCTATGGTGTGAGATTGTTTAGGTCATAGTTGGTATAAATGCAAGGTGAGTTGTTGAATATGTTGCAAGGTGTGCGAATGATTAGAATGTCATCAAGTGTGATGATCTAAGTGTGATCTTAAATGCATATGACTCTAGATACAATGAGCAAAAGGTGTCTACATTTTTTATGTTCTTGAAGTTGTTAGAGGGAGTGAGCTAAAGGTTGCGGATGGTGCAAAGTTGTAGTGGTAGATTTTCCTATTTCTCTAAGATAGTGAATATTTGTATAATATTTTATTATATTATTCTTTCTTCTAGGAAGTGAACCACTCGACAGTGATCCTTTCTTCTTTTCTAGGTAGTGAGACTAATTGTATTTGATGTTGTTATAAATATATATGTGAGCTAATCCTCACCAAGGTTTTTCCCTTCTTAGGATTTTCCAGGTAAATTTGGTTCTCTCTTATGTATGGTTGTGTTTGCATTGTTGTTTCACATGTTTAAATTCTACTAATACTTAATGAGGATTTACATTTTGATAAGGGTTTAAAAGTTAATGAGGGATTTAATGTTTTAATGTACAACTGATTCACCCCCCTCTCATTTTCCTTATGCATCTAACAATCACACTAAATGATGTGGCACTAACCAAACAAGAAAAATGTGATCCTAGATGTTGAGAAATTAATAGGTCTATTAAAGATAATTAATAATTTGGGACATTAGAAAAATTTAATATTGTGTGATCAAATACAATTATATTTTTTGTATTTATTAAATTAGTAAAATTAAAGAAAGAACATGAAGTTGTTACAAAAAACATACTCATGATACAAGGATTTATACGGAAAATAATTATGGGAAAAAACCAATAACAAAAGGATATTTATGATTCTATTAACCATGTAGACACCTACAATTGATTATACCTAACCACACCTAATGTTAGCCTATCCTAAGTCATTAATTAATTAAATATTATTTATTTAGTTAGTTAATTTACCCATTTCTTTTATCCCACCTTATTTTAGCCATTAATTAAATAAATATCTATTATTTATTTAATTAATTTATCCATTACCGTTATCCCTCACCTTTAATTAAATAATTTTACATTTATTTAATTAAACCTTATATCTAAAATCCTCCAACTAAATCAATTAATTAATTCAAAATCAACTAATTGATTTAGGCTAAATAGTTTCATCCACTTTTTTCTCCAATATTTAATTCTATTTTATCCCTCAATCATTGTATATTTAATCCTAGTCATTGAATCCATTCACATGGATCACAATCTAAACTTACCATCATGTGACAAGCACCCCTCACATCTTATTCTCTCACATGTGAGAGGATGAAAAATTCAAACCTACCTTTACACATTTATCCCTCTTGTGACACTTGTTACAAGGTTAAGATTTTATCTAAACCCTAATCCTCAATAAATCCTAACCATCCATCAATAAATACATCGTAGCCCTTGATTTCCCTTATGGAAATTCTATAAATGTGAAGCCCCTCATCCCATTTGACATTCCAATTTCATCATAAGTTTATGTTGTCTAATTTTTTATCTAATATAATTCCATAGCCTTATGCTACTCCATTTTCTATCTAATCTTCCATTATCCAAAACTCATGCTATCCATTTGATCTCATTATGTTAATCCTACTATCATTTTTCTTGTTTTTTAAGAAACCACATTCCATATATCAAAATAAAACATCAAGAGAGTGTTGGGTGTAACACTTCTTGTTTCTCAATCAAAGGAGAAATGAGTGAACAAGGTAAAAGGTTCCATATTCTTTGGAATATTTATGGTATTTCCCTTGTCTATTTTTCTTGTCTTCAAACCAAAATATATATAAATATAATATTTTGTTTGCATGTATCTCAATATATGAACTATAATTTATAACCTCCATGTAGTAATACCACACCTTCAAGAAAGATACACCATCATCATAATGAAATTTTTTTCCATAAACAACAAGTAAATCTAAAACTTGCCTAGAATAAAAATCCTCTAAATACTCCTAAATGTCCATGGAATACCAACTATCAGTAATACAATGACATCATCATACCACAAACAATACAAACCATGACTTATCTACATGGATAACCACCACATATTATTAGATACTACCACATACATTTATTAAAAGGTTGTTGACCAAAACCCCTAAATTATGTATGCCTTTCTACACTATAGTTAAAAATAAACTATGGTTTGTAGTAGCAAATAAAAAAATCTTTCTTCTAACCACATATGATACTTCCAAGCATCCTCTAGAATATTTGCATGTGCTTAACCATATTTTCATGAACTCTAGCAATATTGCATGTGCAAGTTCATTGTAATACACACTCCAACAAATATTTAGACCAAGATAAAGTGATGAATTATTCACCAAAAATATTTCGGTTAATGGCATAGCAATAGTAATCTATAACAAACCTTTATTCCATACCACAATATCTAGCTCTCATTAAATTCTATTACATAGCTTTCTAACACTATCTAATAGTTTTCAATCAAAAAATTTAATAAGATCTTGAACAATCCTTGATATCATCTCTCACCCATGAACTATGTATAGGTGAATAGCAACCAAAGTTCTAACAGAGTATTATATTAACATTAGGTCATCATGGATTCATTTTATTTGGAATCAAATCAATTTATTAATAGTATGAAGTGATAGACAAAATAAATTATCACTTGTTCCAATTTTTTATAGTATCTTTCATTATTTTATGATTAAAAGATTGTTGATATAATTAGGAGTATATTTCATAGCATCAAATTTTGAGTTTGACAACATATGTGTTAGATCATAGTTTTTTGGCCCTTATTTTAGGCAAATAAAATGACTAGATTCAACATGAGGTAATAATATTTTTATCCTTCATCTTTTTATAGTGCTCTCATTGGGAAAAAAAAAATGTAATTGATATTTTTTAGGCCACTATAAAATAAATATTCATTAGTTTAAAGTACCAAAGCACTCCAACATATTATAGGATTAATTTACGGCCATATAATTACATCATAATGACCTATATAAATAACTAGGAAAACAATACAACATGAGATTCTAATAATATCATTTGAATAACCAAATCCTAGAATAGACTAATTACAAAAAACTAAGAACACTCCAATGCTAACAATATTCTAAATTTAAGATTTTAAAAATCATATATCCAACTCTTGAATAATTTCTAATATATCTAACTCTTTATTGACTAAAATGGATATAATCTAAATGATTTAGTCATTACATAATGAATATGATATTTTATAGAATATGGAGATCAAATATTTTGATTGAGTAGGAGCATGAATTATATCAATGTGTAATCATGTTGCCGATGAAAAAAATATTATGAATTATCCCTATGGTGGTCATTCCATCTCATTGGAGTACATGGGTAACTAGCCCCTAAAATTTTCAAGTAAAATATGAAATGATATTGAATACAAGGGTAACATAGTCATGATTTCCAAGTGCAATATATGTTGAATTGGCATGAATATTGGGTTCTTTACATTTTTTTTTATTGAGATAGCTAATCTTAAGAAAAAACTACATATCATCATATTGTGGTAGCCAATCTCGTGATAATTGATTTGATATAATTGAACAGTAAAAAATAATATATATTTCTATGATATATCCTATGAGAATATAATTATGCCAATCTACATGATATCTAATGTTTTTGCTCTTCAATCTTAAATTGTCTGAAGACATTTTACCACACACCAAAATTACATATCCCTACCACCTACTCAATTTTTTTAAATATGTAGAGGTACACCTTTAACAAACACTCTACCTTGGATGAAACAATTTGAACCTATTGGTCCTTCTATTCTTCATTTACAATATGACCAACCTCTAGATATTTGTAGTGATGAAAGTCTAATCACTAAACTATTGAGAGATACAATTTTTCTATGTTCTTATTATGTCATACCTTAAACCCACCTCATGTTCACATCCATCATTGAATGTCACAATAATCCACTTCACCATAGAATGATTCTACACTAGAACACCTCGTCACTTGAACATGTCAATTGATGCATCTTTTCTTCACTAAAACACCTCATCACATAGATACTTTCTTTAATGCACCTTCTCTACACTATAACACTTCATCACTTAGACACTTTGTCTAATTCACCTTAGTCTTAGAGTATTATTCTTAGCCCCCTTTCCATGACCTAATATTGTAAATCTCAATGAGTGAGATGTATTATTTCTACTTGAGTAAAAAAATTCACCATTCTCCAAGCATTAAATAGAATTCAAGTTGTAACATGATATTTTTTGTTAATAAAATATGTCAATGGATCCCTTCTTTATCATAAAGACAAATATACCATTAAGCACACTTTTAAGAAGTTTTTTTCCTCTATTTATTTACTCAACATAGATATTCGTCCACAAAAAAATACTAATTACTATTTTGTAACATTTATTTTGTTAGATACTATAAGATGGCGAACGGAGGGGTGAGGAACAAGAAATGGAAAAAAAGCGTAGTTTTGAAATTTGAGAGCTATGTGGGTGGAGATGATGTAGATTCAAATGATGATGGTGGTGTTTTTGTTGCTTTTGGAGCTATCTTTGGTCCTCTTGTTTGTTCTACACAAAGGTGGGGAGTGATTTTGTGGGAGAGAAACTTCATCTCTGTCTTCCTTTTAAGCTTCCTAGAGCTTTCACAAATTTTGGGTTTGCCTTTGAGTAGAGTTTATTTGTGGTGCTTCTCCCTATAGGGGTTGGCTGGGGTCATTTATTGGGGTCTATTCTTTGATTGGGTAGTGTGGTCAAATATTATGAGGTTCCTTTCATTTCTAAGTGGGCTCTTCTCTATAGTCCCATGCATCAAGATGAGGTTTTTCTTTCAGGCCAACATTTGGTTTGGTGGGGAGGTAAGTTTCCCCTCTTCATGGTGTGGTTGTGTTTTCCCTTTTTGCCTATTTCTTTCCTTGCAATGGGTGAGGATACTATTTGGGTTCTCTAAGGAGGTTTTGTTGAAGGATGGGATTTTTTCAGCTCCTATTTGGTGTAATAGAAAGGCTTGGGTGCTCCTCATGCTGGCCTATTCTCTAACTTGTTTCTTCTTGGTTTTCCTTTTCTCCTTTTGGCTATTGGTTTGGTGGCTTTATTTTGGGGGTTCTTGTTCTTGGAGTGTTTTGGTTGTTTCTAGCCTCCCTCTTGTGGAGTGGTGGTGTCTGCCTCTAGTTTATTATGTGGATTTTTGGCCTATTTTTGGCCCTAACCGGCATGTTAGGGTAGCTAGGTGGTTTATTTTCTTGGCCTTCTCCTTATTTCCTTCCTATTTGGGGTCCCCTTTTCCTCTTGGAGCCTATTTTCTCCCACTCACTTTGGGGTTCTAGGTCTCAAATTTTGGTGGTCTTTTGGAATGCATTTATTTTTGCAGTAGTGTATTGCCTCCTATTGGTCTTCTGGGGAGTTGTTGTTTAGGTTTCTTCTCTTATTTTTTTATACCTAGCTGATTTTTTTGTTGTTTGGTGTTTTGGTGGCCTTTTGGCTTGAATTTTATACTGCCCTCTTTGACAAAAGGTTGGGTCTTCACTGGCAGTGCTTGGGGTTGTTTTTTATTTTTATGTGTTGTCTATTGAAGCTTATGAGAGATTTTTCCCTTCTCTCAAACTCTAGTTTCTTTCCATGCCAAAGAAGGTTGTGACTGCCCTTTCTATCAAACTCATTTCTTTCTTCTAGGTTATACAGTGAGGATCTTCTATGGAGGTGAAGATTGATCCTTCAGAGGTGGAGCCCTCTCCTTTAGATTCAAATTTGGTGGTCGTAAACTTGGTGGGAAGATCTCTTCTTTAATACTCATTTATATTGAGGTGGAACTTGTGTGTGTAGGAGATTATTGGAGTTGTTGGAAAGGGTTCTTATTTCTTCTTCTCCATTAGAGGGGATCCCTCTCCCATTGAGGAGGAGATTGGGTTGGAATTTTAGGTGAGAAGGAGTTGCAAGGAGGAGGATGGTTATTAGTCTTTTGAAGCTCTCTCTAACTTCCCTATTAAGGTGGGGATTATGGATTTACTGGTTCTGGTGCGACATAGGGGTTTAATGGATTTTTTCCCTTAGTAAGTTGTTTGTTTTTCTTGGCTCAATTGTTTTTTCCATCTAAGTAGTGTATGCAAATTTATTTGATTTGAATATCTATGTATGGTTGTTGTTTATGGGTTGTGGTTAATCTGTTGATTATTTTCCTTACAACTTCTTGCCATGTAATGGGTTTAAGGTCCCAAAAAAAAAAATCTTGTATTTGGTTTTTTGGTCCCATCAAAACCTATTTTACAATAATCAAAAACATTTATTTTTTTCATTATATAAATCACTCTTTCATTTCTTATAAAAATCATTTCTCTTAAACATTATTTAATTAATATAACTTAAACATTCATAATTAAACTTCATAAAGACTAAAAATTAATTGCTTCATCTACTCACCCTAAAACCTAACCCCTCTTAATATCCCTAACTCTAAGCCTTAACTTCATAATTAAAACTCATAAAGGCTAAAAATTAATTGCTTCATCTACTCCCCCTAAAACCCAACCCCTCTTAATATTCCTAACTTTAAGCCTTAAACTCATTCCAAAATTATTAGCATCACTTACAATGCAAATCTATTGCTTTCTCTTACCCAAAATTATACCTAGAATATAACAACCACACCAACATTTCCATATGTCATTGTTATCAGATCATTTCTTCCATTGCTACCTCTCTTTGCCTCCTCTGTGAACTCCCCTCATTAGGCTTTGATCAATTCCTTCACCCTCATTGTATGCATATAGAAACTACACATGAGATAACTTAAACCAAGATAAGATACAGTTAGAATGATAGAAGATCTCATAAATGATAACTGTCAGTTTATCCTTCGCATCTAAAACTTATATAAAAATATAAAACCTTAAACCTATTTTTTCTATGTTATGTCCATTACTACACTATACCTCAAATATTTTCCCCTCTTATGTATCTTTTCCTACCATGAACTCCCATGTGGAACCATTTATTCCTCAAATTGTAGTGCTCTCTCTTTTCCACTTATTCATTGATGTTACCCAATATCATTAATATTGTTGTGGTTAGAGAAATAATTCCTTTCCTCTATCATGGAATTGTTGATTATCACCAAAATTGTTCTCAACTCAAGATTAATGATGAAACCAATAAATCAATTGTAAGAATATAACTCCATTTTAGAATTATATATTGAAATATTTTAATTTGTGTCTAGATATGCCAGTAATTCTTTAAAGATATTATTTTAGAAATCTCTCGAAAAGACAAATATTGGATCTCACAATGGAAAGCTATGGTGTTGTGTTTGTGGGCATAGATAAAATCATCTTATTCACTACCTCTTTTCATATATTACACCCCATCTCTTAATTAACAAGTTACTTTTATCTTGTAAGTAAATGTGATGATAAATTTTTTGATTAGGGGTTAAACAGTTTTTGATGGGACCCAAAACCCATTATAGATCAGTTTTGAAGGGACCTGTAATCCTGTCAAAGAAAGGCATGTTGCATACAAAATAATACACAAACCAACAACAACCCAACAATAGAAACAACTAAAAATACATGACTACACAAGTTGCATCAGATAAGAAAACAAGAGACCAAGATCCCTTTACAACCAGTAATTAATCGAGACCTAGAACCCTTAGTTAAACAAAGACATAATATTTTTTTATGATGGAAAAGGTTGCTCTCTTTGGTATATATGGCTTATATATGTGCAAGAACTCAAGTATTAAGAGTAAGGAACTTCATGAACTTCATTCTCTTGCTTGTGGTCACTTTAGGTTTCCTACAGACATATCATAGAAATGAGAATGATAATTTTGGAAAAGGATTAAATTTAATTTCCATTAATTTATTGTAATATTCTTGGTGTATCAATAAAACAACGGTGGGAGAAATAAGACTGTGTGCCTCCTATAACCCTTACCCATTAATAATAAATTATAAGAGGAGGATTCATAGGTTTTCCTTGAAGTATAAGGGGTAAAATATAATTATGATTATTGTGGATAGGTACACAAAATATTCCCTTTTATAGTAATCATAGTGGCATGAACATTTATAGAGATAGTTCAAAACCTAATTAATAGTGATCTAAGAAGTATAATCATCATAATCACTAATCAATCATGTAGGTACTATTTAATTATATTTTTTGGGTACTAATTTGTCTTGTATCTCTTCTAATATCCCATAGTTTGATAGAAAAACTAAGATTATTAACAAATACTCAAATGTTCATCTATGGTGTAATTTACATTGATATTTCCAATGGATTACATGGATTTTATTGAAAAATGGTGTTATAGAAAACTTTATCAGTATTATCCACCATGTATCACATCATCACTAAAAATTTAATAGAATATTATTTTAATGGAGTATCACATTTAGTAATAAACACATGTTCAAAGTGAACCTAGGCATGATTAAAATAATGAAATATAAATTAATCAACATTGAAGTGAAAGACACTTTGAGGTGACAGATTATATTTTTCAAGGTTGCTATGATATAAGAAAGCAACAAAACAAAGATAAAATATTAGTAACTAAGTATCATATCCCCTAGAAGGTTTTTTATTGGATAGATTGTATGGATACATATTCAAATTTGTTAAGAAAGGTGTCTCAACCTTTATAATGATAAGAACCTTAAAATATAATTTATGCACTATAGAGGTTATTTGTTTCTCTAAAAATTATTGAAATAGGATTTAATTAACTAAAGAAGCCTCAAATATTCATGGGTTCAAAGGTAATTCCCCAAGACTCACACCTAATACATTAGCCAAGTGAACTTTTTTTCTTCTAAACTAACAACACAAGAATGAATTCATCATTGAAGATATGTCACTAACATATCATACTACATGCTAACACTAACACAAAGTGTTGTGACAAGGAAAAATGTAAAATACCATCACCATTTCTCTAAGAAAGGTGGAACATATAGAACACTAAAAAACTACATGAAAAAGTCACCATGATGATCTTTGGAGAGAGTGGAGCTTCACTACCATGACAATTAAGTCCTAACCTATGATTGTGTTCTCTCATGAGAAAAACACAAGGGTAGGATGAGGGAATCACCTACTTTGAATACAAACATAAAAAAACATTTAACAACTCACAAAACACCAAGGAAAACCTACACAAGAGGTGGAACAACTAGGGAATAATATATCTTGACTAGTTGGAATGACCATTTATTTCCTAAACATGGAGTAGGATAATAGTGACAAATTCCTCCAATCCATTATTGTTAGGAAAAATGGTGTCTCGACCTTGTAATTATAATAGGATAATATATTGAGCATGGGGTACCTCCTTTTGAGGTCCAAGAGAGATGACCCTCCTAGTAGGGGGTCTAGGGGTCACACGCCTCGGTGTGGTTTCAGTGACAACACACTCAAAAGACATATTTTATGTATATTTTATTTTATAAATTTGGAATGTTCATAATTAGGTCTCAAATCTAAAGGTAGATTTTTTTTTATCTTGTCTTGCCCTACAAAGCAACCCTATTTTATGAGGGCAGTGTATTAAGACTGTGTATTGTGATGTATTCTGAGAGTCTAATAGTTTTTGTGTTGTCTTTGGATCTTTGGTTAGTGATACTCTTGTGAGAAGCTTTCTTTGCAAGTATATTGTAATATTCATGATTTTGAATAATATATTGGGAAGATTTTGGAGTGTGGTGTTTTCTCTTGAAAGGGTTTTCTTCATATTAATAAGTGTTGTGGTATGCATGATATTTATATTTATTTATTTTTAAGTTTTTGTAATTGTTGTAAAGATCTATAATTTTTTGTATTATCCTCCTCTCAAGATTAGTGTAGGAATTTTTTTTACTACCTTAGCTTCCTTACAAATGGTATTAGAGCCTAATCATCTTTGATTTCAATTACTTTTTTTTGGGTTTTTAAACTAATCTAGATCTAAGTGGGAGCTTGTTTAGAAGATACTTTATGATCTCATTACAATAATATTTGAATGGTAGGTTTATTGGGGAGAATAGAGATGGAGAAATGTTTTAGAAATAATTTTGAGATGTGGAAGCTAAAGATGGAGGATTTGTTAATTGACTAAGATCCATGGGATGGTGTTGATCAGAAAGGTTTAAGGCCCATAGATCCTACTTCAGCTACTCAATATGATGTTATGGACTGTAAAGCTAAGGATCTAATCAGATTGTTCTTGGTAAACTCTATTTTAATAAATGTCCATGAAGAGGCCTTTGAATAGAAACTTGGTGAAATGCATCAAGCCAAATCTTTAGTGAATAATTTTTTCTTGAGGAAGAAATTGTATTCCTTGAGAATAGAAGAGGGTGGATGAATTATTGACCACCTAGAAGCATTCAATATGTTGGTGGATCAATTGGCATCAGTTGGTGTCAAAATGGATGAGGATGAGAAATGCTAGATATTTCTTTTTCCTTTTCTTGATTCATGGGATTCACTTGTTATAACTATAGGGAGTACTTCTATCATCTCGAGGACTGAATATGTGGTGGGTTCTTTGATTTTTGAAGAGATGAGGAGAAATATATCCATCAATCCCAAGGAGGCCCTAAATATTCAAGAAATACCTAAGGAAAAAGGTAAGGAGAATGAGAAGAATTATAAATCCAAGTCCAAGGGGAGATCCAAATTTCCTAGAATTTCCAAAGTTATTTTCTATAATTGCAATAAACCTAAACACTTTCGTAAGGAGTATAAAGAAGAAAAATAAGAAGTTCAATTTTGATTATGGGTTCATTAAGGAAGATGTTCATCCATTCATTGCAACTTTGGGAATTCATGCAGGTAATGATGCATATTTAATTGACTCACGTGCATCTTTTCATGTGACCTCTAATAGAGATTGGTTTTCTAAATATGAAGAATTTGATGGATGTAAGATGTACTTGGGTGATGATTCTTGTTTAAATATTTTTGGCCATGGTAAATTTAGAATCAGGTTTCCTAATGCTATAATAAAAAGGATTAATGGTGTATTGTATATCCTTGGATTAGCATGAAATTTTGTATGTGTGAGAAAACTAAAAGATGTGTGTGTAGGTAGTATTTTTTGATGCAAGATGAAATATGGTTAGAGGTTCTATGATGATTCCTAGAGGTGTTAGATATGGAATGTTGTATAATATTGATGCATGCACTGTTGAGTGTAATAGTGTTTTTGTGATAATAAATTCTATGGATACTTCATTGGAAGAGGTGAGGGTTTCATCTTTAGTGGATGGTCATGGATTTTGGGTACCCAAGAGCACTCTTTCTTCTAAATAAAAGTTGCATGCATAGAAGACTATTTTATGGCACTAGAGACTTGGCCACATTAGAGAAAAGGATCTAATAAACTTGAAAAATAAAAATTGTGTTGAAGTTTTATGTTATTATAATCTTGAACTTGATTTATGTGAGAATTGAATTTATGGAATAAAACCATGTTCAATTTTACTCGAGTTCTCATACATCTTGTGGTGTATTGGATCTTATTAATTATGATGTGTTTGGTCTTGTAGATATTCCTTTTATTAGAAAATATACACATTATTTTTCATTTATTGATTATTATAATAGGAAATAGGTATATTTTCTAAAGAGTAAATTTTTGAATTTTTTGATGAATTTGAAGAATTTAAAGTAATGTTTGAGTTACAGACCAGAAAGAAAATGAAATGTTTGAGGATTGATAATGGCGATGATTTTGATAGGTTTTATAAATATTGTGGAATTCATAGAAAAAAGGAAACTCCATATTTTCCATGGAAAAATGGAATTGGAGAAAGAATAAACAAAACATTGATGGAAAAGGATAGGAGTATATACTATGTGGTGCTAGTCTAGAACAAAGGTTTTTGGCTAAATTTTTTGCCACTTATTTCTACTTGATTAACACATCTCCTATATTATCTATTGTTGATAAGATACATATGGAGGCATGTTCAGGTCAGAATACTTTATTGAGAAATCTTAGAGTTTTTGGTTGCAAGGTATATGCACATATGAAAAAGGAGAAGGAAAAAATTTAAAGAAAAAGACCATAAAATATATCTTCATTGGATATAATTATGGTGAAAAAGGATACAATCTTTGGGATCTCGTTGCACATAAGGTAATATATAATAAAAGTGTTATTTTTAGATAAACTAAGCCTTCTTTTGTTATATTGCAGCTAGAACAAACTGAATAGGAATATGTGATTCAACTTCCTTCTATGTTTGAAAAATTTGAATTGAGACCCCTAAATAAAAAAGAAGTTGAGGAGAGCTCATCTATCTTAGTATCTTCAGAAAAGGATGAAGAACCTCCAACTCAACTTGTTCATAGGTCTATAATGTATAGAAAACCACCTGAAAGGTATTCACCTAATAATTGGAGATTTATTTTTTCTTTAAACACTAACATGGATGAACCAAAATTTATAAAAGAGTCATTAGGTATGAATGATCCATAATCCTATAAGATTTCTATTAATGAAGAAATGAAAAGTTTTAAAAAGAATGATACATGATATCTTGCACTATTGTTTGAAGGATGAAAAATTGTTGGTTACAAATGGGCGTTCAAGAAAAATATTGATCCAGATGGAGGTTTTAAGAATTACAAAGTATAGCTGGTTGCAAAAGGATACTCGCAGGTTGAGGGTGTTGATTATAGTGAGATATTTTCTCCTATTGAAAAAATGTCATCCATTGGAAAAAAAAATTCTATTGTTGTTGATTATGATCTAGAGGCTGACCAAATAGATATGAAAATGGCTTTCCTTCATGATGATTTGGAGGATGATACTTATAATTCATAATGACAATACTACATAGTGAAAGGTAAGACTAATTTGGTCTATAAATTGAAGAAATGTGTATGACCTCAAACAAAGTCCTAGGATGTGGTACCAAAAATTTGATATATGCGTTGAGTTAGGAATTTGGTATGATATCAAAACTAAAGTCTTAGCTTGCAACTAAATTTGAAATGAAAACTCTTTGTGCATCTAAACACATTATTGGGATGAAAATTGAAAGAGATATAGTGAAAAAAAATATATGGCTTGGATAGAGTAAGTATGACAATTCAATTTTACAAATGTTTAACATGTAGGATTGGAGTCCACTATGTGTTTCATTTACAACTAGAACGAAGTTATCTATTTTATATTGACAAAAATATCCATCAAGACTAGAGTGCCTTACTAGAGTGTATTTGGTAGTTTGATGTATGTTATGGTTTGCACTAGACCAAAAATTACCCAAGAAGTGAGAGTCATTTCCAAATATATGTATAATCTTGGTAGAGTTCATTGGGATGTAGTTAAAATAGTTTTCAAATATTTATAGGGTACCTCAGAGTATTCCTTTTTCATCATGGTAACTTGATAGGAGGCAATTCCCTTGATATTCAGTTATGTGGATTCAAAATAGATAGTTGATGTTGATAGAAAATTTTCCACTAGTTCTTATGTGTTTACTTTATTTTGTGGTGCAATCAACTAGATGATTAAGCGAAATCCTGTGATTGCTTTTTCCATTACCGAAGTTGATTATATGGAAGCTACTCGTGATTTTAAATAAGCCATTTAGATTAAGAGGCTATGTTCAAATGTTGGAATAAAACAAGTTGCAATAAAAAATTATTGTGATAGAAAGAGTGTTATCTACCTAGCTAAGCACCCAAAATTCCATTCCTAGACCAAGCATATTGATGTACAATATCATTTTTCAAAGATATCGTCAAGGATGGTAGGGTGAATCTAGTTAAGGTAAATAATTTGATGAATGTTGTAGATTATTTAACTAAAGCTATGAGAATGAATAATTTTATGATGGTTCTCAAAGTATATGTTCCTCTCATCCCCTAGAAATTAAATTATGGTTATGATCCTCCCATTACTCTTACAATGTGTTTTATTATCCATACTCTTCATGTTTGGTTATCCATAGTGTTTCCAAGTTGTATCTATCATAACTTCTTGGTTATCCATAGTGTTGCTAAGTTGAATCCAACACTATCCCTTTGTGTTACCAAAAATTATATACCTTTGAAGAAAAGGACAATTTTATGCCTAATTTGGTCCTACTTTAGACACCCTTGCATCAATCACCCCCTCACACGATATTTATAGGCCCCTAAGACTTGTTATATTTGACTTTGAAGCCTATTGCACCTAAGAAATCATACAAGTCCCAGAAAACAACATCAAAATAACTCAAATATCATAGATCCCACCTCAAAAACCCTTGGTGAGACTAAGTCGCTCAAGGTAGTGACTTAGTCCCTTTTAGGGTTATTTGCATTTTTTAGCGAAAAAATCTTTGGATTGATAAAAATTATCGATGGGTGTCGGCCTCTTAGATCAAAATAACTGAAAATTAGGTATTTTTGCTTATAAATACATTTTTTTAGGTTTTTTTAAGGACTTTTGGACCTTTAGCCATTCTCTCACAAGAAAAATCAAGAATCAAGTTGTTGAACATCTTCCACAAGAAGGTTCATTACTCTCTCTAAAACAAAGTTGAAGCTTAGGGTAGAAAACTAGGGTTTTTACAGGTCTTCAATCTCACTTCTCAATCAAGATCTAGCATTGCAAAGGATTTATCATGGATGCCTATGGAGAATCATGGAGAAATCTAGGAAATAGCCACCAAATCAATCTAAAGACTTGTTTTCAAGGTGATTCCATCCTCCATTTTCTCTCAATCTTCAACCTAAGGAAGGTTTGCATTTCATTAAGATTCATTTCTAATGTGATTTAGGGTCACATAGAATGAGTCTTGCATTTTTATAGTTTCATTTTATTCATATTGTTCTTACACATTATAATAGGGTTGCATCATACTTTAGATTTCCTAGTCTTAGACACACTAAGGGCTATGGTTTATGTGGATTTCTTATCTCTTTCAAATTTTAAATACCAACTAGGGGTTTGACCAAGGAAAACCCCACATTAGAAACCAAAATATACTCTATTTTATAGGTGATTTTGCAGATTTGTACCTAGATTTTAGTGGGAAATTAGATTGTGGACTACAAGCTTCTATTTCCACTTCTAAAGTTTCAGAAAAGCAGGAGTGGACTAAGTCACCAACATTGGAGACTTAGTACCCATACATGATTTTTTTAAGGATTTTTGAAGGTTTGGACACCTAGTTGGCTGGAACAGAGCCCAGAGCAGTTTACCAGAAGCAGGAATATGTCATTGAGCTTGGTGTAAGTGTCCTAGTTGGCTAAAAAATAATATTTTCCATATTTTCAAAGGCTTCTACAATATTCACCTCAACCCTTGTCTATTTCTAGGTGGACTTGTCTTATCTATTCTTTTATCTTGTCTTGTATAGCCTTTATTCTATCCTTTTTCATATCATCATGTGTTTTCAAACAATGTAGATTTCATTAGCTTGTATTCAATAGTTAGTTTATTTTTTGTTAAAATCTACTTCATATAGCTGCTTCAATCACATTCAACCTCTAATATTGAATGAAACCCAAAATTTTAGAGCATGAAAGAGAACTCTCCCTCGTTTTAGGTGGAAGTCCTAGAAACCATGGAGAAACCCTCATTCACCATAAAATTTGTGGTTCATTTTGGTGAACCTACATTTAGAAACATCTCACTTTTGATTTAGCATGCATTTACATCCTAGGAATAGCCTCTCTTAACCTTGAATTGCTTGTTGCATTGTTTAGATTTGCATCCTAGGGTTTCATACTTTGCATTAGTGAGATGTTCATTTTTGCATTTTATTCACTTAAATAATAGAGAAATTCTACATATACACTTTAGATCTACACTCCACAACCCAAAAAAAATCATTCTTCAATAGAAAAAAAAAACCCTGTACTAGGACTAATTCGCCATCTTGGGTGATAGTCCCAGTGCTCAGTTTGCATCAGTGATTTCTGCATTTGGTTGCTAGTTTCTGTTTGTTCTAGTTGATTCTATTTTTACATCCAAATACTTAATGTTATATGGTCATAATTAGCACAAGAATATTTTACTTTGATGGCATTTATGGATAGCATTAGATCTTTACAAGTTTTATTTTCAGCATTAGTTCCTAGTTTATTTAAAGAAAATTCAACAGAACATGTAGACAAAGCCTTAGAAACATCACATGAAACAATGCACACACTTCTTCACTATAGGAAAACCATATCCTCTAAAGCTTTGAGCAGTGATGACTTGTATAAGTTAGATGAATCCCTATAGGGCTTCCTCTCACTAAGCTCATCCACTAAGGTTTGTGATGCCAAACCCACACCAACCACTGATAACCTCCTTCCCAAACCTCTTAGTTGTTATGATATGGACATGTTAGATGAAGCCCTTTAGGACTTCATCTCACCTAACTCATCCACTAGGATTTGTTGTGATAACCCTTAAACAAAATATGTTAATGCAATTCAACCTCAGCTAGTTCTCTACCCACCCTCCCATAAACCTCGAACCCCATCCCAACCTAAATTTACCCTCTACCCACCTAAACATGATGATGTTGAACATACTCATTACACTAGAAATAACCTACACCCCCAACAAGCCACCTCAACACCCTTACCATTATTCAACCCCATCTCACCTGTGGCCCCTCGTCTCAATTCACAACTTAGGGAGTATGATCTAGTTGAATAAATCAAGAATACTCCCACCAAGATATCCATTTGTGATCTTCTCCAAAACTCCCCCAACTATCATTCTATGCTTCAAATGACATTGCAAAAAATATTGGTTCCTCCTACTATGACTGCAAATGATGTGTTAGATCTAATAAAAGGGATGAATACAATCAATGTAGACATTACCTTCTATTAACATGAGCTCCCTCCTATATAATTAAGGAAGAAAAATGAAGCCTTTATGATAATAGCTCAGTATGATCGGATAGGAATCAAAAGAACCCTTGTTGATAATGGATCTGTCATTAATGTGTGCAGTGTGAAGCTCCTTGATCACTTACATGTGGATAAATCACAAATAAAATATGATTCCTTATCTATTAGAGGCTTTCACAATGTTATAAAGCAACCACTTGGCACCATTACTTTACCTATTACCATTAGAATGGTTATGTTGCAAACTCCTATTCATGGCATGCCCTATGACCTTTCCTATAATCTCCTCTTGGGAATACCATGGATTCATGAGATGCACGCGGTACCCTCGACCCTTCATCATAAAATGAAATATTTCTATAAGAACCAAGTTTATCAAATTGACATAGACCCTGACCCTAAAAGTTGCTTACAACTTTAAAAAGGAACAACAAGTCCTCTTAACACATTAATTAACACCTCCAACATAGCACCCCTTAAACAAAATCAACAAGAAGGCGACTCAAAGTCTAACCTATTTGGTGATGATTGGGGATCATTAGAATTCACACCTTCATTTATGGGTGAGTACATAATCACACAAAAAGAGGATGAAAAAACAAACAACCAACAATCCCCTCTACATAGAATGAAGAAAAACCTTCCTACACACCTAACTCCTCTCCTCTGGAAGAAAATGCAACATATACAACAAATTTTGATGAGATAGATTACCCACAACCACCTAACCCACAGGAAATGGAAAGACTTTATGGATGAGGTTATGATCTTGTGAAACAATTGGGATACAATGGTAAGGGATGTGGAAAACACGAACAAGGAATTTGAGTTCCCATTGAACCCAATACATAGGAGACTAAGACCGGTTTAGTGTTTTCCTTTTCTAAATCTAGAAAATTGAATCAACAACCATCTCTCAACATCAACACTATCACATGTACCCCAAGAACCCCATCCCACTCTCAAGCATCCCAAATTTCTTAATATGGATTCCCCACCATTCGGCTATGTTAATGACGATGAAGCTTTGAAACACCTGCTAAGTGCTTTGAATAAGACTTCTATCTCCAAGAGAAATACCTCTTGTGTTATGATAAGTACTAAGCTCAATGTTATTGAAATTAATGACACTCCCACAAGCATGGAACCATATGATCCGGAATTTCCTAAGTCAAATGCACTCCCCTTGGGGGATACCATTGATATACCAATGGGCATAGATGATAAAGACAAATTCATTAAAATTGGGAAGTGCCTTGATGATGAAGAACAAGAGGATCTTGCCACATTTCTTCACTATTATCTTGAAATTTTTGCTTGGAAATATTTTGATATGCCTGAAATAGATCCAAAGATAGTCACTCATAACATTGTCCTTGTTGAAAATTCTCAAACCGTTCACCATAAGATACAAAAGATGAACCCTAAGATAGCCTTGCGTGTTAAAGGAGAACTTGAAAAACTCCTTGATGTAGGTTTCATTCGATCCATCGATTACTCTCCTTGGATATCAAACATTTTTGTAGTTTCTAAGCCTGATAATCGTGTTAGGATATGCACGGATTTTCGCGACTTGAACAAAGCCTCTTTAAAAGATGATTATTCTCTTCCTAATATCAACATGATTGTGGATTGAACTATTGGACATGATTATTTGTCCTTTATCGATGGATTTTCTAGATATAATCAAATCTTCGTCAACCCACTAGATCAATACAAGATGGCCTTTACATCCACTTGGGGAATTTTTTGTTGGGTTATGATGCCTTTTGTATTAAAGAACACAGGTGCTACTTACCAATGAGCAATGAAATTAATATTTCATGATTACATTCACAAAATCTTGAAAGATTATGTTGATGACATTATAGCTAAATCCTTAACTCGGCAAGATAATGTGAATGTTCTTCAGCAAATCTTTGAGAAAATGTGTAAGTATAACATGCACTTAAATCTAAAAAAGTGTATCTTTGGAGTAAATAGTGGAAAAAAATAGGGTTTATCATATCCTACAGAGGCATTGAGGTGGACATGAAGAAAATTGATGCTATCATTAACATGCCACCTCCTCGCAAAATTTCCCAATTACACACATTACAAGGAAGGATTCAATCCATCCATCATTTTTTCATTTGTTTAGCTAATAGAATATTACGTTTTACACACCTCCTCAAGAAGGATGTGAATTTTGATTAGAATGACGATTGTAAATAGGCATTTGAGATTTTGAAAGAACACCTTGCAACTCCACCCATTTTAGAACTGGCTACAACCAAAAAACCATTCATCCTTTATATCACCCCTTCCACCCATGCTCTTTTTGTATTGTTCACTCAATGTGATGACAATGGAAAAGAGAGGATCATGTCTATTACATTAGTCATACTCACATTTATTATGAAACACGCTACACAATAATTGAAAAAAAAAAATTGGCTCTTGTATTCGCTACTAGTAAGTTGCAACATTACTTACTAAACATATAAATACAAGTGATGACAAAGTTTGATGCTCCCAAATATATTTTCAATAAAACAGACTATCAGGACATCTTGCTAAATGGGTAGTGTTTGTTATTATGTTTGACCTTAAGTTTTTTTCTCAAAAAGAAATCAAAGGCCTAGCCTTAACTAACCACTTAGCTGATGCTCCTTCTCCTTTATCCCTCCCTAGCGATGACTCTTTTCCTGATGATAGTGTGTTGGCCATAGAACTTCCTACATGGAAACTATACTTTGATGGATCCAAGTTTTGAACGGGCTCTGGTGTTGGAATTATATTAATTCTTCCCATAGGAAAGCCTATTCCCTTGTCATATCACCTAAATTTCCTATGTATGAATAATACAGTTGAGTATGAAGCATTAATTATTGGATTGTGTGCTGACTTAGTCATGGGAGTGAATGACATTAAGATCTATGGCAATTCACAATTAGTGACCAAATAAATCAACGGTCTCTATCAAACTAAACATGATAAATTATTAAAATATAAGGATCTTGTATAGACTTTGTTATAATATTTTGAATCATTCACCATTAATAACATCCCCCAAAAAGATAATTGGCACACAGATGCAATGGCTAGTGCGGCTTATCCCATTTCTCCTTCAGATCCTTCCAAAAATTTCATGTTTACCATCCACCCAATCATGAAACCTTCCATCAGTGGTAAAGTTGATGATGTGCTTCCAACATCCCTAGGTAACTCGTGTGAATGGTGTGATTCCATATACAATTTTTTTTAAATATGGTACCATTCCTAAGCCTGCAACCAGAAACACCCGCATTCACCTAAAAAAGTTAGCAACCAATTACATAATCCTTACTGATACATTGTATAGGAGATTATTTCACGGAATTATCTTGTGATGTCTCAAGGACTCTGAAACTCATATCGCCCTCATACAAGCCCATTCTAGCACTTGTGGAGGTCATTTTTGAGGAAAAACATTAATGGAAAAACTTCTTTGAATGGGTTACTACTGGAAAAATATGGAGAAAGATTGTTATGTGTATATTAAGCAATGTCACAAATTCCAAGAACATAGAAATTTGATTCATGCTCCTAATTCTAAGCTTCATGCCCAAACTCCTATTTGGTCATTCTCTATGTGGGGACTAGATCTAATTGGTAAGATTTCACCACCTTCTTTCATCGGACATACGTTTATCATTATTGCAACTGATTATTTCACCAAATGGGTAGAAGTTGTTCCTCTTCGATCTATGACTGCTGATGTGATATGTCATTTCTTATTGGAACGCGTCATCTCTCACTTTGGACTCCCTTTTGTATTAGTTTCAGACAATGGAACACCATTTAAAAATAATAATGTGAAGCAATTCCTAGAGACCTTTCATATTCAATATCATTTTTCAACACCTTACTACCCACAATCAAATGGTCAAGTTGAAAGCACTAATAAAATCCTTGAACAAATCCTCAATAAAACTGTTAATTTAAACCAAAAATATTGGCACACATAATTACAATATGCATTATGTGCCTATCGCACAAGTGTTCACTCCTGTATGGTAAATACACCTTTCAACCTTGTTTATGGTATTGAGTCCATCATACCTTTAAAGTTAGAAATCCTCACATTACAGATTTATCTTCAAGGTCTTGTCGATAATGACACCTATACATAACAATGATTACATCAGCTTAAAATTCTTAATGAACAACGCATTAACGCTCTCAAGAATCTTCAAGCTTACACTAAGAAACTACAACACAAATATGATACTAGTGTCATTCCTCAGACATTTAATAAGGGTGATTTAGTTTTATATGAAAATAAATGGAACACTACTGTCGATTATGCATAAAAAGGAAAGTTCAGTCCTAATTGGTTAGGCCTCTATGTGGTTAATACGAATTATGGATCTAGCGCTTACACATTAACAAAGCAAGATGGCACTCCTCTTAAATACCCTATTAATGTCATGAATTTCCATTGGTATTATGTCTAATCCCTTTGAATGGTATGATTCATAAAGCAGTGTTGCTAGAGCTATTGGATTATGTCCTATATTCTTTCACATCTCTTTGTTCTTGACAAATAGTAATGTATGTGTCTTGAGCACTAAAGTGATTATTTAATTTATTTTTTATAATTACTCTAGATGTCATACTATTCAATTTTTTATTGTGTGTTATGTTACTTTAATTCATAAGTGCATGACATACTTACTCTTCTTGTTGTATCTAAAGGAAACTCTAACAATTTTTTTTTAATTAGATCACCTATGCTTTGTTAAATCATGAAGACATTAATTAAGTAATCTCATAAAGGCTATTTAATTAATCACATTGTCATTTAACATTGACACATTAAAATAAGATCAACATGCTTATATATATTTATATCAAAAAAATTATATAGAAGTCATCAAAATATACAATTTCGTTGAGAAATATGATTACCATATCCCTCAGGATATGGTACTCGTGTTGCATTAGTAGCTAGATGTCGAGAGATAGTCATGCATGATCATGATCATGATCCATTGAATCTAATCACAAAATCCATTCCCTCCATTTGTGCAAGGGCCACTCGATGCTCTCCTACTATCTGATCCCTCTTTTCCTGTAGTTGTGTCACCTCTCTCTCTAGTCTCTCAAACTCTATTGGAGTCCTCGATGTTTGTGACTATTATACAGTGTCAGCTCAATAGAATCACCTCCTCAAGTTCTCATATGTTTCTCGTAGTCTTGTGAATGGTCTGAGTGACTCTGGATCTCACTCCATAATAGGTGGGGGTGCATAGTTTGAGTCCATATCCTCCTCGTCAATAGATGCTAGCACTATCTCCATAGCTGCTTGTGGTAGAGATCCCACTAATCCTCTACAACCCCTACAAGATAGAAACAAGGCATAATCAGTACACATCATGATATATGCATAAATTAATACACAAAATCACAAAATACAAGAATCAAATAACATATCATCACCTATATCTCTGGTAGGATGGGCAATATCAACCTCATCTTGTACAAGGGGCATGGATGTTGTGCTATCCTCTCCTTGACTGTGAGTACTGGTACCTGCTACTACTACTGCCTGAGATCTATTCATATGAATGGGTGAGGTCTCTCCCCACTCATACTGATCCTCATCTATTGCCCCATCACTCTCACTTAGGGGTGGCTCCTCATCCTACTCCTAGTCCTCCTCATCCTCCTCCTTTCCCTCTTGTCCATCATAGTCTATATTGGCATCCTCATCATACTCCTCGTCAATAATGTCAGTAAAAATGTCTACTCGGATCTATCCTCTCTCTCATCTCCCTCATCTAGAAATGGTCTTGCATCTCCCACAGGCTCATCAATTGAAAACATAGGAGCTTGTCATGATAATGTCCACCAATCCTCATGATCCCATGTGCCACTAACAACATCTGTGTCAGAGACCAGAGACTGATTGTGACAAGAGAAATTAGAGTCACTCTCGACAAGGTCATCTATGGCGAATTGTGTGTTGGAAACAAGCTACATTTAGAGGAGTGAATTAGTGTTGTGAAAAATTTAAATTTATTAACCTTTATTTTCAAATAATTAGTAACATTCAACCATAGTGCATAAACATGAAAATAAACACAACACAATAACACCAAGATTTTAACGTTGAAACCCTTTTTGGGGAAAAACCACAGTGGATGGCCAATCCACAATTATGATCTGAGTATACTCAAATGAAGATTACAAAAAGGGAATGCACTTGCATTCAGGCACACTGCCTAGAGCTCACTGCTCAAAGGGAAGGCTCACTGCCTTACAAAGAAAATAAAATTAAAACCATCTGAGAGTTTGAACTGAGAAAATTAGCATCTACAAATGCCTGATTATAGCTCTGGTTAAGCACAATGATAGATATGTTTCCTTATAGACCGATTTCGTACTTCTTTTTTGTTCTTCTCATACACACAACACATATCTTCTATGCACAAGTGAAACTGCACACTATCACTCTTCTTCTCTACTATTATTCATAATTTGCACCAATACACATTTCATACATCCTTCAAAATGATACAGACGATCTTATATATATATCCGCAACATAGAATTCAATTACACTTTGTCAGCTTCAATAGAACGCAAAAATAATTAACATCGTTGGCTAGATCCTTAATTAAATATTTATGTGCATCCTCCAAAGTTAGTTAATACATAGAGGGGACCCAAACAAAAGATGTACAAACACAAAAATACTTAACCAATTGATTCCCATATGAATGCGGTATAATACATTCATGAATTCGGCTCCAATACAAGAACAACTAGGAATAAGCCAACCAGATCTTCTAACTTCCACATGAATTGATACAATTTACTGCGCTTTAGAAGTAACAAAGATATTATACCAAAAACCATTTCTTGAGATGTGCAACACAAAATAATAACATGAAATCTTCATACAGATCGATGAACATTGTGCTACTGAATACTTTGTTCTTCCTTATCAATCTTCAATCTATCTACCGGTATGATCGAATGATAGTGTGTGTATTTTATCATCGATTAGAGTTGCCATCAATGAAAACACTAAGTGATACTAGCAGTGTCTCTTGCCAACAATCTCTCCCTTTGGCATTAATGGCAACACTTCGTGAAAAATGACTAAGTGTCGAATTAGTACCAAGATAAACTACACTGCCTACTCCAAAATTCCAAAAATACAATTCTCCCCCTGAGATGATTAAGATTTTTTCACTCTACTCTTCTCCCCCTTTGACATCAATCGAAAAGACAGGGATCACACACCAAAAATGCTTCTTTAATTTACATAAGCTAAAAAATTTCTGCAAAATATTTCTTCAGCTAAATTAGATTAGGGTCCCAAAATCTTTTGAGACTCTCCATGATTTTAATATGGCCACAAATCAGGTAAGATTGTGTCTCTACAAATTCCAAGTTGGCTGGATCACCAACTTCCATAGATTCCTCTCTTCTTTTAGAGCACTTGATAGTATGTGAATTTTTAGACAAATTGTCCCTCTAAGTTCACATGTTCTAGCAATAATTTTGTTATTTTCATGCTCCAAGATTTTTATCTTATCAAGTAAAGAAATTACTTCATCTTATGTCTTTCCAATACCACCAGTTAAAGGATCAAATGCTTCAAAAATAGCACTTAACTATTTTTCCAGATCTTGGATCTTCTTCTCATTAGCTTTAGTAAACTTTGAAAAAGACAAACATGCTTTGTAGATCTTACCACCTTCTGATAAAGAATTATGTACATTCTTTATGCATGTGGCTAAAATAGTTTTATCTTTGGCAATCAATACCTTCAATCCACCAAAAATTTTGACATCAAATTATTTTTTCACTTTCACAATAGCATATTTTTCTAGTGACTCAAAGTGAGTACTTACTAAATTGATAAGCTTTTTCAATTCGCTGGAGGGGGAACTAGTTAGATCTTTCACATAAGAAGGTATTATCTTCTCCAATACTCTGGATAGAAGATTTATTAGTTCACCATCTTCAATGTGTGACTTTAGTAGCTCTTCTCTAGCTTGTGCTTGAGAAAATGAAGCTACTTTCATTTTCTGGATTAGGCTTAAGGTAGATAGGTCAATAGGACCTTCAATCAATTTTAGATCCAATTCTTCTTTTTTTTCAACCAAAAATTTCTTCATTGCCTCAGTAGTGACTCTTGCCTCAACTGGGATTGGCTTTATATCATCTTTCTTTGATTCAATTGTTACTTCCTCAATGACAAGGTCTAGTTTACCTTCAGTGATCTCTATTTCTTCAACAGATACATTTCCAAGTATCTCAATTTCCATGGGAATTTATGTGTTGACCTTTGCAGGAGGAATTTGAGTATCCTCAATCATATCATTATTTATCTTTTCATTTTCAAGATCAACTACAATTTTTTCAACATTTTCTTTTTCAGCTTCTCTTTTGAGACCAGATGGATTAACTTCAACATGTGTTTCTTTAGAAATAACATTAATTCTCTCATTTAGCAAGATATTTCTAAAGATTTGCTAAGTTTTTTTTATGACTTCATCTGTTTGACCAATCATGAGCTTGTTTACTCTTGATTTTCTCTTAAATTATCTATTAGCTCTTTTCATGAATGCATTCATATCTTCTACAAACAAATTACTAGACATAGTTTTTCTAGGATTCTTTCTCTCATCTATTCTTCTTCATTTCTAGCATTAACTCTCCTCATTTCCAGTATGTCATGTTAAATTTTAGGCAGATTTGGAATTATTTCAATCAATACTTTATTGAAAGTATCCATATGTTTTATTGTTGCTTCTTCAAGAATTATTTTGTCAAATTAATCAAAAGACTTGTACCATTTGCAAACTGGTTTTAGATTTCCATCCTTAACCAAAGCTTTTTCAACTGCTTGTACTGACATACCTAGTTTGTAAATCTTTGCTTTCTTCTTTGTCTGGTCATCTCCACCAGAATTATTCCTTTTGTGACTATTGTTGCCTTGGTGCCTTGATTCCTATTCTCTTTGACTCCTTCATCAAACTCAGTTTTCTCATCATAAAAAACAACCATATACACTCTTTTTATCTTATCTTTCTTCCTTTTTCCATATTTTTCGGATCCCTTGGATTGAGTTTTCACAGGGATGGACTTGTTATGCCTTGAATAACCACCCCATAGTTTTCCTTGGTCAAAATGGGTCCCCCTTGTTATTTTTATCTTTTGTTGATTTTCAAACAAAGTTTGGAGTCTTTTGTTTCCAACACTTTGTTTTTCTTTGGTTTAGTCTGTCGGAACCGGAACCGAAACCGAATCAGGTTCAGAAAATTCTTTCAAAAATCATTTTGATCCCCATCCTGACAGTCTTTCTTTTTGACCTTTTATTTTTTCTTTGTTGGATCCAGAGCCGGAGTGGACGTTAAGTTGGTATTTAGTTGAAATTTTCAAAATAAAAATTCATTCCATCTCCACCTCCAGTTTTTGGACTTTTATTTTAGATGAATTTTTTATGTTAAGTTTTCTTATTTTTAGTCTTTTTGTTTTATTTTGTGTTGGTTTTTTTTATGCTTTGTTGGCAGAACCGGACCCAGAATTGGAACAAAGTTGGGAAATTACTCAAGTTTCCAAATCCGTTTTCATTCTGATTTCGCTCTCGCTGTTTCTTGGTCGTTGACTTTTTATTGAAGTCACATTGCAGTGATGTGCCAGTTGTTCTGCAGTTCTGACTCCGCTCTACTGCATTTAATGCGTTAATGATAGTTTCCATGCATAGGTAGAAACTCTAATTTTTACCTTGATTAGGGATTAAATGAATGGTTATCATTATTATTGATAAGAAATCTAAGAGCGAAGTAGAGCAATAGTGGAGTTTTTAGAGAGTGAATCAATTGAAAGAAGAGGAGATAATTGCTTGTGGATTTCTTTAGATGGTTTTCCTATTTTGCATTCAAGGTAGGGTTCCTATTCTTGTTTTTCTTTTATTTTCGTGTTTTTTTCTTTTTGTTTGATCATTTTTCTTTGGGCAAGTTCATGATTCTCAATGGGTTTGCAAGATTTGTTTTGCTTTATTTGTTTGTTGTTATTTTTGACTTTGTTTTTTGCTTTTGTTTCTGGTTTTCAGTGAGTTGGGGCATGGTGGTTTTCACATTTTTTTATGATCACGTCATGCTGCATTGGTTTTTAAACGCGTAGATTAATTGGGGTTTTACAGTGAGATAGATTAAATTTAGGTTTTATGGTGAGTTAGGGTTGGTTAAATCTTGCTTTTACTTAGGGTTTGTTGCGCATTCATCTGGATAAATTAGGAAGGGTTAAATTCATGCCCTAGTTTTTATATCATGTTTTTAGTTTAGGGTTTCTTAATACATTTTTGTATTCACATTTTCAAATTTTGAATATGATGCCCTAAAAGTACAGTCGCCCCTCACTCATATGGCGATGGTCTTTTCATGTTATATTTAAGCCTCATTTCATTTTAATATGACCTTAGTCCTTAATCATGAAATTATGCATTAAATTGTTAAAATCATTGATGACATCATGGTCAACCAAGGCGGAAGCGAGATCGGAATTGATTTAGATTTTGGGCATACGTTATAATTAGTGTCAATTCCATTTTTCATCCCATCTCCGACTCTGCTTATAGTGAGAAGCTTTATTTCAAAATAACAATAGCCTTGGCAGAAGCGGAACCGAAACAAACTATGAAAAATAGAAAATATGAAAGAAACCGAATCAGTTTCCATTCCGGTTTCAGTTCTGAACACTATTCCAGTTCTGATTCTGAGCCCACTTCTCATTTGTGAAATATCAATAATAGTTTTTGCTCTGAGCCCGACAATATGTTAAAAGAGGATTTATTTAGGATGTTTTCTCTCTGGTTCCGCTTCTGATGTATGTACGAAAGGTATGATTTTAAGACACATTTTGAGATGTTTATTCAAGGATCTAACTAGAGGTTTTGTTGTAGGAAAGCTAAAGAATGTCGAGAACATGAGGAGAAGTTGTCCAAAGGAACCGCCCTGCAAGAACATCAAAGGCAGCAGAAAATCCCAATAAGATCAAGTCAGAACAGTTACCTTATACCTTGAGGTATAACCACAGGAGTCTCGTTGCCATTGCAAGCAAAGTAGAATCGGATTGGTCTGACATCACCAACACAAATCTGGGCTCATACAATTTTGAGGAGTTGTATTCATAAATGTTTGTTGAAGATATAATAGGGAGAACACAAAGAATTGTTGATTCTGGTTTGGCTCACATCACCTTGTTTCCTCTATCAATCCAATGCCTGGAGTTAATTATGATAGCGGCTATTGCTTACAATCCAACCACTAGACAATGCATGGATTCACAAGATAATGTAATCATTGATCTCACTCCTCAAATGTTTCAAATTATGTTTAGTGTCTTGGATCCAAAGAACTTGGTGTAGTTGAAGGAAGCAGAAGCTTTGGAGAAATACAGCAAGTACAAGGGATCCAACAAGACTCACTTGAATAAAAAATGGTTGAAGACAAAGAAGAAATCTCTGACTAAACTTCATGATTAACTAAAGAGGACATAGTTCTACAAAGAAGTATCGGATTTTATCATGATGTTGGCTAGGGCCTTTGGGAAGAGGGATGCATTTCACTTCTAAGAGTGGATGTTTCCCTTCATGAAAATAATCTTAAATAGCACCCAACAATTTGATTGGTCGATGATTGTTTTAGATGTCATTCATGATCAATTGACCAGGATTAGAGAAACTAAATGCTTTTTCATGACTTATTATATTGTGTATGCAGAAGAAAGAGTAGGTATCTTCCGAGGTCTAAACAAAGTGGGGATAATAGGAGAGGCTGAGGGATAGAATAAAGTGTGGGATCATTATAACCAATTGTCCCTATAGGTTGTTGAGACTCAATTTAGAAGGGTTAATGATGCATTCATATATGTGATCATTAACCAACTCAACGGAGATGCAGGGTACAGACTGAGCCAAGAAGCTATGGCATTTATTATTGAATGGGGATGTTGGTACATTCAATACCCCAAGTTCACATACTTCAGGCTAGCTAGCTTTGAAGGTCATCCACATTTTCTGCCAAGATGTTGCAATAATAGGATAGTGTTGATGGAATTTGTTTATCAAGCTTTGGGGGTTAATGCTCAGTTTGGATTGAAACATAAAACAGGATGTCATAAGTTCCCCATGCGATTGGGTGAATACAGTTGTCAGCATCTAGTGGGAGCAAAGGTAGTGTATAGTGAGTTGATACATTTAAAGCTAGGTTTACATACAGCTCAAAAGCACTTTGACCTAAAGAGTAAAATGAATGCCTTGTTGCCTTCTGTGTTTGATAAATATTTTAATTTATTGGAAGATTTCTAGAGTGACTAGTAGGATGAGTATGATCTAAGGAATAATAATTATGAGAGGTTACCCGTCTCACTTATGGAAAAGCTTGGAATTAGAAATGGTGTTCCTGACACATTGGTGGATGATGGAGTTGTATTGGATCCATCTTATGAAGCTTTAAAAATTGGGACTAAGAGCCTGGATCCGATTGACTAGGACAGTGAGGAAACTATTGACATTAAGCAGATAGGGAAAGAAGTCTTGGATAGGAGCATTCAATGGGTGGTTCTAAGAACCAAAAATCCTCAAGGACCAGCTCCTAAAATGGGGAAATGATATAAAAGGATCAAAAGAAAGACACCTCCCAAGGAGCCTTTGGAATTCCTCCCTCCAGACATTGAAGAAATAGAGCTTGAAGCAGCAGTTGATGAACCAGAGACACAAGAGGGAGATGCCCAAATAGGATCAGTTGTTTCAACACCTACACTAGGTGAGTCTTATACGCAAGTACCACTTGCAAGATAGCAAGGTGAAGAAGTGCAAAAAGGGACTCTTCATAATATTGTTGAAACTATGAAGGGAAAAGAAGTAGAGGTATAAATTCATGATGTTGGAACAGATTCAGATGAGACTCTGTCAGATAAAGGAATACAATAAAATATGCCTCTAGAGGAGGATACTGAACATGTAATGACAAATGAGGATCATTGGGCATTGTTTGAAGAAGTCAAGAAGGTTGTTGATGATCAAGCTGCAACAATAGAGAAACAAAAGTTAATTGATGTCAAGACACAAGCTGATGTGATGGAGAGTTAGGAGGATTCAACAAAATATCTCACAATCCTTAAAAAATAATCCAAATAAATCTTTGTATAACACATGCTACTATACATTCTATATCACATTGGAAACATAACCATGGTAGCCCACAAGAAATTTATTTCATTTTTCCCAAAACTGCAAACCCTAGGTAGGGTTGAGACCTTCTCTCACAAAAAGGGTCATAACTTATTCAAATCTTAATGAAATTTGATGAGACTTGAAGCAAATGAAAGTAGATTCATATAGAAACAAAATAAAATTGGTTTCAGATCCAAAATATAGATTTTAAAATCCATACCATCATATTTTTCAGACTGTAAATTCTGCACAATATTGTTAAAATAGGCAGTCTCACTAAAATAGTCATATCTTCCACAAAACTCAATAAAATTGAATGAGAAAAAAATAATTGGAAACTAGAAAAAGAGATATTTCCATACATATATAATTATCCATTATTTGAGTGCATAACAGGCCGTAAAAATCACAACTTCAATCTGGAAACAGTGTAAAAATCAGAAAATGCACACAAAACTTGAGGTTGCCATTCATCAAACTTCAAAAATAATGTCTCCAAACACCCCCCCCATTCGAGTTTTGGAGGGTGTATTTATACATTTAAAACCAAAACCAAATATTTTTAACCACCTTTTAATTAGTTTGTTGAAAAACACCTTAATGACACTTTTGACAAGTTGCTTGACAACTTTCTTGAGCAACTTTTACAATTTTTACAATATGAAACAACTTTAAACATTATTTGATAAATGACTTCAAATATGAATTCCTAAGACTCAAAAACCTATAAAATGGTTTGATAAACCTTATTATAAGACCCAATACACAAAATAGAGAAACTATTTACAAATGGCCTCATGGAGGCAAGAAATCAAATAGGTGCTCCTGCACCATGATGCCATACTGCAGCAGCGGCACATAGAAGCTAAATCAAAAGTTGATGAAGTAGAGAAGCAGCAGAGGAAAAAAGAGCATGAGCTCAAGGCTAAGGAGGAGAATGATAAGTTAGAATTGATACAAAAAATTCATGACCTTGAGGAAGAAAAGGCAAGACACCGAAGGGAGAGAGAAGTGTTGGTAGCTAGGTTAAAGCTTGCTGAAGAAGCTCACAGAAAGGAAGAGGAAGCAGAATGATTACAAAAGGTGAAAGAGGCCAAAGAAGTGATCAAAAAGTATCAAGAAGAAAAAGGAGATGCAGAAAAGCCTAAAGCTTTAGAGAAAGAAATATTGGAGAAAGAAAGATTGGAGAAATAAATATTGGAGAAAGAAAGATTAGAAGAAGAAAGGTTGAAGAAGGAGGAAGAAGATAAGAGAGTACAAGAACAAAAAGATAAGGAGGAAGCTGAAAATTTGGCACAAAAAAGTGTGGAACAAGAGCAGCAATATAAACAGAGGGTTGATTTTCAACCTCAGATAAATGTGCAACCTCTTGTAGCTATTGTCTCCTCTTCTTCAACCATGATGACTGTTACTCCAAGTGCTCCGACTTGGTTGAAATTAGACCTTCAAAAGAGAACACTGACACCTTCTCAACCTCTCAATTGGGAGGATATGATTAAGGAGATTGAGAGAGAAAGGCCTAAAAATAAGGCCAAGATCCTACATTCTACTAGGCTAACTGACAAGGGAGAAATTGTAGTTGAATGTGCTATACCCATGATAGACAAGGAGGTAGGAGATATGCAATTAACAAATTATTATCTAGGCACTGTTAATTTAGGGAGACCTACTAGGGATCAACAAATGAATTTAATTGATGTGGTAGCATCCTCAACCAAGTCAAGAATGTTGAAGGAAAAACAAAAGAAAGATGAGCTTAAGGATCAATTAGATCAGTTGCATGTTTTCCTTAAGAATGTTTCTTCTTTAAGATCACAATAGGTTGCTACGATTGAGACCCCAATTTTGTTGAGTAAGAAGGAAGTAGATGATTTGGAATAGGTAAGGGGTAAGGCAGAAATGTTGGATCGGTGGGTTAGTAAATTGAATCAAGAAATAGACAAGGTACTAGAAGATGGTTTTGAGGTTTACAAAGTGACTGAGGGGTTGATAGAAGAGATGAATCAATATGTTAAAACTTTGGAAGCACAAGAGGAGTACAAGGGATACAGCCAGAAACTGAAAGAAGTCAATAAATTGCCTAAGACTACTCTTCTAGAATAGTCGATACTAGAAGAAGATAATAAGTATTTCTTGGGGAAGACTTCTTGCATACTCCGATTTAGATCAGATTTTTTGTATAAGCATATAAACTAAGTTCAAGATTTTGTTAAGGATCTAAGGGAACGGTTTGAGGAGTTGGAAGCCATTCTTGCGATTATTGTGAGCATGGAGGTACTAGAAAAGGAAGGCCTACCTTTAAGCTAGATAAAGGAGAAGTGGAATGAAAATTTTAAAGAGGTCATGCAGAGAGGAGATGATGGTGAAGATATGTTGATAGATCTACTGATGGACATCAAAGAAGAGATAAGACCAGCTAAGAGAGAATTGACAAAGTTGAAGGATATGAGAGGGTTTTCTGCAGCGGAGTTGGAAACAATTGAGTTTGAAGACAGCTGGGTGGATGGGCCTGAATTTAACATACTACAACAAGTCTTCTCTATTTTTGATGAGTACATGGCTGAGAAAACTTTGCATGGATAAATCTCATGCATGCATGGCTTTCTTCTTCTTTGCATGTTGTATGCAACACTGGCAGTTTTTGAAGCGCATGGCTTTCTTCTCTTCTATTCTCTTTTCTTCCAGTTTAACTTAGTTTCCAAAGATAATTGTAATCCCTAAAAGGGTGGGTCAACTTAAAATAGAAGAGGACTTCATATTTTGTATATCTATAAATACCCTTGCGGTATCATATTGTAAGGGTCAGCTGATAGAGAATAGAATTGGCCACCTGATATTAGGAGATAGAATTTTTTATAGTTGTTACAGAGATATATTGTTACTTGATTTTTACAGTTAAATAAAATTACAGGTTTATGCAATATGGTGTTAGAATTAAGTTGTTTTACTTGATAAGGTTAATGAGTTATAATCTATCTGTATGCCAGTGATTATGCTGAAGCATGATTGTTTCTTATGTGATGAAATTCATTAGAAGAAGTCATATTTAAGGATTATCTCGTTAGATTGTCATTGAATTGAATTTATTGAAGTCTGTTGATCTATGATCTTGGCAATGAATGAATATGTGTTCTTTTTAGAATCTTTGAAATATTTGTGAAATGCAAATTGTGATGTTAAAATAAGCACCTTAGATGCATGCAATGGTATGGATTATTCTATGAATTGTATCATGCTTTTGTTTTCTTGATCTGTTGGAAAAAATTCATTGTTGAAGATATATGTCCAGATGTTAGATGAGTTTGATTCATGTTTTCTGATTTACCCTCTAATCTATCTTTTTCTTTTATTTAAAAACCCCTTTCTTTATTAAAATAGCTCAATGAATAAGTCATTGCTTGTATTCTTTGTTACCAGCATAGGCCCCTTGAACATTATAGTTACATGGACTGATTGAGTGACATGAGATAGTTGAGAACCAACTACCAGGACCTTGGGAGTTAGGCTACTATATGTTGTCTTTCTTTTTCAGAAGAAATAGAGTAGAAATATTTTGTTTTAACATTGTTTGTGTCATTTTCACCATCAACAGGAATTTGTTGCAGGGGCTAAATGGGATGTAGAACTTCTAGTTGTTCTTACTCGAGTAGATTATGTTGTCAGACCAGCTAATTGAGTTTTAGTTTCCTCCTTTGCTGCTTTTTTTTCTGCTTTAGCCTCTTCTCTTTTCTTTTTTGCTTCTTTTAGTAGTTCTACAGGTATGCCCATACTCTCTACAAGAACTTCAACTCCTTTTCTGACTCTTTTAGTTACCATAGGTTTTATCAGTTCATTATGAACCTATATGTCCTTCTCTGCATAGGTACCAAACCTTTCTTCTATCAAATCCAGAGGTTTTCTTAGCAGGTGTTGAGCATACATGTCCAAAATATTCTCTTCAACTTCATACCCCATGGGCATGATCCAGACAGTTCTCGGATCAGAAGCTTCCATCATACACTAATCAACATCCACCATGAAGAAAATTGAATCTTTGTACTTCTCTACAATAGAGGTAGGAATCCTCTCCCTTGCTTGCATCATAGACTGAAAACCTTTAAATTATCCCCAAATAGTTGCATTACTTGTTTTGATATCTACAACATTGTACAAATAGATTTTTGATATGTTCGGCTACCAGCTTGTCTTTTTTCCAATGAACCTTTCCTACTCCCGAAACTTCACCCATGAAATAATAGAATAAACACAAGAGAAAGTTACCATATTTGAAAGATTTTTTCTTGTCTTTCTTTATCTTTTCTAGATTCTCCATTAGCTGAATTCTGAGTATTTCATAGAGATCATAATCTACATTTTCCTTCACCATTTGGTAGGCGACATAAATTGTTGTGCCAAACCTTGAGTTGTCTCAACTAGAATGATAAATCTTGTATCCAATGACCATAGATGCAAATTTTACATCTATATTGACAATGTTATCAATAGTCATTTCCCTTCTATCATATGTAGAGCATGTACCATGAATGACCATTTGGTTTTTCACAGACTTCACAATTGATAGTCCATCGAAAGAGTTTAGACCAGTTACAACACTAATAGCTTCCTTTATAGTTTTGAATGGAATGTTGAGCCACATAAATTCATCATGCACTTGACTCAAAACATAACAAACCCACTCTGACTCTCCAAATATGGGAAATTTGATCATCTATGTGAACTTCTTTGTTTCCAAGATTTTATGTTTTGGTTTTACATAGTAATCTTCACCAATGATTTGATTATTGTACAAATTCAGTAGTTGATAACTTCCTAGTTCTTCAATATTAGCATGAATATAAACCCTAATGTCCTCTTTGTGTAATACTCTGTACAAAATGAACAAAAACGCTCCTAAAGGATCGGTCTCAAGAGACTTGTAAGGATTCCATTTGAATTTAGGATGAGGTTTTTCCTCGACTTTGACTACTAGAGGAGTATTCATTTTGACCAGATCACAAGTTCATGAAGTATTCTGAAAAATACCTTTTTCGTCGGATCACAATATGATTGTTGAATCACTTTGATGCTTGAATCTTGCCTCAAATTTCCAATGATCACCTATGAGCTCTCCAAATGAAAAGTAGAAATGAGCTTCTATCACTTGCATACCTAACTCTTTTGTCACAATAAATGCTCCAAACCTAATACATTCGATTACCCTATTCTTGTACACTGTGATGCGTAAAATTTTTGTGGATCTCCAATATGGCGTACCACTTCCTCCAATTAGGTCAACATCTATTGAGCATCTATGCATCTACTGAACACATCCACATCCGGCATCACTTACCAATTATGGTGTTATATGATTTTCTTGATAGCTCCCCCTAGGCCAAAGGCCTGAGACTAATTCCCAGAGGAATTACTAGAAGTAGGCTTTGGTAGTGGCACACTTTCCTTAGCAGAGGGTTCTTTCTTCACCCATTTCTTCTATGTTTGTTTTCTAACCACATTTTTAGTGTCTTTTCCTTTTCCTTCGATATCCTTCTACATGTTTTTATTTTGATTTACCAGACCTTTGTTGTTCCAACAGAATGTAGCAATGTGTCCCATTTTGTTGTAGTTATAGCACACAACATTTCTTTTTCCAAACCAGTTGTTCCATTGATTTCCTCTTGATCTGCACTGGTTATTAGTATGGCCAAATCTATTGCATGTATAGCATCTGATATTTCTATGAAATTAATTCATTCATTTCTACATTTATTTGACTTATGACCAATCTTATGAAAATTAAAAACACTAATCTGAGAATGATGGACCACTTTGATTCATTCTACTTTGACATTGAGCGGACATGTGTCCAAATTTATTACAATTGAAACAATATCCATTAAATATTTGAGCATTAGGTTGCCTTACCGAATACCTTCCAGATTCGTTCATTTGATTTCCTTGTCTGAATATCCTTTGCTCAGGTCTAGAACTTTCTCCTTCTTCATATCCAAGACCTTGCTTATCACCATTAGTCCTCTGACTACTGATTATTTCATCAAGCATGGCAAAGCTAGCTTTGAACTTCTCCTTGTACACATTTTTGGCAGTAATTTCATTTATGAGATCATCCAACTGCCTTTCAAGTGCCTCTTCATTATTCTTACATTGTTCTAGCTCATCATCCAATCGGTTGCACAATTCAGATTTTTCTTTCACGGATTGTGCTAGGTTCTCTTCATTTTTATTTTTGTCTTCAATCTCCTTGGTCATCTTCATCATGATATATTCCATCTTATGCTTTAGGACTGCATTATCTTTGGTAAGATTTTCACATTCCTCTATCTTTTCTTTCAGGGTTTGAATGAGTTGTTCTTCTTCAATGATCTAACTATCACTCTATTTAATCTAATCACAGAGTTCCTTTCTCTTCTTTCTAGACTTATTGATTTTTTCTTTCAGAGACTCAATGAATTTCTCAACATCTGAAAGGTTTCCTTGCAATTTTTGAACTTCAGCCTTTGACTGATCAAGATCATCCATGACCACCAAAAGTTGTTGTTGAAGAATGATTGAATCCATTGAAACACCTTCCAAGATCTCCCAAGTGGTTAGATTTCTTCTAGAGAAACTAGCTCTGATACCAATTGTTGGAAACAAGCTACACTAAGAGGGGAGTTGAATCAGTGTTATGCAAAAATTAACTTTATTAACCTTTATCTTCAAAGCATTAGTAACTTTCAACCATAGTGAATAAACATGAAAATAAACACAACACAATAACACCAAGATTTTTACGTGGAAACCTTGTTAGGGGAAAACCCATGATGGATGGCCAATCCACAACTATGGTCTAAGTATACTCAAATAAAGATTAAAAAAAGGAGAATGCACTTGCATTCAGGTGCACTACCTAGAGCTCACTGCTCAAAGGGAAGGCTCACTACCTTACAAATAAAATCAGATTCAAACCATCTAAGAGTTTGAACTAAGAAAATTAGCATCTACAAATGCTTGATTATAGTTCTGGTTAAGAACAATAATAGATCTGCTTCCTTACAGACTGATTATGTACTTCTACTTTGTTTTGCTCATACACACTGCTCATACACACAACACAGATCTTCTATGTGCAAGTGAAACTATGCATTATCGCTCTTCTGCTCTACTCTTATTCAAAATTCACACCAATACACACTTCATACATCCTTCAAAATGATACGGATGATCTTACATATATTTGCAACATAGAATTCAATTACACTTTGTCGGCTTCAATAGAACACAAAAATAATTACCATCGTTGGCTAGATCCTTAATTAAATATTTATGCGCATCCTCCAAAGTCGATTAAGACTTAGAGGGGACCCAAAAAAAGACGTACAAACACAAAAATACTTAGCCAATTTCTTCCCATATATCCGCAACATAATACATTGATGAAGTCAGCTCCAATACAAGAAAATTTGGGAATAAGTCAACCGGATCTTCTAACTTCCACATGAATTGATTCGAGCTACTACTCTTCAAAAGTAACATAGATATTATACCGAAAACCATTTCCTAAGATGTGCAACACAAAATAATAACATGAAATCCTCATATAGATCAATTAACACTGTGCTACCAGATACTTTGTTCTACCTTATCAATCTTCAATTTTTCTACCGGTATGATTGAATGATAGTGTGCATATTTGATCATCGATTATAGTTGCCATCAATGACAACACTAAGTGATACTAGCAGTGTCTCTTTCCAACATTGTGATGTATCACCTCACCTCTGAGCACTCTGCACTGATCTCTTGAAAGAGGATCATTCCCTAGGTGGCCTATGAATCTGTCCAAATTTTTGCATTACTCAATCATACTACAAGTGTATAATGTACCAAACTATCTACCTCCTAGAATACAAATTGTCCCAAATCATAGTACAAGTGTGTGAGGATGCAACATCCCTAGGTGTATACTACTCCTATACTCTTCCAATCCCCGTATCAGGTGCATTAGCTCACCCTCAAGGTGTGTTTCACGTCCATCTGGAAGGAGTACCAATGCAAAAATATGCATCATAATCCGTCTAACCACTGGCACTCGTGAATAAAGTAATAGTGCCAAGTCAATCCGCCCTGACACCCTCTCATAATGAACTGGTCCGTCTAGGTAGTACTGCTTATCAGCCTGCTACTCTTGAAAGGTATGATCTCTATGGAAGCACACCCACTCCCCCTAAATAGGAACTCAAAGTATATGGCACACATCCTCTAGAGTCACTATCATCTCTCCCATTGATAAGTGGAATGTGCATGTATCAAAGTTCCATCGCTCGCATAATGCCATTAGCATAGTATCATGGTACCTCATGAGGGGCATGAGGTATGCTTAGTAGATCCCCATACCCTAAAAATGCTCTGTGTCCTTCGCTAACTAGGTGGGGGATAAATCTCTCAAAAATCTCAATTGTCTCCCACCCAGACGTTGCCGCGAACAAGTGGGTACCTATCAAAAACATCAAAATATGCTCTAATCATCTAATATCTTCAATTTTACTTTAATTCATCATGAAAGTGTACTAATTTTTTTCTATGTGTTCTTTCTCTAAGGCCCTAGACACTTTAGAACCCTTTTGGGACACTTCACAAAGAAACAAGATACTTTGCAAAAAAGTGGGACACTTTGCGAACAAAAGGGACACTTTATGAACAAAAGGGACACTTTACAAAAAAAAAGGGACACTTTGCAAAAAAAAATCCAAGATCCTAACTTAACCTAGATATACATATAAATCATTAAATCTTTGCAAAAACATGAAGCAAAGGTAGCAGAATTGACTCACCTCATGGTGTCACTAGCCGCATTCCACCTGATCTCACAGCACATCCAATCTTGCAGGTGTAAAATCCCATTTTCTTGACATATTTCGCTATCTCCTCATCACTCGCAAGCTAAAAAAATATAAAATGAACAAGTGACAAATTACCTCATTTTTATTGTTTTTACTCTTTCTCACACTCTTGTAAGCACTTTCATCCTTTTACTATCCTATATAGATTAGAGTGATTTTTAATCAAAACAACATAACAGGTGCTAGTGAACTCCATTTTTTATGTTGTTTGTTGCATCAGAATCATTTTTCCACACCCTACATCATCAATCACCTAGCGTTAGGCGGCATGGTACTTGTAAATTCCCTTTGATATGTGTGTCCACATTCGATGTGGCTAGATTTCTACCTTGATTCCACCCTATAAAGCAAGTGGAATCAAGGGGGGGCATACATCTACCGTCAAATATGATTTCTAAGAATTATATAAGAGGATTTTTGGACAACTAAGGACTTTATGCTGTAGGATTTGGTTCCTATAATTGTGGTTTTGTAGGTAACTACACTGGGAGCTTCATTCTCCCACCTTGGAATGAGTATCCTTTTTATAAAAACAAAGTGCATTGTTTAGAGTCCTTTAGCTTACATATGTATGTAGAGTAATATGGATGCTAAAGTGGGGGCTAAATGTGTCACCAAAAATTGTATACCTTTGAAGAAAAGGACAATTTTGTGCCTAATTTGGTCCTACTTTAGAAACCCTTGCATCAATCACCCCCTAGAACAACATTTATAGGCCCCTAAGACTCGTTATATTTGACTTTGAGGCCTATTGCACCTAATAAATCATATAAGTCCTAGAAAGTAGCATCAAAATCACTCAAATATCACAAATTCCACCTCAAAAACCCCTAGTGGGACTAAGTCACCCAAGGTGGTGACTTAGTACCTTTTAGGGTTATTTGCATTTTTCAGCGAAAAAATCTTCATCTTGATAAAAATTCCTAGTGGGTATCGGCCTCTTAGGTCAAAATAACTGACAATTAGGTATTGTTTCTTATAAATACATGTTTTTAGGTCTTTTTTGAAGAATTTTGGACCTTTAGCCATTCTCTCACAATCAAAAATCAAGAATCAAGTTGTTGAACATCTTCCACAAGATGATTCATTACTCTTTCTACAACAAAGTTGAAGCTTAGGGCAGAAAACTAGGGTTTTTGTAGGTCTCCAAGCTCACTTATCAATCAAGATCTATCATTGAAAAGGATTGATAATGGATGCCTATGGAGAATCATCGAGAGATCTAAGTTGAGGAGGTGCAACTAGCCACCAAATCAATCTAAAGACTTATTTTCAAAGTGATTCCATCTTCCATTTTCTCTCAATATTCAGCCTAAGGAAGGTTTTCATGTCATCAAGATTCATTTCTAATATGATTTAGGGTCTCTTAGAATGATTCTTGCATTGTTATAGTTTCATTTTATGCATCTTGTTCTTACACATTAGAATAGGGTTGCATCATACTTCAGATTTCCTAGTCTTAGACATACTTAGGGCTAGGGTTTATGTAGATTTATTATCTCTTTCAAAGTTTAAATACAAACTATGGGTTTGACCAAGGAAAAACCCACATTAGAAACCAAAATATAATATTTTACACGTGATTTTGCAAATTTGTACCCATATTTCAGTGGGATAGCAGATTGTAGACTACAGGATTTTGTTTCCAGTTCTGAAGTTCTAGAAAAGAAGGAGTGGACTAAGTCACCAATATTGGAGACTTAGTCCCACTGCATGATTCTCTTAAGGATTTTTAAATATTTGGACACCCAGTTGGCTAGAACGAAGCCTGGAGCAGTTTACCAAAACTGGGACTAAGTCACCCAGCTTGCTGTAAGTGCCCCAGTTGGCCAGAAAAGAAAATTTTCTAGATTTTCAGAGGAGCCTTTGTCTATTTCCAATTCCACTTGTCTTATATTTTCTTTTATATTGTCTTGTATAGTCTTTATTCTATCCTTTTGCATATTGGCATGTGTTTTCAAACAATGTAGATTTCATTAGCTTGTATTCAATAGTTAGTTTTATTTTATGTTACAATCTACTTCATATAGCTACTTCAATCACATTCAACCCCTAATATTGAATGGAACCCCAAATTTTAGAGCATGAAAGAGAACTCTCCCTCCTTTTAGGTGGAAGTCCTAGAAGATATGGAGAAACCCTCATTCACCATAAAATTTGTGGTCCACCCTTTGAATCCAACATCATCATACTTTCAAATCCATAATCTCACATCTAATTTCCATCTATCATCTCCTTATATAATATCCCAGCATAATTAATCATTTCATCAAATCCCATCATTCTTAGATTTATCTATTGTATACATATCACAAGGTCACAAGTGAAAAAAAATGGCTTCCCAAAAATTACCAACTTCATCATCTAATGACATATTCTTTAAGGAAGTTGTTGTTAGATAGGACAACTAAGAGGGGGGATGAATTATTTGTCACATATTTAAATGTTAAATTCAATTAGTGGAACTAACATATAAATTGATTCAGTGATTAACCATGAAATTCCAATGCACAGACACAATAACACCATATTTATGTGGAAAACCCAATGAGGGAAAAACCACGATGAGGATTAACACACTATAAAGAATATCAAAATTGATTACAAAAAGGCTCACTACCTAGAATAAGGCTCATTGCCTAAAGCAAGGACTCAGTGTCCATGGGACTACAACTTGGATGGCTCATTGCCACAAAGATACAAAGAAGGAAAAGAAGACTTGTTATAGAGAGACAAAAATCCCAATGCAACAAAGGATTCCACCACAATCACAAATCCACTTGCATGAATGGTAGATTTTTCCTTCTACTCACTGCATCCAGAAAATCAGTGTTAAGATTCACAATGATAAACCAAACACATAACTCACAAAATTTCACAATAGAATCAAAGTCACATCTTCTCTTTCACTTTTCTTCCTTCTTTTCTTATGTTCACTTTTCATTGCTAGAGCATTCTATATTTATACCATTACCCAACTTTGAAAAGATATAAATTCGGCCATCCAACTTCAAATTCAAATTAGGTCAGTGTCAAACATCCTAGGGTGGAAATAGAATGAGGGTGACCCAAACACACTTCACTAGGACCCATAATAGATCCAACATGCTTCATCAAGTTCAAATGTAGTGCTTGACACACTATCGACCAAACCAATGTAGAAAACATAGATCAATTAAGCTTGATGCTTCCAAATGTCAAAACCATCTTCAATAGGACCAGGGCAATACAACTCAAACCATAAAGATAAATTCGGACCAACAACAATTCTTCCATACCTCAACCAAAATATAGTTCACAAGCACCATACCAACAACCTCAATGGTTGACAACCTGTAATCTTCTTTTTCTACAATTTTCTCAATATCCTCAACATATAGTAAATAACCAGTTGATCAATTGAAATCAATGAAAACACTTTCATTCCTCTTTCTATTCTTGCAAAAATCTCCCCCTTTGTCATTGATGGCAACACAAGATGTGAAAAACCATCAAAGACACATACTAGCTCTGAAAATACTTCTCAAGATTTTACTTTTGCTTCTCCCCCTTAGAATATCATCACCTAATTTCCTCTCTCTTCTTCACATGTTCTTTCTCTCCCCTTTGAAATCAATGGAAAATGTAAAAAATATATGTTCATTGAAACTTCCTTTGACATGAAAGTAGAATAATCATACTGACAACACTTTAAAAACTATTTTCTCCCCCTGAGAGGCAGCCACTAAAAACATTAGTCCAAAAAGATAGAACCATGAATCCACCAAATTGATGCATCTCCAAATGTGTCTTAGTTTGTAAAAGGAGGGGAAATAAACCCTAGCTTATCCCAGAGTTGATACTCAAAACTATCTTTATCTTTAGGAAGAGCCTTTGTGAATATATCCACAATTTGATCTTTTGTTGAAACATACTCGAGTTTGACTTCATTTTCCATGACCTTCTTTCTCAAGAAATTATACCTAATAGATATATGCTTCATTCTCGAGTGCATTATAGGATTCTTTGAAATTTTAATTGCACTTGTGTTATTATAGAGGATAGAAATATGATCATCATGCCACACTGTGATATCTTTTAATGTCTACTTCATCCATAAAACTTGTGTACAGTAAGATGTAGCAGCAATAAACTCAGCTTCAGTAGTAGAAAAAGAGACTAAAACTTGCTTCTTACTCAACCATGTCACTAATCTACATCCATGAAAGAATGTACCACCACTAGTACTCTTTTTGTCATCTATAATTCTGGCCCAATCCGCATTTGTATAAGCACTAAGTGTAAAATCAGTATCCTTGGGATAGCATACCATAATCAAGAGTTCCTTTCAAATATCTGAATATCCTTTTAACTTTAGTAACATGTATTTCCTTTGGATCTTCTTGAAATATGGCCACAAGGAAAACCACATGCATAATATCTAGTCTAGTAGTAGTCTTATACAACATTCCACCAATCATAGATCTATACTTGCTTTGATCAATCTCAGGTGAATCATCATCTTTTTCCAACTTACATCCAGCCACCATAGGGGTACTTACCGGTTTGGAACTGTTCATTCCAAATATTTTCCGCATCTCCTTCACATACTTAGATTGTGAAATGAAAATTCCTTCCTTTGATTGATTAATTTGTAGCCCAAGAAAGAAATTCATCTCACCAAACATATACATTTCAAATTATTTCTACATTTATTTTGCAAACATCTTGCACATATTTTCATTCCCTCCAAAGATAATGTCATCAACATTCACAACAGTAATCAGGATTCTATCATTTTCAGTCTTGAAGTACAAATTATTGTCTGTTGTACCATTGTTAAATTCTTGCTAACTCAAGTACTTATCTATCCTTGCATACCAGGCTTGAGGAGCTTGCTTCAATCCATATAAATCTTTCTTCAATTTTCACACCATATCCGGTTGGTTTGTTAACTGAAATATTTCCAGTTGTTTCATGTAGACCTCTTCTTCTAGTTCACCATTCAAAAAATCTTACTTGACATCCATCTAATAGACTTTGAAATTTTTATAAGAAGCCAATGCCAAGAACATCCTTATAACTTCCATTCGTATTACTAATTCAAGATTCTCCTTAAAATCTATACCTTCTACTTGTGAGTAGCCTTTGCACACAAGCCTTTATTTTTTTCTAACAACTTTCCCGTTCTCATTTAGTTTGTTTTTGAATACCCATTTTGATCCAATAATGTTTTCTTCTATCGATCTTGGGACCAATTCCCAAGTTTGATTCTTCTCAATCTGTAAAATTTATTTCATTTCTTCCTTCCAATGTTCATCCTTACAGGCTTCACTTATTGACTTCGGCTCAATCTCAGAGAATAATCACAAATTTACTTCAGCAGTAGCTTTGCTTCTAGTTAACAAACATGTTTTCTTGTCTCCAATAATCTGAATTTTTGAATGATTCTTTTGTACATTTTTTGGTGTCCTAGGGGACATCACCGAAGCATCTTCTTCACTTTCATTCTGGTTTTCTTGTTCATATTTATCCTATTCTTCCGCAACTTATTTTGTTCTTACACAGGCATGTTCATTAGACATATATCCATCAATATCATTAGAATTATTTACTATTTCATCAACCTTCACATTCAAGCTTTCTATAATTTTCCTCAATCTTTTGTTAAAACATTTGTATTCCTTTCTCTTAGTAGAGTATCCAATAAATATTCCTCCATCACGTCTTGCATCAAACTTACCCAAAGTTCTCTCATCTCTTCTGATATAGAATTTTCTTTTGAATACCTTGAAATATTTGACTGTAGGGATTCTTTTGTGTCATAGCTCATAAGGATTATTTGTACTATTTTCTCTTGCCTAAACTTGATTGAATACAGATATAGGAGTTTGAATGGCTTATTTCCAATAAACTTATGGTAATCTGGCTTCATTGATCATTGACCTAGTAGCTTCTTGAACTATTCTATTTTTTCTTTCAATAACTCTATTTTGTTGAGGAGTTCTCGGAGCAGATAGTTGTCTCTTTATACCATGCATTTCACAAAACATATTGAACTCATAAGAGGTGAACTCTCCACCTCTGTCATATCTCAAGCATTTAATCTTCAAAATAACTTCATTTTCAACCATAGCCTTGAATGCCTTAAATATATCTAATGCATCTGATTTCTCTCTTAGAAATGTAACCCATGTATATCTAGAATAATCATCAATTAAAAGCATAAAGTGCCTTTCACCAAGTACACTTCACACTCTCATAGGACCACAAAGGTCTATATGAACCAAATCCAATAATCCAGTAGTATATTGTTCTCTTGAACTATAATGACTTCTTGTTTGCTTTTTGAATTGGCAGTTCTTGTAGATAGCATTTATAGGCTTTTTAATTCTTGGTAGATCTATCATGGCCTGAACACAACTAATTATTGCCAATTTATCAAAATTCATGTCACACATTCTCCTATTCCATAGCCAATTTTCATTTATCAGAGTCATAAAACATCGTTTTTCAACACCTTTAAGCTGATAAATGTTCCCTTCAAATTTCTTCCCTGTAGCAATCAATTTTCCAAATTCTTTTTGGATCTCACATTTCTCATCCTTAAACACGAGATCATATATTTTTATGCACATCTGACTAGTGCTCAACAAATTATTCCTTAAACCCTTAACATAACTTAAACATCATCAGTATGATGCTTGCCATCAAAACTTAATGAACCTATTCCACAGATTTTAGCACCAGTATCATCTCCAAACATAATTAGACCTCCATCATTTTTTTCAAGTTTCACAAAATTACTCTTGTCACCAGTCATGTGATGTGAGAAATCACTATCAACTACCGAAAAATTATTTACTTTTTTAGCATGTAGGGAAAAGATAATTGTACCTTCATCTTTCTCCTTATCTTTCTCTAGAGGACTTTCTTTTGACTGTCTTTCCGATTTATAAAAGTAGGTTCATCCTTAATCTCCAAGAAGAAGAATTCATCATCATCTGGATCTTCATATTCTGAATCTTCATCCGAAAATCTAGAATTCTCATTCATATAGTAAGATTTGTTAATATTCTTTCCTTTCTTCTTTTCCTCATATCTTTGTTTATTCAGTTTAGCTCTTTTTAGACACTTTGCAGCATAGTAACTAATTTCTCCACAACTAAAGCACTTAAAGCTAAATTTACCTTCATACTTACCAGAGCATTTTCTCATTCTCCTTACAAAGTTATCTTTGACTTCATCAAAGTTTTCTTCATCCAGATCTTCAATTTTTGTATCTTTAAAAGAAGTCTCTATTTTACATCTACTTCTGAGATTCGACTTCCTCATTTCATAAGATGTCAAAATCCTTAGTAGAAGATCCTTGGTACAAGTCTTTTAATCTATATTCTTCTCAATAGCACTCATCTTTTCATTGTAAGCATAAGGAAGAGTTCTGAGAATCTTCTTTACAATTCTGGTTTCATCTATAGTAGTGCTAAGGGATCACATCTAGCCACAACCTCATCCAATCTTTGTACATAGGCTTTGACATTCTCATCTTCACACATGTGTAAAATATCAAAATATGTTTCCAAATTCTATAATTTTGCCTCTTTTACCCTTTCATTACCATTGTGTGCTCTTTCTAAAGTATCCCAAACTTCCTTAGTTCTCTTTGAGTTATGCACCTTTATCAACTCAGAATGTGCCAGACTATTCTTCAAGATGAACTTTCCCTTATTATTCACTTCATGTGCTCTAATTTATTCAGGTGTACTTAGACCATTAGTAGGAGGAGTGTAGGGTTCCTTATAATCTTTCTCTACATAAAATCCGCAATACTCTAGATATTCTTTCATCAATAGTTTCTAGATACCATAATTAGTTCCATCAAACCTCAAATAATCATAGGTCATTTTGTTAGCCATCTCAGACCTTCCTAAAGCAGTTAAGCTCTTCACCAAGGAACCAAGATTTGATACCAATTGTTGGATAGGACAACTAAGAGGGGGGGTGAATCATTTGTCACAAATTTAAATGTTAAATTCAATTACCAGAACTAACATATAAACTAATTAAGTGATTAACCATCAAATGCCAATGCACAAACACAATAACACCAGATTTACATGGGAAACCCAATGAGGGAAATACCACGGTGAGGATTAACTCAAACTATAGATAATATCAAAACCGATTAAAAAAAGGCTCACTTCCTGAAGTAAGGACTCACTATATAGACTCACTATCCACAAGGCCACAACCTAGATGGCTCACTACCACAGAGATACAAAGAAGACAAAGAATACTTGTTATAGAGATACAACAATCCCAATGCAACAAAGGATTCCACCACAATCACAGATCCACTTGCATGAGTGATATAATTTTCCTTCTGCTCATTGCATCTGGAAACTCAATATTAAGCTTCACACTGATCAACCACAAACATAACTCACACACTTTCAGAATAGCATCAAATTTGTGTATGCTCTTTCACTTATCTTCCTTCATTTCTTATGTACACTTTTCATTGCTAGCGCATTCTATATTTATACCATTCCCCATCTTTGAAAAGATACAAATTCAGCCATCCAACTTCAAATTCAAATTAGGTCAGTGCCAAACATCCTAGGGTGGAATTATAATGAGGGCGACCCAAACACACACTTCATCGGGACCCATAATAGATCCAAAATGCTTCATCAACTTTGAATGCAGTTCTTGACACACAATCAACCAAACTAGTGTAAAACACATAGATCAATTAAGCTGGATGCTTCCAAATATCGAAACCATCTTCAATAGGACCAGGACAACACAAATCTTGAACCATAAAGAGAAATCCAGACTAACAAAAATTCTTCTAGACCTCAACCAAAACATAGTTCACAAGCACCTAACCAACAACCTCAACAACTGGCAACCTGCAATCTTCTTTTTATACAATTTTATCAATATCCTTAACATATAGTAAATAACCAACTGATTGGTTGACATCAATGGCAACACTTTCATTCCTCATTCTATTATTTCAACAGTTTTCCATCAAGCTCCCTTGGAGAACATATTCCCATTTCCATCTCACACCATACATGAGGAAGATCAAGATCCGTATGACCTAGGTTCAACCACATTAGAGGATATTTCATAGGACACCTACGCCATGGAATTAATGGATTTTTACATCATGAAGTGCCCCAAACAATACATCCTTATGCTAGCTAAAAAATATTCCAAATTACCCAATGAATTTGATGTCTCCCAAATCATGCAACAATATCCTTCTACATCCCCATCTTCTAATCATCATCATCCCTCACATTTCCTATCTTCTTGTAATATTTCTATTACCTCTCAAGTCACCAATCCCACATCCACAACACACTTATACATAAAAATCCCATCTAGCACCCAAAACATTCAACACAAATCTCATAACCTCAAGCTTCATCCCTTCTCCTCACATTTAAACATCCATCCCATTAAAAACAATATACCCCCACCAAAATTCAAACCCAACTTCATCCACCCATCAAAACCTCCAAAATTCAAACACAATTTCTTCCACTTATCAAAATATCCACATATCATACTCACAACCTCCAAATTCCAATTATCAACCACTACCCCTTAATCTCACAAGTTCTTTGACACAATACATTCAAACAATAAAGAACACTCAAGGGATTTCAATTAGGATATCAAAATAAAATATACACCTTTGATGAACTATATCATTACCTCTTTGATAAATACATCACCATGATTCCCTTTCCCCAAAGCTTTGAAATGCCTAAATTTGATAAATATAAAGAAAAGGGAGATCCTAGGGAACACCTCAAGGAATTTTATATCACATTCCAAGATTTCTCTTATCTTGTTGCATACCTCTTGAGACTATTCTTGTTAAGTGGAAAACATATGAAAGATCCAATAGGTGAACTAACTTAAATATGCTTTCCCCTTTTGGACTTAACATTGAAACACAAACCAACTAGGGTTTGATGATTGGCTAACTACCCCAAAGGAGATCCAATCTGCTAGATTTTGGTTCCTTTTTTTAAATAGGGAATAGTTGATGTATGATTTAATTAACCTATTTTAAATTAACCCTAGATCTAAAAATATAATTTATCACACAAACAAAAACAAAAAGTTATAGAAATAGATATATATCTAGATGTGTAAAAAATTTGAGCCTAAATTGGATGGTAAGGGGTGAGGGTTCCCTACTCTAGGTGTTTTATCTTGTTTGAATTTGAAATCCCTAGATCAAAGTTTTCTCTTCACTCTTCTATAACTTGTTGATAAAAGTTTTGAATTTTACCTACACACATAAAAATAGGGGGAAGGTTGTATTGTATAGGAGTTTGCCTCATTCAAACCCTAGTTTTTTGTTTCCACCTCCACAATATCAGTTATGATAGTATAAATTGTGTGCCCTAGGTTGAGTATAGGTAAAGTAAATAATAAATGACTATAATAAATTAGCAACAATTGATAATGTTACCTTAAGAATGAAACCCTCATCAAATATATGTCACGCCATAATTTTCCACAAAGATTTTATGGATAATGCATGAATTTACTTAAAGAACTATAAGAGGTTAGTCACATAACACAAATAGATTGTTGTAGCAAGCATGTAGAGAGTAAGTCACATGTATCTTCACAATTTCGATATAATAATTGCTCATAGTTCATGATAGAGTGTAGATGTTCAAATGAGAGGGAAAAAATGTTTTTATATACATACCAATTGATATTTTGTATATAGGTTGATCTAAAATCATTTTTAAATCACTAAAGGCTAACATAAAAGTGATAAATATTTAAAAATACCCCTTTAGGACTAGGGTTCTCTCACCCTAGTTAGGGTGTTTTTAGCCCAAAATTATAGGGATGACAAGGAATTAAGTTTATTTTCCCAATCTAGAATCAAAATGATAAAATTCTTAATTTAATTAATTGTATATGAAAAATAAAGTATCAATATAGTGTAAAATTATCAAGTGTGATAACTTACGATGCTACAATTCCCTAGAAGCTTAGGTGGACAAGGACTAGATTGGTTTATACACCTTCCTCATGAGAAAATAATCTCCTTTTCCAAGCTAGCCACAAAATTTGTTGCACATTTCTCCTAAAATACTGAATATGACATCACCATGATGGAAATATGTAAAACAAAAAAAAAAAAAGAGTGGTAAATATTTTTCTCTTTCTTACAAAGATGGATACATCTTGCTAGTCATTATTTATGCCCCATTATTGAAAAACAGCGCATGACCATGTTTTTCCAAATATACAAACCTTCAATTTAGAAATGGGCTTTAATATACAAATCTAATGTGCTCAATCCTTGGATGAAATAAAAATAAAATTAGTTTCCATAGAAAAAAAAACTATCCAAAGGACTAGTTAAGAAATATAAAGAGAGAAAAAATAATAATCAATCTAGTGATAAATATCATTTTTGGAACAAGAACATAGTCAATGATTGTGTGATTAATTCTAAACATGTCCAAAATAGGCAAATACCTCCACCATCATCATCCCAAAATAATCAAGTTACCCAATAAAATGTGGTCATCTCAAAAGGTCAACCTAAATGATACATTAGACGTGTATACACTCCCTTGGGTGAACCTATTGAGACCATCCTCTAAAAGCTAATCCAAGCAAACGCGATCAAGTTCTAATTGTAAATCCACTTGGTGAGGACATCCCTAATTGATCTTGGTATAAATATCATGAATTTTATGAGTATCGTTGAGTACATAGACATAAAACATCTAGTTTCATGAGAATTAAAAAATCAATCCAAAATCTTATTGATCAAGGATAAATCACCATTCAAGGCCAAAATTCACCTAATGAATAATTGGATATATAAGATAAACCTTTCCCTCAACAAAATTATGTTAAATATTTCACATCTTATAACACAAATTTCTATACCTACAATAACAATATCTCAAATGATTTTGTTATTAGTTGCATCGAGAAAATTCCTTCTCAATTTGCCACTATAACTATCAAAGAAACTAATTGTGTCATCACTACCCACCAGGTTGAGTCACCATCCAAGGAGCCTCATCTTCATCCTCATCCTCATCTAGAAGCAATTATAACATCCTTTACCACTTGGAAAAAAATCCAATATAAATATCCATCCTTGAGCTACTTCAAACATCACACATGCACAAGGACCTTCTTGAAAAATCCCTTCAATAATCCCATGTCCCTAATGAAATTAATCTTGATCAATTCTAAGCTATTATATGGAATTTATGTATTCCACAATACCTCACATTTACTGCTAAATATTTTCCTTCCATTGATCCTTCTCACAACAAACTACTCTACCTCAAATCTCATATCCATAAAACAAAAATTAAGCATGTCTTAATAGATGGTGGATCAAGACATTATTTTTGCATCTTGAATCTAGTTAAAATATTGGGATATTTTGAAGATGTTTTTAATCCTCAAAATAATATTTACATCAAAGCCTACAATTAAGTTGAATGACAATCTAAAGGTTCTATAAATTTACCCATTCAAGTTTTATAACTACTATTGAAACTACTTATCGAATTTGAGACCTTAATATCATACAACATCCTTCTTGGTTGTCCATAGATCCAAGCCATCCCATCCATGTATCAACAATGCATCAAGTTCCCACACAATTGTGTTGAATCAGTTGTGCTTGTTGTTAAAAAAACCCTTTCAATATTGCAAATTCTTGGAAAATAACCATGGTCTTTCACAATATTATCCAACCAATACCATGGAATCTTCATCCTTGCACATTTAGACTTTCACATTATCGGCTTCCTACACTTCTCACACTATCTGATAGATGAAGGATAAAATTGAGAATATTTGATGTAGAGAGTATGAGTTGCATTTTTTGAATGAACAAGACAACTGAGAGGGGGGTTGACTCAGTTGTATCTGATTAAAACATCAAAACCATCAATATAAAATAAATCCACATGCACTCATTAAACGTTTAATCTGTTAATGTTTAAACATGAAAAGAAAATAGTATAAACTGAAACGACCAACACCATACATAAGAGAAAACCATATATATGTAGAAAACCTTAGGAGGGAAAAACCATAGTGAGGATAAGATCACAATATAAGTAATTACAAAACCGGTATAAAGAGGCTCACTACCATAATAGGATAGATTATTCAGAAAGGCTCATAGCCCAGGCTCACTACCGGAATAGAAATAAGAAAGAAGATAGAATGTTACATAGAGAATAGACTCTCATTCCAACAAAGAATCCACCAAAATAGCTCCAAAAACACTCATAGTATTCAAGAGATCAAGATACCTCCAACTCATTGCATTCAACAATCTTGCATTATAGCCCGCACTACATTTCACACTTTTTCACTTAATTTCACATCAAAAAACTCAATTATATTCCACATTTCATCTCTCATCAACTCACCTTGCATTTATACCATCCACAACTTGAAAAAAATCTTCAAATTGGCTATACACACTTTACATTTTACAAATTCAAAAATAGGTCAGCACTAAGCATTCTCATGGTGGATAGGAATAAAATTGAACCAGTACAAAACTTAATTGAGACCAAAATCAACTCTTACATGCCATGATATGCCTTCATTAATACTTGAATATCTTCAAATGTATTATAAACACCAAGTCATTTTTTACCCGTGCAAACACCATTAGACTTTGAAGTATAGGCTTCCTCAAATCCAAAGAGGACTTGCAAACCACATAACAAACTTTATCAAAATCTATAATATTCCTCTAACATCCTGAAATCAATCAAACTCCTTTGCAATAACTCGCACCTTCATAATGTATATACCTAGTACACTCAACCTACACTGCCAAACACTGCAACAATAAAATCCATCTTCCAAAGTACAAACCATGAATCCTATTCATAAAGGTAAGAGATCAACACCATCAATATGCCTTCAGAATTGTAAGAGCTGAAGAACAACTGTAGAGAAACACAGAGCAAGAACATTTCTTCTAGACACCACTATAAGCAGTACTGTAAAGCCAGTTCACACACTAGTGAACATAACTTCTTCTATACATCAATCTAGAAGCCCAAATTTTGGATATAGAAAATTTGAACACCTCTAACCAACATGTCCAAAACACACAAGTAGATCTTCAACCCAAAATAAATGTGAAGAAAAACCAGAACACTTATGCAACACCCTATTTCCTCTTTTTATCAATTCTCTCAATATCCTCAACATATTTATCAATATCACAATCAGAATCAAAAGAATGCAACAAACCAAAGAATAAATCTCTCTCAACCACTACACAACTGACACCAATGACAACACAAGCTTGTTGACATCAATTAAAAAATATTTTTGGCACACTTAATGCTTATTTGATTTGGTACAGTTGATAGTATACATTGTTCACATTGGCATGTATTATACTCTGCTTTTATCTGCTTAATGAGAGTTTTGTATGCCAGAATTCTATTTGTATACTTTCAGTCAGTTGTGTGGTGTTGATTGAATCTTGAACCAAGAGCTTCTTCACAAGGGGAGTACGTGTTTGGTGCACACGTATTCCTTTGTCATTGTTGTCAAAGGGGAAGAAATCACAAGTGATGCAAGGTGAGTTGGATTTGATGGAGAGTTTGTAATCGTCATAGGGGGAGAAGTTGACATAAATGCCAAAGGGGGAGTATGTTGGATTTGGCATACTTTTTCATTGATTTCAAAGGTTGATTATGGATTTTGATGATAAAATGATGTTGATAGTAGGTTGTTGAGTCAAAAATAGTGATATTCATAAAACACCATGAGTTGATTATCTGCACAAGCATCATGAGGCATAATGAAGTTCATATTATTGAAATGGACAAAAGTGATGGTGTTTATATTATTAAAGCATAATATATGGAAAGGGAACATTATAATTTTTTCATTCCAAAGGTAGTCTCGAAGGTTTCATTGCATTGGAATAAGAAATAATAAATTTATTTGGTTTCGAATGAGGTCTATTTGTTAAAGCTAACAAATGTTTTATCATGGGCATATTATTGCATACACATTATAGTGTTTTGTTTCATATTGGAAAATAAACTTGGTCAGGTAGATTATTGCACATACTATGTTTCACCTATTATTGTAAGGAAGGTTCTCGAGCTCATTTGTGTGGGCACATATTAATGTTTATCATTGTACATAGTGGTGTGATAGGGCACAAAGGCTTTAACACTTGACAGTGGGAGTTAGGGTTTGAAGAAATCATGGCAGTCTGATGTGACAAAGCTTGGGGATGTGACATCAACAAGTTTAGCACTATTGGTTCTTAGTTTATTCACTTCTCTTTTGGTAATGTCAAACCCTAAGTCGAAATGTTGTCTATGTTGTTCCAAAAGTTTTAAAAGGGATTTTAAAACTATATTTCAAAGGTTTAGTGGGTCATTGTTATGTTTTGTATCTTGACCTAGAAAATATGAAAGTTTTTCTTACAAAGGACTTGATCTTCGGTGACATGTATCTTTATGGTGGTTACAACTATTCGGTGATGCTTTCAATTATGAGAAGATTTACAATATATACATTGTTCTCAAGCATCTTTATTTGGTTGGTTGATTATAATAGTGAAATCACATAGCTAGAGTATATGATTTTCATTTATTGTTATTATCATGTTATAATTAATTGATGATAAAATGTGTAATGAGAAATGAGTGAGAATTTTAAGTGCAGATTTTAATTGTTTATACATTCAAATTCGTGTGTCTCCAGTTATGAATGAGACAAAAAATAAGTGATATTTGGTGAAACATAGGTGATACTCTGTATTGTTGTTTATAATATTACTTGATGAGAAATGTTGTTTTTTCCAGTGAGGTAGTTACTACCATGAATGCTAGTGAGGTTGTAGTAACATGAAAAAGCTAGTGAGGCTATGTTTTTCGAGTGAGGCAATTGTGCTTTCCAGTGAGGCAGTTATGTTTGCCATGACCCATTTTGTGTAGCCAGTGAGGCATTTTCCATTGAGTTCATATTTTCCAGTGAGGCTTTATTTTATAGTGAGGCATATTTTTTAGCCAGTGAAGCATATTGTGTAGCCAGTGAGGCTCTGTAATCAGGGAAAATTTATTAGGTAGTGAGGTAATTTTTCTTGAGTGATTTTTCATCCCTATGATGGTTTTCCACTCATAAAAAATGTTTCATGGTGTTCTTAGTTTGTTTGTTATGACTATGCTCTTTTTCATTCAAAGTTTGAAGGATTTACAAGGATTTTATTTTTATTTGATAAAAGATCAAATCTGAAATCTGCATTCCATATGTTCAAAATAATTGAAAGAGATTATTTGAATTAAGTTTAAATTTATCATACCACTGATTCACCCCCCCATCTCAGTGGTATCATACTCCAACACTATCACCACCAAATTCCTCAAATCTTCATCAACCTTGACACTTGAACTTTCAATAATCTTTCTCAATATTTTATTGTAACATTGTAAGTGTTGCTCTTAGTAGAATATCCAAGGAAGATAACTTCATCAGACCTTGCATCAAACTTTCCTATCTTTTCATCATCTTTTATGATATAGCATTTGCTTCTAAACACTCTAGAGTATTTGACAGTAGGGATCCTTTTGTACCACAACTCATAGGGAGCCTTTGTGTTAGATTTTTCTTGAACTCTATTAAGTATGTAAACAACATTATGAATTTATTATTTCCAGTAGACTTCCGGTAGGTTAGATTCTTTCATCATAGTCCTTGCAACTTCTTGACTAGTCCTATTTTTCCTTTCAACCGCTCCATTTTGTTGAGGATTCCTAAGGGAAAACAAGTTCCTTTTATTTCATGATTCTCACAAAACATGCTAAATTCATTGGAGGTGAAAACTCCACCTCTATCAGACCTCAAAAAATTGATCTTCAAATCCATTTCATTCTCAACCATAACTTTAAATGCTTTGAATCTATATAGGGCTTCATATTTTTCTCTAAGAAAAGTAACCCATGCCATTCTAGAATAATCATCAATCAAAAGCATCAAATACCTGTCACTGTGAATAATTCTCACTCTTGTAGGACCACAAATATGTGTATGCACCAATTCCAACATTCCAATAGAAGATTTTTCTTTTCCCTTGACACTACTTTTTTTTTTTCCAAATTGACAATCTCTGCAAACAACATTGATAGGCTTTGTAATTTTTTGGCAAATCTCTCACTGCTTGAACTGAACTAATTCTAACCAAGTTATCAAAATTGATGTGACACATCCTCCTATTTCATAACAAACTATCATTAATCTCAGTCATAAAATAGTGACTATCAGCACCCTTGAGCTGATAGATATTTCCATTTGTCCTCTTTCCAACAACAATTACAGTTTCAGACCTCTTTTGATCTCACATCCTTCATTTTGAAACATAATATTGTATCCTTCACTACACATTTTTCCAAGACTCAAGAGGTTATGTCTTAAACCTTTAACATAGTAAACATCTTCAGTATTATGCTTTCCATCAAAATTGATTGAGCCTTGTTGTGCCTACAACACACACACCCCATTTGGAACAGGGACCCTCTCTTTTCACTTCGTTGGGTCACTTTTGTCACCCCCTCATTTTGCATGCCACCTAATTTTGCATCCTATATGGTCAAGGAACCTTAGAAGAATCATCTTGATTTAGCCATATTTTTCTACCCTCGAATTTCCAAGGCCTTAAGTCTTTGTGGGATTTCCCTGGTTGTTTGCCTCTAATCTTTAAAGTGGCATCTTCCGGCCAACGTGGGTCCACCCCTGCAGGCCTCCCTGTGTGGGTTTACTGGCACCTTCATCATTCCAAATGACTTTCACATGATGTCCTCCATCCTTGTGTGACCCACAGTCCAGTTCACTCTTTTCACCGCCAGTCATTCGAAATGGCTAACCCCTAGCCACCATCCGCTTGGCGGACTCCACCGTTCCCATTGCCATTTTTGAATGACTACTCACCAACCCTGAACTCCACCATACCCTCATTTATGAGGGGCATTAAATGATGAAAAGGTATATAAATAGCTCGGTTTGAGCTGTCATTTTCACCTACAGACTTCCAGAGAACTTGTCAGAGCCTCATACCCTTGTTGCCTTTGTGCTTGTAACCTGCCTTTGTCAATTTGAGCGTCGTTGTTGGTGTGATTCATCATCATCCATGCAAGATTCCTAGGTAGGGTTGTTGTCACTACCTGTTGCATGCTTTTCCTCTAAAAATTGAAAATGATTAAGTATTCTTGGGTGAAAACATCGAAATTAGATAAAAGAATGCTTTCCCCGCAAAACTCATGTCTTAAAATTTTGAGGAAACCTTTGAAATCGACCGCTGGCCGCATGTAGGACTTGAACTCTCTGTGGTCATTCTTGAGTCGAGGCATTTGTGCCCTACGGGTCCTCAACCTGACCACCACCATTGTTTTCATTCTTCAAAATGTTCAAACTTCAACATGGCAAACACCTTCGTCGAGTCTGCATCCGTGGGATTCCCCCTCGGCTTGGCTAATGTAAACTTTGTAAAACTTACAAGTCCCAAAGGGTTGATCCTCCAACCCTCTCAGGCCCGCAAGTGTGGGCCTCCACCTATGGGATGCCCCTTGAGCCACATCATTTCAAATGGTCATTTGACCGTATCCTTCCGGTAGGAGGGTCTCACCTCTATAGTCACCACTGAAAGTTAAGCTATCATGAAATGAATAAGTCCCAAAACCACTGTGGGGTTCTCCTTGCGGACATTCATTCGTGGGTTTCTATTTGGGCTTCATTGTTTCAAGCGACCTCCGCAACCTGCCCTTCCGCCCGTTGGACCCCGCATTCGTGGCCGTCATTTTAGCTCACATCTGAGAGAAATCCTTCTTGTGGACCATTGTTTGTAAACTTTCATCTGGCTCCCTTCATCCTAAATGTCTGAGGAATAACATTCACTTGCTATGTAGGGCCAGGCCTTGCTTTCTCCCTTTGACTGCCCGTGAACAAATTACTAAGGAATACGCCTTTGATGGACCCGATAGTGCAGGCCTCTCCGACCGGGCTTTCATCCCACCTACACCATTTCAAATAGATGACAACCAATGTCTCCTCACACCTTTTGACCCACATTGGCTTGAGCCTCAAATGAATTATAATTCCATCCTCTAGGACTGCGGGTCTCGCATGGTGAAACGTTGCTTGTGGGACATTGCCTTGCCAGTTCTATTTTTAACGATGGAGATACAAATATCCAAGCTACCCTTTACTTTTGCATGCTTAAAATAGGATCCTAATTCCTCATGATCTTTGAAGTGATCTTGACCAATGTGCTAAAATTGTCTGACCTCCCCAGTGGACCCCATGTGATGATCAAATATTGCCACGGGTGAATCCATGCATGCCATTGTGCCCAGTCTTTCATTTGTCCACTATTGTCTTCAAAATGATTGCTAGCCCAAGGAATTCCACATACCTGGGCCCACATTTCCATAACTTCCTCAAATAAATGACTAACGGTGGTCCGGAAGATATGTTAGAATCTTTAAGTTATGAATCATTTGATCTAACTTTGTTTTGTGAGGTCTTGGCTAGCGTTCCTCATTTTTTTATGCTTGAATATGCTTACTGCTTCTTTCTCTACATGATATATGGAACCAACTGCAAGGTCTTTGGGGGCAGCCGTGGAGAGGGACAAAGGGAAAAATATTACCAAGGCACCCAAGAGTAAGGAGGATAAGGACCAAATGAGATACAAATTCCAAGGGAACCCCTCAATTCTAAGGTTACCACATATTGGAAGGAGATCTCAGATACTAATCTAGGACATATTGATATCAATGAATTCAAGCAAAGGGTTTGAATCATCCCCAAGATAGAAAATTCTAGAAGAATAAGAAGCATTGTATTGGCCAAGGCTATTGGGTTCCCACTTACTCTCAAAGCTCCTAAGATTGTAATGGCCTATAGGGAGACATATCAGGAGGACACAAAATCAATAGTAGACAAGGATGGGAATATATTGGTTGATATATTCACCAAATTGATAGGGAATACCTTCCACATACATACCTTGAATGATATGGATGAAACATCTAAATAATATGGTAAGAAGATGTGGGATGATGATCCCCTCAAGTGAAAGAAACTCATGAATTAGTACTACCTGAAGGAGAAGAGGGGTAGTGCAAACAAAGTGCCCCAGGAGCTCTTTTGAAGTGATTTCTACAAAGATTACCATGACTTGGTAGCCCTATTGGGTAGAGCTATGGGCCTTCCAACCATAGCCTTCTTTTAGGAGTGGGTACTATACTTTGTAGAAGAACTCGTCTGAGGGGAAACCAAATTTTACTAGGCTGGAATGATTAGTAATTGCTTGCACGAGAAATTTGTGGTAGTAAAGAGAACCTCCCAGTTCTACATGAAATCATACCTGGTCTATCTTCTTGTCGATCATACCCAATAAAGGGGACTATTCATGGCACCAAATCCAACACCACGAAGGGAGATAAAGGTATATGACAAATACCCTCAGCTCCAATATAGTAATTTCAAGAGGGACTACTATAGAGTCAATGATGCCTTCATAGCCATATCATTAGAATGCTCGAAGGTGACTTTGAAAGGAGGGTCTCACATAGTGCTAACACTTTCATCTACCAGTTTGGGTTTCTGTTCATACAATTTCTAAAGTTTACCTACATTTGAGCCAAGGGTTTCTCACAGAAACCATATAAGCTACCCCGATACCCAAATGCCCAATTGATACTACTTGAACTCTCTCAGATGCTATAGTAATCACATGCCCTCCTAAGCAAAAAACATAGGGTAGGGATTCCTTATCCCCTCTCCTTTGGCCAGATAATGTATGAGCTCCACACATCCCAGAGTACAGAGTATTTTGATAAAGAACTTATGGAATATAAATTGCAGCTCCACACCACTCGGTCGCGGATGGATCCATATGGTAAGCTCAAGAAGATGGTTGAGGTTGAATGTGCGCACCTGCATAATGTTGATGAATTTTGGGCCAACTAAAAGGATGACAAGGAAGTATGTATGCGACACTACATGCGCATGATGGCGTACTTTGTCAAAACAGTGAATTTGGTTCCAGTATTGGATTAGATAGTTGAAGAAGAAAACATGGTAGTAGATCCAAGATATGATGTTGTTGCCAACCCATCACTTTTGTTAATCGACTAGAACAAAGAAGAGGTTAACGACCTTGACATCCTGACCAGACCTATTGAGGCAAGAACAAGGAAATGGATCGATGGGCAAGTCTCTCAATTAAAGTTGCAATGAGTGACCTTAACATATGGGAGCTTGAAGATACAATGGAAAGTGAGACTAACAATGCTTATGTCGATGCTACCCCAAATGAGCATACTTCATCATCTCCTCCCAATACACGATTCAAGAAGAGAAAGGAAGTGGTTGAACGTCAGCCCAAATCTAAGGTGTATTCAAGGAAAGCTTTGAAAGTTGAAACTTCCAAAAAATCAAGGAAATCAGATAGTTTCATAGGAATGCCCACCATTTAGGAGGACCCACTCCATGAAGGAGAGGAACAAGGTGTTGAATATCCAAAGTCTCCACCTACTATACTTTTTTCCCCAGTTGCAACTACTACTACCACTGTTACTCCCCTGCCTACTTCTCAGGCGATGGTTGCCACCTCTCCACCCGCAGTAGACATTTCAGTCCACCTTGCCAAAACTTCTCCTATAGCCCAATTCATAGCCATAGATTCCTCATCTACCACCACTTATCCACTCTCTTCCTCATCCATGTATCCATCATTATCTCTTTCGCCTATTGCTGTAGTGATAATGATTCCTACTCTCTCACTCTTGGAAGCTTTCGCCTAACACATGCAAAATATCTCATCGAAGTTGTCTGGGGTGCTTCTAAATCCTAAAGTACAAGCCACCCTAGCTCAATATATAACTCACCTCCCTATCCCTCCTCCAACTAAGCCTCCTATGATGGAAGAAATTATCTAAATCTATGAGGAGTTGGATAGGCAAGAGAGAGAAGCAAGCAAAAAATGGAGGAACAAGCGGATGACTACCACGAGCGTCCCCCATATCAACATCTAGTGATTTCTAAAGTAGTACACGAAGAGGAGGAAACACAATCCTTTGAAGAGGATGATGAAGATCCAAGTACAAATTATATTGTGGAGACTTTTGATCTTGAGATCAAGGAAGAATTGGCCCAGCAACTCAAGGATGTTGGGGAAGAAGTTGAGACAAAACCCTCCAACGAAGAGAAAGATATTGATGAGGAAATGGAGGATATTGAACCTCCAATAGGGAAGCAATATCAAATCCCTGAGCATGATAAAGAGATAACTCATTCAGAAGAACAAGAAGAGGGGGAGAAAGAAAAGAAAGAAGAAGACAAGCTTGAAGAGACTGAAACAAGAAAAAGCCTAGAAGTAGAAAATCATGAAGAACATGGGCATGAACAAGAGGAAGAAGAGAAAAACCCTAAAGGGAAGGACAACCCCAAGGAACATATAGTTTCCAAGTCCCTGAGAAAAGAAACAGTGTTCATCCAAGATTCAAATGAAGAAGAAGGAGAAAAGACGGGGCATGAGACTCCGAGTGGAAAAGAAATGAAAAATCAACACACCCATGAGTAAGAAGGTGATCACGAATCACCAAAAGGGGAGTCTCAAATAGCTGAATGGATTGAGAAATAATTGGAGAAGAAAGACCCGACTCTGATGGATCCAAAGACAAGGCTAGAGGCCATCCTTGCTCGAGCCCAAATAAGCACAAAGAAGGAGAAGAAACCAAGGGTTAGATCCCGTCTAACAATGGATGCCTCAAGATCTAGGATAGTACAAATAGCTACTCTGGTGATGGGAGAAAAGGGATTAAGCTATAAAATTTCTACCATCAATTTGGGGACAACCATAAGAGAGCAAAAAATTGACCATCTTTAGGGGTCCATCACCACCATCATGCACCAAATGAAAAATACAAGACCTCTGAGGAGGAGCTAAAGGAATAGGTGGCAGATTTGAAATCTTATATTCAACAGTGGTCATCAATCGAGGAGCTCCCCACCACATTGTCATCTCCCCCATTGTTGATATCTAAAGAACACATCAGTAAGCTAGAGAAGAGAAAGAGTTGGACAAAGGCTACTAAAGATTGGTTCCAATGTGTTATATATAATGGACATATGGGAATCAGTCGAGCTGTTAGAACAATGAATAAGTTAATGTAAATCTAGAAATAGATGGAGACCACGAGGAAGTTTTGCACTGATTTCCCAGAGTTGTATCAGATCACATACCCCAAGATCAAGGCCACCCACAAGATACCTGAGAAATTATGAGAAAAGGATTTGGGCGTAGAAAATTTTGATCAGTGGCTCCTGGAAACATGGAAAATGAGCTTAGATTACAAGAAACAAGTCTTAGAATGAGTGCTCCATGAGGTGGAACTTGATATTGATTGGGTTAAGGAGATTAGAATGCCATGTGTGGAATACCTCAAATTAATGAGAAATTTTGACATACCTTCTGTTGAGATAGATCCAGAGAAGATAAGGCCATATTTCCTCAAGAAGATGAATGAAGGGGAAACTAACACCCTCACCCTGGATTTCACAGAGTTTTTCGCTCATGGCTTCGCCCAATCTGAAAAAGTAGTGCAAAATATAGCTAAATGTGACAAGGACTGGGATGTGCTCACCAATAGATCTAAGAATTGGAGCTTCCAGGTGCTCCAATCTGACATAAGGGAGTGGGATAAGCTTCAAACAATAGAAAAATTTGTGGAATATGCCACTCTAAAGAATAATGAAGGAATTCATGTGATTGATGATGAATTCCTCACAGTTTAGCTACAACAAAAGGAAATCGACTAGAAGACAAAAAAGCTACAGTGTTACCCCACAAGAAGACAAAATAAGCTAAAAGACAAAGAATGTATTTATATTGCCATATATTTGGGGGTAGGTGAAACCCTAGTTTGTAGTGAATCTTGGCCACACAATAAGATTAAATCTTGGCCTTTCATTTTTCTTTTTTGAAAACTATAAATAGGGGGTCTCCTCTCATTTTCAAGAGAGATTTGAGTTGTTGTAAAGACATGCTACTGGAATGTTAATAGAAATCAATTGATTTGGTAGATTCTTCAGTTCCAACTTCATGTTGCATGATTCTTCTTCTCATATCTAGTGAATTTTAGTGGATTAGCTTTGTTGTTCTATGTATTCTTATGTGCTTTAGTAGATTAGTTAATGTTGTTCCTTGGTTTTAAAGAATTCTATTGTGTTGATGCCCTTCCTTGTTCATGTTTTTTGTTGTTTATTGATGATAAATTGTAGTGTAAAGCTAGTCTGAACATTATATGAGTTTTGCACTTAAATTATATCTCTTGTTCATGCTTTATGGTGAATGAAAGGTTGAAAATTTGCAGACCTTAGAAGATTGCACAAGTTTCATGAGACTATAAGTCAATTTGGTTAAGTGGAATTTTGTTTTGGGAAGGTTGTCCATTGTAGGGCCCTCCATTATCTTTGTTCATTTCTATTTTTAGGTCTAGGAACTTCTTCTCTTCCCTGCCCCCTTTTTTTTATGTTTTTTAAATAGTGACTTTGAACAAGGTTCATTGCACATTGTAAAGCCAGATCTGAAGTTGAAATAGGAGTTTTAGACTATTATTTGAACCTACAACAATTATGCAATAATTTCCTATCTTAAGAACTCCATTGAAAGAACTAATTCCCCTCCAGTTTAACCTACGTAAGGCCACCCTGTGATTACCAGCAAAATCACATCAAACTAACTCAACCATTCCATGCATGTCATGGCCTGACACCCAAGAGACCTTGGGGTAGTTTTCAACAACTTTTTGTTGGATATTTCCTTTCAAGAGAGGCGATGCACCTATGCATTACTTGTGTTGAGAAGTGCTAAAACACCCATCAAAAAACTTATTGCACAAATCTTAGCACCTAAATCATCTCCAAATTTAATAAATCCTCCATCATATTTTCAAGTTTAACAAACTTACTCTTGTCTCTAGTCATATGATTTGAGCAGCCACTATTAAGAACCCAATATTTCTTATCTTATCTAACATGAAAAGTAGATACCAAAGTACCTCCAATCATATTATTTTTCTATAGAGAATTTCCCTTCACACAAATTTTAGAGTTAGTAGAAAAAAATTCATGTTTTAAATCAAAGAACATTCATTATCATCAACATCTCCATAATCAAATTCATCATTAAAAATTCTAGCATCTTGTCTAATATAATAGATTTTCTTGATAATCTTTCCTTTGTTTTCCTTGTTGTTATTCTTCACAACTCTATTTGGACATCTCAAAGAATAATGGCCTATATTTCCACAACTAAATCATTTGAAAGGTAATTTACCTTTGTACTTACTGGTGCCCTTTTTCATCCTTCTTACAAATTTAGATTCTACATCATCAAGATCATCTGAATCTGAATCTTCAAATTTTTCTAATTTTCTAGTGTTGAAAGTAGTCTCCACTTTTGCACCTTTGTTCAAAACATTTTTTTCTCATTTCAAATGTAGTTAGTGTGCCATACAACTGATCTCTAGTGTAAGTATTGAAATTTGCAACTTCCTCAATAGTAGAAACCTTTTCACCATAACAATCAGGAAGATTTCTGAGGATTTTCTTTACCACTTTAGATTCTTTGACTTTTTCACAAAGACCTCTCATTGCACTAATAAGTTCATCAATCCTCTGCATGTAACTTGTAATGGTTTCATCTTCAAAAATTCACAAGTTCTCAAATTATATCTTTACATTCAACATCTTAGCTTGTTTAACCTTATCACCTTCATAAATATTGTCTAGCTTATCCCAAATCTCTTTAGCAGTTTTTAGATCCATAACGTTCACTAATTCAAAATTTGCAAAACTACTCAAAAGAACAAACCTTGCTTTACCATTTGTTTCATAGGCCTTGATTTCATTACTTGTGCTCATTCTATTTGTAGGTATGGAATATACAATCTTCACTACGTATGCAACATCAAATCCAAGGTACAATAAATAGCCTTCCATCTTTACTTTCTAGAATTCATAGTCTATACCATCAAACATAAGGATCTCCTTCTTGTTTGCCATCCTGGATCTATCTCAAGTGGTCAAGATTTTCTCCAAGTAACCTTTCTCTGATACCAATTGTTGAATGAACAATAAAACTCAGAGGGAGGGTTGTGAATCAGTTGTATTAGATTAAAATATCCAAAACCTCAATAGTAAATAGATCTACATGCACTCATTAAACCTTTAATCTATTATAATATTTAAACATGAAAATAAGATAACAAAAACTAAAACAATCAACACCATACACAAGAGAACAATATATTTATGTAGAAAAACCTAGGAGGGAAAAACCACTGTGAGGATTAGCTCATAATATAAGTAATTGCAAAACCAGTACAAAGAGGTTCACTGCCGAAATAGGAAACACTATCTACAAAGGCTCATAGCCTAGACTCACTACCAGAATATAAATAAGAAAGAAGATAAAATAGTATAGAGAAAAGGCTCTCAATGTAATGTAGAATCCACCACAATAGCTCCAAAATCATTCACAATCCTCAAGAGATCAAGATACCTCCACCTCACTACATTCAGAAATCTTGCATTATAGCTCACACTATATTTCACACTTCTACACTTAATTTCACATCAAAAAACTCAATTCTATTCAACACTTCATCTCTCATAAACTAACCTTGCATTTATACCATCCACAACTTGAAAAACATCTTCAATTCAGTTATACACACTTTACATTTTACAAATTCAAAAAAGGTTCAACACTAAGCATTCATGTGATGGATAGGAATGAAAGGGGACCAATACAAAACTTAATTGGGATCCAAATAAACTCTTGTATTTCATGCTATTCATTCATTAATACTTGAACATCTTCAAATTTAGTGTAAACACCAAGTCCTCCCTTACCTGGGAAAACACCATTAGACTTTGAAGTACAAACTTCCTCAAATCCAAGGATGACTTGCAAACTGATTGGATAAAACTATGGTTTTTGAATTACTCTTTAAATTGGATTACAATGGCTTCCTCAGTTCATCCTAAAGTGTCAATCTGGGAATGTAGGCTTTTGAATTGTGTTGTGGCAATATGCCGAAGAGCTGCAATTAACAAACCAAGGGCTGATGGATGCAACCTAATATAATTTACTTATGGGAAAAATTTGGATTAATAGACTTCATGTCACAAGTGTGACAAGAACCTATCAAGAAATAGTTTTGCACATAAACAAATTACTGGCACTTAACAAAAGATTAGTAAAGTAACAAAATAGAAATCTATCTGAAAATAACGTTTCACAGAGTTGAAGTTGAACTACTAAAAACAAACCTCCAATACTACTTAATCAAAATTCAAAACAATCCCATTAACTTATACAACTGCTCTTATGTTTAATGATCTGCATATACCAGCAAACAGCTATTCAGTGAATATAGATTGTATTGGTAAGTATTTAACAACTCAATATCGATTAATACCTTCATGGAAATGAATCACACAATAGAAGATTTAGATAGCAATATAGTAATGAAATAATTAAACAACTTATAAATTCAAAGCATACATTACCACACAAACAATCTAATGCAATAATCACCAATCAAACGAGGAAGTGGGCCCTGCCTTCACCGGTCGTTGGATGATAAAACTAGCATTCACAAAATTATTCTACTATCGCTTCCATTCATCCAAACAATCATAGACAGAGTATATAGAAAATCTCCACGATTCTGCTTTTAATTATGTATATTGATATATAGTTTCAATGTACATGTATACATATACATATTGAAGCTACCTAAATTTCTAACAGTATTTCAGATGTAATCAATAAAAAAAATTGGTTGTTAGTGGATTTCAGCCAACAACCTTTAGAAGATAATCAAAAATAGTTTTGAAGTCTTTTGAAAGTTTTCCAAGAACAATGTAACAACCTAAAACAGAATGACTAATCTTTGATGAGTAAAAGAAAAAATGACAATATAACTTTAGCAATTCAGTTATCCTTCCACTGATATCCTTCATGTGTGTTGTCAACCATTAAACACTTTTTGTCACTAGAATAAAAAATATAGTTAACAACAATCAGCAAAATTGGTATTTTCACTAGTTTTGACCTATTCTTCTATTTCATAAAATACCATCTATTCATTAACAAAAAGTGATAGGAACGATAGGAGGCACATGAAAGATGAAAAGGTTTGACACAAATGAGAGGTAAAAGTATGACATATTTTTCCCTCATCACAAACCACACACCACACTTCATCATGATCTATAATATTACTCTAACATCTTGAAATCCATCAAACTCCTTCACAACAACTCACACCTTTAGAATGTACATACCCAGTACACTCATCCTACATTGCCAAACACTATAAATCTAAAATCCATCTTTTACAGCACTAAACCATGAATCCTCTTGAAAAAGGCAAGAGATCAACACCATCAACATACCTTTAGAATTACAAGACCTAAAGAACAACTACGGAGAAACATGGACCAAGAAAATTTCTCCTAGACACCACTGTAAGAAGTATTGCAAAACTAGTTCATACACTAGTGAACATAACTTCTTTTGCACATCGATCTAGAAGCCCAAATTTTGGATGAAACTTTGAACATCTCTAACCAACATATCCAAACCACACATGCAGATCTTCAACCTAGAAGAAATGTGAAGCAAAACCAAAACACTTCTGCAACACCCTTTTTCCTCTTTTTATCAATTTTCTCAATATCCTCGACATCTTTATCAATGTCACAACCATAATCAAAATAATGCAACAAAAAAATCATAAATCTCTCTCAACCACTACACAACTAAAACTAATTAAAAAACAAGCTTGTTGACATCAATTACAACACCTTCATACTTGCAACAACATTCCTTCCACATTGGGAAACTCCTATCTCCTATCTCATATGGTGAACCTAAGCCATTGGTACCATTGTCTCAAGATACAACACAAATTACACCCATTCCCTTTTAGCATAAGGGAACAATGAGAAAATAAATCATTGAATTAGATAGCTCATCTTGGTTATATAAAGATGAATAAGATGAAGAATAAAATTGTAAACTTATAAATATCTATCCTAAAGGTTTTAATATGTGTAAAGGAATGGGATACAAAGTAAAAGGTCTTGGAAAAGAATAACATGGAATATCATTACCATTTAAGCTAATATTCAATGCTAAGCATCATGGGTTAGGGTATGAACCACCTAATAATGTGCCTACTAAGTCTAATTCAAATCCCACTAAATTCATGCAATTTTCCTTTGATATTAACAACAATGATGGATATACCCATGAAGACTCCATTAAATATTTCATTGACCTATTCCATAATTTACATATCCTAACCATCTCATCCATCTCATTTTCTTCTACTCACCCCTAGACTTGGATCAATAAGTAATGTATACTATTGATACATCTCAAAACAGCAAGGTTATCAATAAAAGTACAAAAATCAAAAATCATTTATCAATTGAAGATCAAAATTCAATTCAAAAAAGGAAAAGGAAAAATAAAGTCCTCTAGTACAAATCTCAATCAAAATCTATTGGACTCTAAAAAAATCAAAGTAAAAAATAAAATCAAGAAAAAGCATAGTAAGTCGATCTCCAATCATTCCCCATTATCTAAAATAATTAGGGGCACCTATAAAAGCAGTATGTCAAGATGTGAGCTTGTTGATCCTAAGTCTCCATCCTCATCATCTTTGTGCAATCCATCCACTTAGTTTCATTCACAAATATTCATACATCCATCCTCTTGATCTATCCCATTGGTGATATATCACATTGACAGACATTTCATGGAAACCTCTTGACATGCTTTAATATAAAGGTTCCCCAAGCTTCTTTATGTGAGACACACGAAGCCCTTCGTGATGCATATATTTAGGATTATACCTTATCTCACCCCTACAAAATAAGATATTGTTTCTATTTTCTATAACAACATCTATATCCATCTATTAAGGAATGCTAATCAGGTCAACAACTTGCTACTTTGATCACAACATCATCACACCCTAATTGTTGAAAAAAAAAATCCAAAAATCCAAAAAAATAGTAAATCAAAATAATCTATCTAAATTAAACCACTTTGGTGGCACCTTGGATAAGTATCATGGTGAAAAATTGGATACATTTTCCATGTGTAGTAGTCTCTTTTCCACCATCTCTTAGGATTCCATAATAAACAACACCCACCAACCCATTCATAATAAACCTATCATGGCTTTTATGGATCATTGATTAGTGTCACTCACCATCCCCTCCATCATTACCAACCCTTCCTCATTACTCCCCTATGTTATATATGAGAGATAAACCTAAATTGTGTCAAGGACATGGTGTTGTATATGCTTAGTATTCAATGCCTTGGTCTTCAATCCTTGTGCACTTTCATCCATCCTCGCATATCCCTTCATCCCATAATAAAAAAAACAAATCAATACCCTATCCCCATGTCCAAAATCTCATCCATAATAAACTTTTGAGCTTCTCAGACTTACATTTTACCACTACATGTGAATATATATCCTCATCATGAAATAACACGTAAATCTAACTGTCAAGAATTAACCAATAATTATATCATTTTTCCTATCATCATCTATCAATTTATCAATTCCCTATGGAACCATGAGTCTAGAATAATTCTAATCATCATCATTATCATATTTTTGACAAGAGATATGTTTGTTGCATGATATGTTTAGTAGTGAATCTCTTGTTTTGATTTATCTTTTGATCTATTTATTGACCCATAACTACACCTACTTAGGGCCACCTCAATATTTCTATATATTTTTGCATTTTGATTGGTCTATAGTCAGGCATAATATTTATCTTGTATGCCATATTTATCTTGTTTTAGTGTCAATTCCATACAAAGGTTACCTTATCACCTTTTTTCCTCATACCTTGGTGCATAATTTCCTTTTCTATATCAAATCTAGGATTTCTCTATACATACTAGCATAACCAAATTACCCTTCCTTTCCATCCCTTTTCATTCCTTTTCATCCTCTTCCATTTTATTCCTTCCATTTCATATTATTTTGGATCCTTATCTCCCATTGTTCCCTTTCATTTCAAGAGCACACCCATGCTATCCTAACCCACATATCCTCTCGAGGGGGCATCCCATTTTCTAACTATTATCCTTCCTCATCCTTTCCACTAACTGAAACATCATATTTCTAGTCCTTATCCCTTCCCATCTACTATTTTTTATTCTTATTTGATGTATAATGCCACTTTGTGATGTTATATCAAAGAAGGGAAAAATGTAGACATGTGAAATTTGACCTTGCCCAACAACACCTAATTTTATCCTATCCTAACCTAACAATTAAATAAATATTTATTATTTATTTAATGATTTCCATCCTTCCCCCCATCTTTATCCTAAAATTTAATTAAATAAATATTTACCATTTATTTAATTATTTTCCCTTCACATGATCCTATTAATTAAATAAGTATTTTATTTAATTAATTAATTCCACTTTATCCTTATCCTTATCCATTTAATCCTATCCCTCCAAATTTTTCATATGGATCATAATCTAAAATTTTCATCATGCGACAAGTTTCCTCTTCACATGTTTAACCAACTCCTTATCTATATTTATTGAACCTACAAACCCTCCTAAAATTCAACTAACTTTTCATCTTGTCCACTGATTTCAATCCCATCTCTTAATCTTAACCATTCATATAAGGATTTTTTCCTCATCCCAATCCTAAACCTAGATCCTATCCTTCACGTAACACTTGTCATATGACTATATCTTTGAGCCTAACCCTAATCCTCATTCAATCTGATTCATCCATCATCAATCTATACTAGCCCTTTATTTTTTCTCTTCAAAACTCTATAGCTAGAGGCTCTCATCCTTCATCACCAAATGAGATTCAAGCTATCATACCCTTATATTGTAATTTTTCTATCTCATTTGCAATAATACCAAGGTTATACTAGTCTATTGAGAAATCCACATATTATCATTATCACAAGATAAAATCAAATAGAACATGGATTCATTCTATTTAAACTCATCTAGGAGGATGGAGATTGTTTGAGCTATAAATTTTATTTCATGTATTACCTTATCTTGTTTTGATTCGATTAATTTTTCATCATCTTCATAAGTACTTCCACACATTAGCTTCCTTTCAAAATTTACATAGCCTATAAGAACATATCTAGTATTTTATGTATCATTGTTAAGACAAGGATGTTGTACACCTTGCATAAAAAAATAATTATTTTAATTAAGTAAAATAAATATTTATTTGTGGTTCATCTTTAGACATGTGTTTAGCCACATTAAATATTTATTAGTGTCTATTTGTAAAGTTGTATGTGATATTATTTTATTTATGTGTGGGTTACAAGCTGGAAAAATATAATATTGTGAAAAATTAATACCAAAAAGTAAATATTGGGGTCAATATTGGGGTCAACTGTTTTATACACTCATGGTTTTGAGGAGCATGGTTTTACCTTTACCACTTGGTTATCTTGTGAAAACTTGAATCTATAAAATCAAGAACATGCTTTTTGATTGGAATTATCTTGTTAGTTGGTTGGTTGTTTGGTTTGGTTATCATTTGTATTGAGATCTTGTAGAGTACATATAATAAGCAAGGCATGGGATGTGTGGTTGCATGGTTACCCATTACTCTTGGAGACATGGATGATACATTGGAGGAGATTGATGTTTCAAAATTATTCATAGAGACTTTGTAAGTATATTGTAATGTTTCATTATTGAATAATGCACATAGTGTGGATGCTTTTGGAGGTTGGGTTTTACTCTCTTGGTCTTTTTCCTAGGGTGAATATCTTGTTTATCTTGTGGTATTTATTTGTCTTTGTATTATAGTTATTATGTAATCTTGTATGCATTATTTTCTATAATAAGATTATGTAGGAAATGATTTGATCAACCTAGTAGTTTCCCAATGAGTGGTATCAATGCCATGGTTGTGGTTAAAGGAGGTGAGAGATCCCTATTTTTTATTAACCCTTGTTTGAGTAGAATAGATGCAAAGTTGAAGTCATAGAAATTTTGGAGAGATTTTAAATATTTAAAGGTATGAGATGTTCTTTACAAGTTGTGAGAATGTATATGTGGAGTTTTGGGGTTAGTAGATTTTTTATTATTTTTATAAATCTGGGGTTTGAAAAATATCTGGTAAAAAAGATATTTTTTAGGTGTTCACCATGAAATTTGGGTGGGGAATTTTGTATAAGTGACCTCCTATATAAAGTAAGCCTTACCATTAGGTCTAGGAGGCTTGACAGATAAACGTTGACATAAATTTTGACCTATTTTTCCACCCAAGCCTAGAGGAGAAAATTCCCACTTTTCTTAGTTGTATGACTATACATTTATAAATTTTCAGAAAAAATAGAATATCCTTGTGCAATATTCTTTTAAAAATAGGGAGTATAAGGTGTTGGAACATGTTCTGGTGTTGCGCCAAAATATTGACCTATTAACACCAGATACAAATGCTAGAGAAAAACGGATCCACGAGAGTGTCAGGAATCTGAAGGCAGATGTTGGTGATTAGTCCAAAATCCCCCCTTAGCATCACCTGAGGGGATTCAAACTCATGACCATGACATTGATACCATTTTTTGGAACATATTTTCCATTGTGCCAAAAGATTGACTTGTTAACACTTGATACAAATGCCAAAGTTAAACAAATCCATGGGAGGCGATTAGTCCATGTCACAAATCCAAGGGAGATTCTAGAGTTTATTCCAACACAAGGGTCCACAAACCCTTGTACCCATTGGTACCCCACTAACAACAAGTATTTTTGGTAGTTTCAGTGTCATAAATTGTATACCCTTGTAATTTCATAGTAATGTTTTGTGCCCATTTTGGTTTCCATTACCTTAGTGTTTGTGTAAGCTCATTTCAGCTCTTGTATTAGCCCTTTTCCTTCTCAAGGTTCTTAGGGCTTATTATTTGGGATCACTTTTTTATTTCACCTTTGTGGCATCCCAATGTTTTTCTTATCTCATCATTTTTTAGCGTAAATTGTCTAGACACTAGTGCCTAGTGCATATCTCCATGTGTCACACTAGTGTACCATAATAATTTGTCATTTTAAATCCATTTTTAAGTGTTTCTCCACTTATCACCTTATCTTGTTAGTGGAAACAACTCATCAATAGTCTTCTATTATTTTGAAAGAAAAACTCTCTTAGCTCTATTGCTCTCTCTCTCTCTTGGCTCTTCTAAAACTAAAGTTTTATACAATACTCTCATAAATCTTTCTCAAGCTATTTTATAGCATTCATTTATCTCTAGATTTTTATCTCTTTGTATTCCTCAATCATTTCAAGTAATATCATTCTTGTTTTTCATTATTATCACAAGAACTTTATTTTCTTTGTGCCCTAGAGAACCTTGTGATTGTCACGTCCCTTCCCTCTCATTTTAGTCATTGTTCTTACTTCTAGACATACTTAGAACAATAACACATGCTATTTTTCTTTTTATCTATCTATCTTGGTTCTCCATGGAAATCAAATACCAAAACAAGGGTTTGACTAAATCCCCTAAACAACCCCATCACTTATTCTTGTCTTGTTATGTTTGTAAGTTAGGCGGATTTTGGAACTTGAACCACACATCTAGGCATTATCTAAAGTGATTGGTAGTGGATTAAAACACAACATGAGTATGTTGACATGATGTGGTGGTGTCCTTGATTGAGACCTCTAGATTTCTATCCTAGGTTTTACTTGTATTTTTCATTTATGTAATTAAAAAGTAATTATTATTTTTTTATTTTCACTATTTTTCTATAATTATCTATTTGGCCTTGTAATAGATTGCTTTATATTTTAATTTTTATTCTAAGCATTGTAAAAAGGGATAATTTGAATATTATCAAAACTATCAATTTATCCTAATATATGTATGAATAATTGATCTCAAAAGTTTGATACACTTTTTGAGGTTTTATTTATCGTACAATATAGAATTTTACTATCCACACAAGGGTTATTGGCACCCAATTAACAATATATACCATTGACAATGTACTAGTTGTATAGGGTTTTCAACCCCAATTTAAAGTCACTAAGTTGATGGCCCTTATGCCCTCAGTCTTGGTCGCCAATTGAGTGGTGTGAAAACCGAGCCCCTACAGGGATTTAAAACCAAATTTATAAATTTAAACAAGTTTAAAACTTATTTGATTTCCACCACCTAGCAAGTTACACATTTCTCTAGCACCACTCAAGATTTTCAAGTGTTCCACCAACTAGCCACTAAGAAACCACTAGCATGCCACCTAGCCACCACCAAACTTCTTTTCACTTGACTAAAGGAGCTATTTTTTTTTCAAAGGGCATAAAATTCACCTACAATATCATATTTTTTACTTCTTATAGGTGTTGGAAATATATTTCTAAGAATTTCATAATGGTATTATAAGTCTAGCTATCATATTTTCTATTTCTATAATAATTTGATGCTATGAATTTTTCATTTGTCTAGAATGGCTAATAGGTCATATCTTTAACACAAATAATCAAATTTAAGATTTTTAATAGGTTATGGAGATCATTTGAAGCATACTACAGAGGGTTGGGTGATTTTTCATTTGGATTATTAGAGAGAGGATTGTAATTTTTGAGAACTTATAGGATCCTAAGCTTTAGGGTGTGATTCTATGAGCATCTATATGAATTTGTAAGTAGAATATTGTTAGGAGTGCATATTTTTATGAGACCAATATGATGGCATAGATTTTTATTAGATTAGGTTCTCACATATATTATTTTAAGGTATTTTAAGAGTATGGACTTTGATCAAAATAGGTACATAGGTTATCTTTTACTTCGATGACATGGTTGATACATATTTGAGAGTAAGGGTATGTGCAGGATCATCATGGAAAAAACAGGTCCTTAAGTGGCAATGAAAATTCAGAAAATCAGAGTTGGGAAACTTGACATAAAAATTTGAATAAGTTATCTATATTATTTCAAAAATATGTAAGAATAGAATCTGTGGTAAATTGAATGTAGTTTCTAAACTACTAGGTTAATTTTTGTAAAAAAAAAATCTATTTGGTGAAAATTTGAAATTTCAGGGAAAAAATAAAAAGTAGGTGTCTGTCTGACCACCCTAACCATAATAAAATCATAATATTTTTTTTATAAAAATTTAGATATAAGTAGAGGACTCATGTCCCGATGTGATGCATATTTTTTTGTATTTTGTTTCCAAGTAAATAATTAATTATGAATTTTATATTATAACTTTTAAAAAATATAAAAACTCGTATGTTTGACCACCTTAACTTGGTCAAAACTTCATGAAATTCAATTTTATTTTTTTAAAATACAATACTATATGAAGCATAGAATGTGACGCATGTTTTGGATTCAAAAAATGCTATACAGTTTGAAATGTAGATAGGGAAAAATCTAAAATCTGAGATCTTATTAAATTAAGATTCAGATTTTCACCATCCTCAATGCAATTACCTGTAAAACATACACATGCAAAATGACTATTCTAATCTAAAAAAACATGCATGTCACTAGGGATTCACTCCATTGTTCTTCTCAATCTCGCATAATAATGCATGATTTCGAAGGATTTGACAATTGACGGAATGTTGATTGCTCAATGTTGTAGCATAACAATAGGATAGAGATGGTGGAAGAAGACTAGATAGCTCAAAGACGATGGATGAAAGCTTGAAGAATTATTTTGACAGAGTGATGGTACTGGAAGAAGTCGATCCCTACATGACTTATGAGAGGCCGTATTTATAGATTTTTGACATGGATGAAAAAGAAGATTTGATTTGATTTGATTTTTGACAAAAGAGGAAATACAACTTTGGATGAGATAAGATTCTAATAAAATAGAAAGATATTGATTTTCTCTTTTAAAGGAAATAAATCCTGAAAAAGACAAGAAGGATAAGTGATGAATTATCTAATTAAATAAATTAATTAGATACACATGAGTTCTGATTTTAGAAAGAAAGCGAGAAGATATTTTAAGATTTTATTAATTAAATAAATATTTGATATATTTAATTAATGTTGGATTTATGACTTCATTAATTAAATAATATAAATCATTTAATTAATATTAGAAGAATGAAGAGATTATGAATAGAAGTGATTTAATTAATTAAATAATATAAATTATTTAATTAACATTAGAAGAAAGAAGAGGTTATGAATAGAAGCGATTTGATTAATTAAATAATATAAATTATTTAATTAACATTAGAAGAATGGAGGGATTATTAATGAAATTAGTCAAATAAATAAGATTTATTTAACTAATTAGATGATGACAAAGGTACCTAGGGAAAAACATGCTACAAGATGTCTAAATGACCTAATGTTTTGATAAGGCATCATAAGAGGAAACTTTTGGGTCTCTACATTTGCCCCTCTTTGAGATGATGTTCGAGATGATGAGATTTGTGTCGAGTAACATCATTTCAAAGAAGCTAAAGTATGGATAGAAGAAAATGGATGATGATAGAAAGATAAGCTGATGATGATGATAATATGGGGAAAAGGATAAGATGATGATTGGATGGTGATGATATAAGAATAGGATAATGATGCCCCCTCGAGAGGATAAGCGAGTTGGAAGGACACGGGTATGCTCTCGAAATGGATGAAATGATAAAAGATGGATACTATGTTATGCTACAAGAAAGTGAACAATCATGGTGTTTGATATAGCACTAAACGTTATGCACCAAGGTATAAGGACCAAGGTGACGATGTGTCTTGTGCCCCAGTGTAATATAACCTTATCTAAACGTATGAGGGATTTAACTTAAAGCATTAAAGTCCAAATGCACAAAAGGTATGATATGACCTTAGATGCAAAGGATAGTGCAAAAAGCCATTCCAACATACACAAGATATGAATATTAGCTGGAATGATGTAGATTTGATACAAATGCAGGATAAAATGATAACACACACAAGCAAGCAAGCAAGCATGCAAAAATGATTCAAAAACAAATAAGGTATTGCCCCTGTCAAGTTGTAAACCGTTGATTAATTGATTGATTGATGATGATAGTTTTGTCATTGTGGGGAACGATATATCCCTAGATCAACACAAGGATCACTGATTGATTGATTGGTTGATTTGGTTTATGACAAGATTAGGATCAAGACCATCGATGTAATTGGATAATTTGACAAGATTGATCGAATTGATTGGTATTGATTGATGATGACTTGCATTTGGATTATTGTTTGGAATGATTGAATTTGATGAAGATGATTGATTGGTTGAATGGTTGGATGATTGTATTGAGGCATTGGATTGATTTTATTGCTTGGATTTTTGTTGGCTATTTGATTTTTTTATTTTTTTAGTAATTTTTCCAATTTTTTGTATTTTTGGAATGTTTTGACTTTTCTTTTCTTTTTTTGAAATGTTTTGATTTTTGTATTTTTGGAATGTTTTGACTTTTTTTTTTGTATTTTTGAAATGTTTTAATTTTTTTGTAAATTTTTCAGGACATTTTAATGGAAGAATGCCAAGATAAGGGTAATGAATAGGATTATCAAGATCAACTAGATAAGATATGGACACAAATGTCTAAGTATTTTTCCCCTATTCCTCATCAAGACCAAGGAAAGGAAGAAAGGATGCATTTAGATAGGATGGTGGAATATGGATAAGGTGAAGGATATGTCACAGATGATATGGATAAAGTGTATATGACAAGATGTATGATGTTCAAGAAGATCCTTAACCTTGTCAAGATCAAAGGTGGAAAGTTAAAGGATGAAGGTAAAGAGGATAATGGATATGAATGACAGGATGGACGAAACTTGCCCCCAAGTGTAAAGTGCAAGAGGAATATGGAAGATAGGATGTGGATAGGGATACGGAGGAAGGACTCAAGAATCAAGTTTCATGGCTAATATCCCTCAAATATGTGCCCTAATAAACCATGGCAAGAGACTCATAAATTTTGGCATGATGGAAGAAGCTAAGGACTTAAGCCGAGGTTTGGATTAAAGGAGGATAATGGGGGATGAATGTTGGAAGGTTTGTTGATGGATAGATGGAAAGGATGGCAAGATCAACATCGACACACTCCTTGAAGGGTGGTGGAGTGATGGAAGAGAAGTGGATTTTGAATTTAGAGATTTAGATGGAGGAGTGGATGGGGATTTTGGGATATAAGGACCCAAAATGGATGGTGGTGATAAAGGATATTTAGAATTGGATGGAGTTTTTGGATAAGCAATTTTGGATGCCAATTTTGATTTTATTGCTTCTACAAGACTTTTAGGAATCCACATAGTTTTTTACTTTGATTTTTGATTCATGGGAATTTGTGGCCTTTGAGATTTTTCTTTTTTCTTTGTGGGCCTTTGAAATTTTTCTTTTTGCTTTATGGGCCTTTGTGGCCTTTGAAATTTTTCCTTTTGATTTGTGGGCCTTTGTGGCCTTTGAATTTTTTGTTTTGAATTTGGATCAGATTTTCTTTTATTTCTGCATGTCTCTTCAAGGATACATGTTGATCCTTTAATGTATGTGGATTCTGATATGGAAGCTTTTGACATTTGGCACCCAAACTGCTCGCAAAAGCAATGGGATAGGTGGATGGAGATGAATGATATGAAGGTATTATAGATGGGTTGGTGTAGGTATGTTGGAAAAGGTTCAAGGATGTGTACCTTTGTTGATCTTGACTCAGGATATGAGGGATGTAGGGCCCCAATATGGATGGACGGGTTGATGACTAGGGTTTGGATGATAAGGACCAAGGATAGATGGAACGTTTTGTGGACTAGGATAAGGACCTAGGATAGATGGAAGGTTTGATGGATATGTATTGTTTATGAAATGAGATGCGATTCCATGTTGTGGAGGATATGATATGGATGAAAGTATAGGTGTTGGAAGTAAACCAAAGTGGATAAAGGTAGAGGAACCCATTTTATAGGTGTGGGGTTCATGGATAGCTTGAATAGGGGTGGGAGACTCTTGTGGAGGATTGTGATCATGACATGAAGATAAAGGGGTGCTTTGATCTTGACTTGCGGTAGGATCATGGGATGGGATGGATGGCATCATTTGATCTTGGTTATAAGATGGAAGGGGCTCATGACATGGAGATGAAGGGATGCTTTGATCTTGACTTAAAGGAAGGGGATCATTGCATGGAATAGAAGTTAGACTTTGATCTTGATTTAGAGAGGGATCATAAGATGGAAGGGTATCATGTGATGGGGTGGGTGTGACATCTTGATCTTGATTGGGAGGGGTATCATGTGATGGGGTGGGCGTGAAATCTTGATCTTGATTGGTAGGGGTATCATGAGATGGAAGGGTAATGAATGGAAGACTTTGTTCTTCTGATGGACTAGGGTCATGCCATGGAGGTGGTATAATGGGATCATGATATGAGATGGATATTCTTGGATCATCAAATGGGTTGGATATGGTAGGATTATGAGAGGGTATGGATTCCTTAGATGAGGTCGAAGGGGCTAACTCTTGATTAGGCTTGAAATGTTCTAGATGGTGTGTTGGGGGTTGACTTGGGCTCAATGGGGGAGATTCTTGAATAGGCTCAAGGGGGAGGCTACATGATGGGGTTGTAAGAATGTGCATGGTGCTTGAGGACTCTTTGGTAGGTGGATGAGTGGATTCAGGTAATTCCATAGGATTGGTTTTGAAATGTTTGAATTTAGGGTGAGGATTTGATGGAGAAGTGAAAGGCTCTTGATTTTGGTGCCAAGGTGGACTTGGGGTCCAATGTTCTTGTTTTGACATGGGTGGATATGTTGATGTAGCATTGGCATGATGATGAAGGTTACACATAGGATTGTGGTTGAATGTGTTGAGGTTGGAATGGAGTTTGGGCTTGGTGTGGCATGATTTTTTGTTGTGATAATGATGTGTAGGATAACGGTTGTTGAAAGGTGGATTGATATGGATAAGGGTTCACATTAGAAGAGGTGTGATAGGTTAATGAAGGGGTGACATGATATGTGGATGGATGAGGTTGATCAGATTGATGTGAGATTTATTGATGTGGTGATTGGACTTGATGTTGTGCTTGTTGGGTTGGACAAGTGGCCATGAGGTATTGTGCTTGTGCTATGAGTTGTTGCATTTGAAGTGATTGGTTTGTATGAAGTTGAGATTGTTGGATGAGGTCTTGGAGCCCGTGTATAATTCATTGGTCTAAGGGTTGTGGTGCTTGATAAAGTGATTGGATGAGGTATTGGAATTGGCGTACTAGGTCTTCTAATGTTGGCATGGTGTAAAATGATGTTGTTTGGATTAAAGAGATGAGGATGATCAAGATATGATGTGGAATGACAAGATTGGATGACTTGGATGATGTGTCAAGTGTTTATTGGAAGTTTTGACTTGGGCCATATCAAACACAAGATCTTACATGTAAATGCATGAACACACACACCAAACACAATGATAAGTTTGTCTTTCAAGATTAACTGTTATGATTAAACAAACACTCGAATACACAACAACCAGACTAATGATAGTCAAGTGAGTATGGCCAATTAGGTTTTGAACTAGGATGCACAAGGTTGACTAGAGATGATTTGAAATAAAAATTCTGCCACACAGCCGGGAGAAAGGGGTAACCCACCCTTCACCTTCACTTCCCAAAGGTATAAAGTTCTTTGGGGCTTAGCCAAGAGTGACAAGATTTTAAATCTCAAACAAGCGTGTCTTTCAATTCACACTTCAACTAGATCGTCCCTAGGGGTGATGAAATCCCCTAGCAGGCCTCCTATGAAGGGTTTGACAAAAGCAAACCAAGTGAGGTGTTTTTTATCACACACACACTTGATTCACACTCACAGTTGTTAATTTCCCTTAGAAAATTGAAGTGTGTGGAAAACAGTTCAAATACTTTTTCTTTTTAAACCCAAAGCCAAAATGTGTGATGGAAGACACTAATTCGTTTTAACCCA
>CM021105.1:499501651-499516793 GCA_007115665.2 Sequoiadendron giganteum
TGTAGACATGTGAAATTTGACCTTGCCCAACAACACCTAATTTTATCCTATCCTAACCTAACAATTAAATAAATATTTATTATTTATTTAATGATTTCCATCCTTCCCCCCATCTTTATCCTAAAATTTAATTAAATAAATATTTACCATTTATTTAATTATTTTCCCTTCACATGATCCTATTAATTAAATAAGTATTTTATTTAATTAATTAATTCCACTTTATCCTTATCCTTATCCATTTAATCCTATCCCTCCAAATTTTTCATATGGATCATAATCTAAAATTTTCATCATGCGACAAGTTTCCTCTTCACATGTTTAACCAACTCCTTATCTATATTTATTGAACCTACAAACCCTCCTAAAATTCAACTAACTTTTCATCTTGTCCACTGATTTCAATCCCATCTCTTAATCTTAACCATTCATATAAGGATTTTTTCCTCATCCCAATCCTAAACCTAGATCCTATCCTTCACGTAACACTTGTCATATGACTATATCTTTGAGCCTAACCCTAATCCTCATTCAATCTGATTCATCCATCATCAATCTATACTAGCCCTTTATTTTTTCTCTTCAAAACTCTATAGCTAGAGGCTCTCATCCTTCATCACCAAATGAGATTCAAGCTATCATACCCTTATATTGTAATTTTTCTATCTCATTTGCAATAATACCAAGGTTATACTAGTCTATTGAGAAATCCACATATTATCATTATCACAAGATAAAATCAAATAGAACATGGATTCATTCTATTTAAACTCATCTAGGAGGATGGAGATTGTTTGAGCTATAAATTTTATTTCATGTATTACCTTATCTTGTTTTGATTCGATTAATTTTTCATCATCTTCATAAGTACTTCCACACATTAGCTTCCTTTCAAAATTTACATAGCCTATAAGAACATATCTAGTATTTTATGTATCATTGTTAAGACAAGGATGTTGTACACCTTGCATAAAAAAATAATTATTTTAATTAAGTAAAATAAATATTTATTTGTGGTTCATCTTTAGACATGTGTTTAGCCACATTAAATATTTATTAGTGTCTATTTGTAAAGTTGTATGTGATATTATTTTATTTATGTGTGGGTTACAAGCTGGAAAAATATAATATTGTGAAAAATTAATACCAAAAAGTAAATATTGGGGTCAATATTGGGGTCAACTGTTTTATACACTCATGGTTTTGAGGAGCATGGTTTTACCTTTACCACTTGGTTATCTTGTGAAAACTTGAATCTATAAAATCAAGAACATGCTTTTTGATTGGAATTATCTTGTTAGTTGGTTGGTTGTTTGGTTTGGTTATCATTTGTATTGAGATCTTGTAGAGTACATATAATAAGCAAGGCATGGGATGTGTGGTTGCATGGTTACCCATTACTCTTGGAGACATGGATGATACATTGGAGGAGATTGATGTTTCAAAATTATTCATAGAGACTTTGTAAGTATATTGTAATGTTTCATTATTGAATAATGCACATAGTGTGGATGCTTTTGGAGGTTGGGTTTTACTCTCTTGGTCTTTTTCCTAGGGTGAATATCTTGTTTATCTTGTGGTATTTATTTGTCTTTGTATTATAGTTATTATGTAATCTTGTATGCATTATTTTCTATAATAAGATTATGTAGGAAATGATTTGATCAACCTAGTAGTTTCCCAATGAGTGGTATCAATGCCATGGTTGTGGTTAAAGGAGGTGAGAGATCCCTATTTTTTATTAACCCTTGTTTGAGTAGAATAGATGCAAAGTTGAAGTCATAGAAATTTTGGAGAGATTTTAAATATTTAAAGGTATGAGATGTTCTTTACAAGTTGTGAGAATGTATATGTGGAGTTTTGGGGTTAGTAGATTTTTTATTATTTTTATAAATCTGGGGTTTGAAAAATATCTGGTAAAAAAGATATTTTTTAGGTGTTCACCATGAAATTTGGGTGGGGAATTTTGTATAAGTGACCTCCTATATAAAGTAAGCCTTACCATTAGGTCTAGGAGGCTTGACAGATAAACGTTGACATAAATTTTGACCTATTTTTCCACCCAAGCCTAGAGGAGAAAATTCCCACTTTTCTTAGTTGTATGACTATACATTTATAAATTTTCAGAAAAAATAGAATATCCTTGTGCAATATTCTTTTAAAAATAGGGAGTATAAGGTGTTGGAACATGTTCTGGTGTTGCGCCAAAATATTGACCTATTAACACCAGATACAAATGCTAGAGAAAAACGGATCCACGAGAGTGTCAGGAATCTGAAGGCAGATGTTGGTGATTAGTCCAAAATCCCCCCTTAGCATCACCTGAGGGGATTCAAACTCATGACCATGACATTGATACCATTTTTTGGAACATATTTTCCATTGTGCCAAAAGATTGACTTGTTAACACTTGATACAAATGCCAAAGTTAAACAAATCCATGGGAGGCGATTAGTCCATGTCACAAATCCAAGGGAGATTCTAGAGTTTATTCCAACACAAGGGTCCACAAACCCTTGTACCCATTGGTACCCCACTAACAACAAGTATTTTTGGTAGTTTCAGTGTCATAAATTGTATACCCTTGTAATTTCATAGTAATGTTTTGTGCCCATTTTGGTTTCCATTACCTTAGTGTTTGTGTAAGCTCATTTCAGCTCTTGTATTAGCCCTTTTCCTTCTCAAGGTTCTTAGGGCTTATTATTTGGGATCACTTTTTTATTTCACCTTTGTGGCATCCCAATGTTTTTCTTATCTCATCATTTTTTAGCGTAAATTGTCTAGACACTAGTGCCTAGTGCATATCTCCATGTGTCACACTAGTGTACCATAATAATTTGTCATTTTAAATCCATTTTTAAGTGTTTCTCCACTTATCACCTTATCTTGTTAGTGGAAACAACTCATCAATAGTCTTCTATTATTTTGAAAGAAAAACTCTCTTAGCTCTATTGCTCTCTCTCTCTCTTGGCTCTTCTAAAACTAAAGTTTTATACAATACTCTCATAAATCTTTCTCAAGCTATTTTATAGCATTCATTTATCTCTAGATTTTTATCTCTTTGTATTCCTCAATCATTTCAAGTAATATCATTCTTGTTTTTCATTATTATCACAAGAACTTTATTTTCTTTGTGCCCTAGAGAACCTTGTGATTGTCACGTCCCTTCCCTCTCATTTTAGTCATTGTTCTTACTTCTAGACATACTTAGAACAATAACACATGCTATTTTTCTTTTTATCTATCTATCTTGGTTCTCCATGGAAATCAAATACCAAAACAAGGGTTTGACTAAATCCCCTAAACAACCCCATCACTTATTCTTGTCTTGTTATGTTTGTAAGTTAGGCGGATTTTGGAACTTGAACCACACATCTAGGCATTATCTAAAGTGATTGGTAGTGGATTAAAACACAACATGAGTATGTTGACATGATGTGGTGGTGTCCTTGATTGAGACCTCTAGATTTCTATCCTAGGTTTTACTTGTATTTTTCATTTATGTAATTAAAAAGTAATTATTATTTTTTTATTTTCACTATTTTTCTATAATTATCTATTTGGCCTTGTAATAGATTGCTTTATATTTTAATTTTTATTCTAAGCATTGTAAAAAGGGATAATTTGAATATTATCAAAACTATCAATTTATCCTAATATATGTATGAATAATTGATCTCAAAAGTTTGATACACTTTTTGAGGTTTTATTTATCGTACAATATAGAATTTTACTATCCACACAAGGGTTATTGGCACCCAATTAACAATATATACCATTGACAATGTACTAGTTGTATAGGGTTTTCAACCCCAATTTAAAGTCACTAAGTTGATGGCCCTTATGCCCTCAGTCTTGGTCGCCAATTGAGTGGTGTGAAAACCGAGCCCCTACAGGGATTTAAAACCAAATTTATAAATTTAAACAAGTTTAAAACTTATTTGATTTCCACCACCTAGCAAGTTACACATTTCTCTAGCACCACTCAAGATTTTCAAGTGTTCCACCAACTAGCCACTAAGAAACCACTAGCATGCCACCTAGCCACCACCAAACTTCTTTTCACTTGACTAAAGGAGCTATTTTTTTTTCAAAGGGCATAAAATTCACCTACAATATCATATTTTTTACTTCTTATAGGTGTTGGAAATATATTTCTAAGAATTTCATAATGGTATTATAAGTCTAGCTATCATATTTTCTATTTCTATAATAATTTGATGCTATGAATTTTTCATTTGTCTAGAATGGCTAATAGGTCATATCTTTAACACAAATAATCAAATTTAAGATTTTTAATAGGTTATGGAGATCATTTGAAGCATACTACAGAGGGTTGGGTGATTTTTCATTTGGATTATTAGAGAGAGGATTGTAATTTTTGAGAACTTATAGGATCCTAAGCTTTAGGGTGTGATTCTATGAGCATCTATATGAATTTGTAAGTAGAATATTGTTAGGAGTGCATATTTTTATGAGACCAATATGATGGCATAGATTTTTATTAGATTAGGTTCTCACATATATTATTTTAAGGTATTTTAAGAGTATGGACTTTGATCAAAATAGGTACATAGGTTATCTTTTACTTCGATGACATGGTTGATACATATTTGAGAGTAAGGGTATGTGCAGGATCATCATGGAAAAAACAGGTCCTTAAGTGGCAATGAAAATTCAGAAAATCAGAGTTGGGAAACTTGACATAAAAATTTGAATAAGTTATCTATATTATTTCAAAAATATGTAAGAATAGAATCTGTGGTAAATTGAATGTAGTTTCTAAACTACTAGGTTAATTTTTGTAAAAAAAAAATCTATTTGGTGAAAATTTGAAATTTCAGGGAAAAAATAAAAAGTAGGTGTCTGTCTGACCACCCTAACCATAATAAAATCATAATATTTTTTTTATAAAAATTTAGATATAAGTAGAGGACTCATGTCCCGATGTGATGCATATTTTTTTGTATTTTGTTTCCAAGTAAATAATTAATTATGAATTTTATATTATAACTTTTAAAAAATATAAAAACTCGTATGTTTGACCACCTTAACTTGGTCAAAACTTCATGAAATTCAATTTTATTTTTTTAAAATACAATACTATATGAAGCATAGAATGTGACGCATGTTTTGGATTCAAAAAATGCTATACAGTTTGAAATGTAGATAGGGAAAAATCTAAAATCTGAGATCTTATTAAATTAAGATTCAGATTTTCACCATCCTCAATGCAATTACCTGTAAAACATACACATGCAAAATGACTATTCTAATCTAAAAAAACATGCATGTCACTAGGGATTCACTCCATTGTTCTTCTCAATCTCGCATAATAATGCATGATTTCGAAGGATTTGACAATTGACGGAATGTTGATTGCTCAATGTTGTAGCATAACAATAGGATAGAGATGGTGGAAGAAGACTAGATAGCTCAAAGACGATGGATGAAAGCTTGAAGAATTATTTTGACAGAGTGATGGTACTGGAAGAAGTCGATCCCTACATGACTTATGAGAGGCCGTATTTATAGATTTTTGACATGGATGAAAAAGAAGATTTGATTTGATTTGATTTTTGACAAAAGAGGAAATACAACTTTGGATGAGATAAGATTCTAATAAAATAGAAAGATATTGATTTTCTCTTTTAAAGGAAATAAATCCTGAAAAAGACAAGAAGGATAAGTGATGAATTATCTAATTAAATAAATTAATTAGATACACATGAGTTCTGATTTTAGAAAGAAAGCGAGAAGATATTTTAAGATTTTATTAATTAAATAAATATTTGATATATTTAATTAATGTTGGATTTATGACTTCATTAATTAAATAATATAAATCATTTAATTAATATTAGAAGAATGAAGAGATTATGAATAGAAGTGATTTAATTAATTAAATAATATAAATTATTTAATTAACATTAGAAGAAAGAAGAGGTTATGAATAGAAGCGATTTGATTAATTAAATAATATAAATTATTTAATTAACATTAGAAGAATGGAGGGATTATTAATGAAATTAGTCAAATAAATAAGATTTATTTAACTAATTAGATGATGACAAAGGTACCTAGGGAAAAACATGCTACAAGATGTCTAAATGACCTAATGTTTTGATAAGGCATCATAAGAGGAAACTTTTGGGTCTCTACATTTGCCCCTCTTTGAGATGATGTTCGAGATGATGAGATTTGTGTCGAGTAACATCATTTCAAAGAAGCTAAAGTATGGATAGAAGAAAATGGATGATGATAGAAAGATAAGCTGATGATGATGATAATATGGGGAAAAGGATAAGATGATGATTGGATGGTGATGATATAAGAATAGGATAATGATGCCCCCTCGAGAGGATAAGCGAGTTGGAAGGACACGGGTATGCTCTCGAAATGGATGAAATGATAAAAGATGGATACTATGTTATGCTACAAGAAAGTGAACAATCATGGTGTTTGATATAGCACTAAACGTTATGCACCAAGGTATAAGGACCAAGGTGACGATGTGTCTTGTGCCCCAGTGTAATATAACCTTATCTAAACGTATGAGGGATTTAACTTAAAGCATTAAAGTCCAAATGCACAAAAGGTATGATATGACCTTAGATGCAAAGGATAGTGCAAAAAGCCATTCCAACATACACAAGATATGAATATTAGCTGGAATGATGTAGATTTGATACAAATGCAGGATAAAATGATAACACACACAAGCAAGCAAGCAAGCATGCAAAAATGATTCAAAAACAAATAAGGTATTGCCCCTGTCAAGTTGTAAACCGTTGATTAATTGATTGATTGATGATGATAGTTTTGTCATTGTGGGGAACGATATATCCCTAGATCAACACAAGGATCACTGATTGATTGATTGGTTGATTTGGTTTATGACAAGATTAGGATCAAGACCATCGATGTAATTGGATAATTTGACAAGATTGATCGAATTGATTGGTATTGATTGATGATGACTTGCATTTGGATTATTGTTTGGAATGATTGAATTTGATGAAGATGATTGATTGGTTGAATGGTTGGATGATTGTATTGAGGCATTGGATTGATTTTATTGCTTGGATTTTTGTTGGCTATTTGATTTTTTTATTTTTTTAGTAATTTTTCCAATTTTTTGTATTTTTGGAATGTTTTGACTTTTCTTTTCTTTTTTTGAAATGTTTTGATTTTTTGTATTTTTGAAATGTTTTGATTTTTTTGTAATTTTTGTAAGACATTTTTTATTTCTAGGGATTTTTTCAAGACATTTTAATGGAACAATGCAAGGATAAGGCTAATGAATGGGATGATCAAGATCAACTAGATAAGATATGGAAACAAATGCCTAAGTATTTTGCCCCTATTCCTCATCAAGACCAAGGAAGGGAAGAAATGATGTATTTAGATAGAATGATGGAATATGGATAAGGTGAAGGGTATGGCATGGAAGATATGGATAAAGTGTATAAGATAAGGTGCATGATGTTCAAGAACATCCTTAACCTTGTCAAGATCAAAGGTGGAAAGGTAAAGAATGAACGTAAAGAGGATAATGGATATGAATGACAAGATGGACGAAACTTTCCCCCAAGTGTAAAGTGCAAGAGAAATATGGAAGATAGGATGTGGATAGGTATACGAAGGAAGGACTCAAGCATCAAGTTTCATGGCTAATATCCCTCAAATATGTGCCCTAATAAAGCATGAAAAGAGACTCATAAATTTTGGCATGATGGAAGAAGCTAAGGACTTAAACCAAGGTTTGGATTAAAGGAGGATAATGGGGGATGGATGTTGGATAATGGATAGGAGGTTGGAAGGTTTGTTGATGGATAGATGGAAAGGATGGCAAGATCAACATCGGCACACACCTTGAAGGGTGGTGAAGTAATGGAGGACAAATGGATTTTGAAGGTGACAAGTTTTTTGATGGAGGAGTGGATGGGGATTTTGGGATATAAGGACCCAAAATAGATGGTGGTGATAAACGATATTTAGAATTGGATGGAGTTTTTGGATAAGCAAGTTTGGATGCCAACTTTGATTTTATTCATTCTATGAGACTTTTAGGAATCCACATAGTTTTTGAATTTGACTTTTGATTCATGGGCCTTTGTGGTCTTTGCGATTTTTCTTTTTGCTTTATGGGCCTTTGTGGCCTTTGCAATTTTTCTTTTTGCTTTATGGGCCTTTGTGGTCTTTGAGATTTTTCTTTTTGCTTTATGGGCCTTTGTGGCCTTTACAATTTTTCTTTTTGCTTTATGGGCCTTTGTGGCCTTTGAAATTTTTCTTTTTGATTTGTGGGCCTTTGTGGCCTTTGAATTTTTTTGTTTTGAATTTGGATCAGATTTTCTTTTATTTTTGCATGTCTCTTCGAGGAGACATGTTGATCCTTTAATGTATGTGGATTCTGATATGGAAGCTTTTGACATTTGGCACCCAAATTGCTTCCAAAAGCAATGGGATAGGTGGATGGAGATGAATGATATGAAGGTATTATGGATGGGTTGGTGTAGGTATGTTGGAAAAGGTTCAAAGGTGTGTACCTTTGTTGATCTTGACTAGGGATATGAGGGATGTAGGGCCCTAATATGGATGGAAGGGTTGATGAACTAGGGTTTGGACGATAAGGACCAAGGATAGATGAAAGGTTTGATGGACTAGGATAAGGACCTAGGATATATGGAAGGTTTGATGGATATGTATTATTTATGAAACAAGATGCGAGTCCGTGTTTTGGAGGATATGATATGGATGAAAGTATAGGTGTTGGAAGTAAACCAGAGTGGATAAAGGTAGAGGAACCCATTTTATAGGTGTGGGGTTCATGTATAGCTTGAATAGGGGTGATAGACTCTTGTGGAGGATTGTGATCATGAAATGAAGATAAAGGGGTGCTTTGATCTTGACTTGTGGTAGGATCATGAAATGGGATGGATGGCATCATTTGATCTTGGTTATAAGATGGAAGGGGCTCATGACATGGAGATGAAGGGATGCTTTGATCTTGACTTAGAGGAAGGGGATCATTGCATGGAATAGAAGTTAGATTTTGATCTTGATTTAGAGAGGGATCATGAGATGGAAGGGTATCATGTGATGGAGTGGGTGTGACATCTTGGTCTTGATTGGGAGGGGTATCATGAGATGGAAGGGTATCATGTGATGGGGTGGGTGTGACATCTTGATCTTGATTGGGAGGGGTATCATGACATGGAAGGGTAATGAATGGAAGACTTTGTTCTTGTGATGGACTAGGGTCATGCCATGGAGGTAGTATAATGGGATCATGATATGAGGTGGATATGCTTGGATCATCAAATGGGTTGGATATGGTAGGATTATGAGAGGGTATGGATTCCTTAGATGAGGTGGAAGGGGATGACTCTTGATTAGGCTTGAAATGTTCTAGATGGTCAACAACATGGAGACATGTTGGAGGTTGACTTGGGCTCAATGGGGGAGATTCTTGAATAGGCTCAAGGGGGAGGCTACATAATGGGGTTGTAAGAATGGGCATGGTGCTTGAAGACTCTTTGGTAGGTGGATGAGTGGATTCAGGTAATGCCATAGGATTGGTTTTGAAATGTTTGAATTTAGGGCAAGGATTTGATGGAGAATTGAAAGGCTCTTGATTTTGGTGCCAAGGTGGACTTGGGCTCCTATGTTCTTGTTGTGATATGGGTGGACATATTGATGTAGCATTGACATGATAGGAAGATGGGTTAGGTTGGCATGATGATGAAGGTGACACATAGCATTGTGGTTGAATGTGTTGAGGTTGGAATGTAGTTTGGGCTTGGTGTGGCATGATTTTTTGTTGCGATAATGATGCATAGGATAATGGTTGTTGAAAGGTGGATTGATATGGATAAGGGTTGACATTAGAAGAGGTGTGATAGGTTAATGTAGGGGTGACATGATATGTGGATGGATGAGGTTGATCAGGTTGATGTGAAGTTTGTTGATGTGATGATTGGACTTGATGTTGTGCTTGTTGGGTTTGACAAGTGGCCATGAGGTATTGTGCTTGTGCTATGAGTTGTTGCATTTGAAGTGATTGGTTTGTTTGAAGTTGAGATTGTTGGATGAGGTCTTGGAGCCCATGTATAATTCGTTGGTCTAAGGGTTGTGGTGCTTGATAAAGTGACTGGATGAGGTCTTGGAATTGGGGTACTAGGTCTTTTAATGTTGGCATGGTGTAAAATGATGTTGATTGGATTAAAGAGACGGTGATGATAAGGATATGATTTGGAATGACAAGATTGGATGATTTGGTTGATGTGGCAAGTGTTTACTGGAAGTTTGACTTGGACAATATCAAACACAAGATCTCACATGTAAATATATGAACACACACACAAAACACAATGATAAATTTGTTTTTCAAGATTAAATGTTATGATTTAACAAACACTCAAACACACAACAACAAGCCTAATGATATTCAAGTGGGTATGGCCAATTAGGTTTTGAATTAGGATGCACAAGGTTGACTAGGGATGATTTGAAAGAAAAAATTTGCCACACAGCCAGGAGAAAGGGGTAACCCACCCTTCACCTTCACTTACCAAAGGTATAAAATTCTTTGGGGCTTAGCCAAGAGTGACAAGATTTTAAATCTCAAACAAGCATGTCTTTCGATTCACACTTCGACTAGGTCGTCCCTAGGGGTGATGAAATCCCTTAGCAGGCCTCCTATGACGGTTTTGACAAAAGCAAACCAAGTGAGGTTTTTTTGAACACACACGCATTTGATTCACACTCGTAGTTGTTAATTTCCCTTAGAAAATTGAAGTGTGTGGAAAATAGTTCAAGCACTTGTTCTTTTTAAATCCTAGAGCCAAATGTGATGAAAGACACGTGTTCGTTTTAACCCAATTTCAATGATGTGACAGCAAACAAGTTGTTCTATTTAATCCCAAAATCCAAGTGTGTGGTCAAACAAGTTGTTCTTTTTAAGCACCAAATCGAAGTGTGTTGATAAACAATGATTAGAGACGAAAGATGGAATGTGTGCACCTAATTGTTTTCGCTTTCCAAATTTCTGTTGTGATTGATCCCAATGCTTTTCGAGCTTCGTATAATTCACCTACAAGTCACCAAATCAAGAAAGAACAAGTAAACTTGCATAGGAGAAAGCTAAGTGAAAAAGACGAATGCTAACAAAATCTGATTATGACACATTCACCTGATAAAAGTTGCACCGTTGTGAGGTTCATCTCGTCAGCTTTCCGATGAGTCCTCGCTTGCACGATTTGAAGCCTATATGACAAAGTTATGATAAAAAGAAAAGAAAAATGCCCTTCTAGATTAAATCTAAATTAGAAACTTTTAATCTAAATTTTTTTTTTTTTTAAAATATAAGCTAAAGTAAAAATCTAACAATCTAATTAAAGACTAATTAAAAATCTAAAAATCTAAAAAAATCTAACTAAAAGCTAATTTAAAATCTAAGAACCTAATTAAAGATATACTTAAAAATCTAAAAATTTAATTTGAAACTAAAATCTAAAATGTAATTTAAGATCTAAATTAAATAAAAAAAAGGTAAATTTAAACTAAGTTAGAAAAACTAAAAATCTAAAATCTAAAATAAAATGAAAAACTAAAGAAAAGGTAAATCGAATATTAAAACTAAATCTAAGCCTAAAGCTAAATCAAAGAGGTAAGGCAAGTTTAAAAATAAAGCTAAATGGAAGACTTAAAAGAGATCTAAGATGTTTGACAGTTTGAAAGGAGACTACGTAATGGCAGTAGAGGGCGGATGGGGTCGACGTGCAAAATGGAGAGTAGGAGTTTTGACAGTTCAAAACCAATGGATGGGGATTTAAGGTTTATGACTATGACCAAAGATGACTGAGATTTATGACTCTGACCAAGTCTGCGGAAGACAATTTTGATCGGGCAATGACAGCTCAAAACTGGTGGCGATAAATTAAAATTGATGGCAACTGGATACCTTCGACTGATAAGGTGGAGCTTTGGATACCAGAGAGCCAAAGCTACCTGACTCTCCTAATTTCCACCCTCAACAAATGTAGGAGTTTGGAATAAGAATGAGAATTTTAATGCATTCAGCACATTTTTTTTTATTTTTTTTTAATGCAAAACCAAAGATAATGATGGAAAAGTATTCTACAGAAAAACGTGGAGAGAGAAAAAACATGAAGTTAAGGTAAATGTAGGGAACGTGAGGAGAAGGGGAATGCACTCCGTATGTTCAGCCAACTGTCTAACTGTGAGAAGTCGCAGATCATGAAGAACCACGACTTGCTTGATGTTGCAGAATGTGAAGAGCACCGGCAAATGAGATGTAAGAGATTCTTCTTCCTGTAAAAACAGTGAACAAATATAGCATCAAATCCTGCTTTAAACAATGTTATAAGAGATGAATCAAACCAAAAACATGTAACTGCCCAATCAAGAGATTCTTCGCAAAAATAACGAGCAAATATAGCATCGAATTCAAGTTGGGAGCAAAGGTTGAATGTAGTGAGTGAGGAGCTATATCAAAAGGAAACAATATCAATGAAGGCCAAATAAACTCCTATTAAAATGAAGAGCAAACTTGAAGACGTGAAGAGTTTAAAATGAAATAGAAAAATCTTAGCAAACAGAAGACATGTTGGGTTCACCAATGTAATGATCTAAAATATTATTTTTAAACATAACTAAATTAGAATATGCATGCAATACAAATAATCATTCAATGGAATGCAAAGGAGAATATGAAAGAAAATGAATGAGACTAGAACAGCCTCACCCATTTTTCTCCTCCATGACTACTTCCATTGTACCTCCTCAAACTTGTTGTTATAAAAATAATGCCCTCAGCCTTAGTGTGAGCAAACTAATATATACCTAACCTTAGCAAAAGTCTTTGAAGGATTTTAAATATAAACTAATATGCAAATAGCAATTTAATCCTATTATGCAAATAGTAATATTATAAGCCTAATGTGTGATAATGAAATGCCAAAATGAGAATAAATTAAGTAAAACTATTTATCTCGAAAATGAGATCAAGATTGTCATTTTATAAAAAATGCAATTTTGAATGGACGGACGAGATGAGAGATTGAGAAGTCCCCTAGAATCAAAGGTCAAAATTCAATAAAGCAACTCTCAATTAGGGTTAGGAAAAAATACCCACATGTGTCAATAAGATTTAATTAAATGAATTAAATCAAGACTGAATGTGACAGTTGAGATGAAATTAGTAAAAATCAAAAGACAAGAGGATAAGATTTTAGAAAATCAATAATTTTAAAAATTACTTGATTTGTAGAAGAATATTTCCTTTTTGAATTAAATTAATTCAAAATAAAGATTTGTGAGATAATGAGTAATTGATTTTTGAAATCAATTACTAAAAGAAGAATCAATTAACTATGTGAAGTCATTTTTAAATAAATTGTTTTATTTAAAAATAGGGAAATGTCACAAAAAGAAATTAAATAATTAATAATTATTATTTAATCTAGAAGAGACAATTACTTAATTAAATAAATAAATGAATTTATTTAATTAAGAGAGGATTTAGAAATTAAGTCAATATATTTAAAATATATTAATTTAATAATCTGACTTTAATGATAAGGATTAATAAAATAAATTGATGAATTTATTTAATTATTAGAAGATTTTGACAATTAGTGACATATTAAAATAAATAAATAAGATTTATTTATTTAATGATTATGAAGAATGAGAGATTATGAATTAATTAAATAATTATGAATTATTTAATTAATAGTTGAATGTGGGTTAGAAACATAATTAAAATGTCATAATTATGTTAGGGCAAAAGGTGATAAAATATTGCTTGCAGGCTTAAGTCATTTTTAGGTGTCTACAAAAAGATATAGATTTTTTTCAATCAGGACTTTAGTCGTAATTCAAACAGAAAATGAATAATAATTATTTATTAAATTCAAAATAAAGAATAATTTATATTGGTAGAAAGCTGAGAATCTCCTTTAAAAACCCTTTTCGTTTCATCAATTTAAGGTAAAAACAAAGTCGTCAGCCACATGGGCGAAGTCTAGAAAAACAAGGTAAGTTGTTAAACACGTTTTTTGTGTTGACTTATTAGGATTGGCATGTCCTAGCCAAATTCCGAAGCAAACCCGAGGCTAATCCTTAGGTAGTAGGTTTTGTGTCAGACATATCGGATATTCAAATCAGATATCTGATTTTTTTTATATTTAATTTTAAAAAATCTAATATAGTTTTTAATAAATGATTTAAAAAATTGAAATTTTCAAATCAGATGTCCGATTTATTTTATATATAATTTTAAAAAATCTAATATAGTTTTTAATATATAATTTAACAAATTACAATAAATAATTTATAGTTTATTTTAATATATCTAGTTGAGAATATACAATATAGTTTAGAATTCAATATATAATTTATAATTTATGATAATCTCTTACGGAATTATGTATAATATATAACATATTATACTATTATGTATAATATTTATATATTATTTATATATTCTAGTTAATGTATAAATATTTATATATATATATATATATATATATATATATATTAAGTTAATATAAAAAATATTATATAACTAATTAATATTACTAATATATTAAATACTTAAATATTATATCCCTCTCTCTCTCTCCCTCCCTCTTTCCCTCTATCTCTCTCTCTCCTCCTCTTCCCCTCTTCCCCTCTCCCTTCCCCCCTAATTCTCTCTCCCTCTCTCAGACCCTTCTTCTTCTCTTTTCTCTCTCTCTCTCTCTCTCCTTCCCTCTCCCTTCCCCCTCCTAATTCTCTCTCCCCTCTTTCCCCTCTCCCTTCTACCTCCAAATTATCTCTCTCCTAATTCTCTCTCTCTATCCCTTTCCCTCTCTTTCCCACTCTTTATCTCTCCCTCTCTTCCTATATCTCCCCTTCTTCTCGTCTTCCCCCCCTCTCTCTCTCTCCCTCTACCTTCCCCCTCCTAATTATCTCTCTCTATCTCTCCCTTTCCCTCTATCTTTCCCTCTCTCTATCTCTCCCTCTCTTCATCTCTATCCCCTTCTTCCACTCTTCCCCTCTCCCTTCTCCTTCCTAATTCTTTCTCTCTCATTATCCTCTTCTTCCTATCTTCCCCTATTCCTTCCCCCTCCTA